>ML777034.1:469170-506682 GCA_009831015.1 Picea engelmannii | reverse complement strand
GTCGAATGCAATAAACCCAAGTTTTTCTAGTTGCATCATCAATAAAAGTAACATAATAATTAGAGCCACCAAGAGATGATACCTGAGATGGTCCCCATACATCTGTATGCACAAGCTCTAACCTTTCATTCTTCTTTTCTTTTATGACTCTGAGAAATATGACTCTCTTTTGTTTTCCATAAACACAATGCTCACAGAAGTCCAAATCAATTTATTTAAGATCTGGAAACAAATTTCTTTTGTGAAGTGTCTACATACCCTTATCACTCATGTGTCCCAGAATATGATTCCATAGTGTTGTATCCACTCCTGTAGAAGCTAAAGATATAGAAGAGTTAGTATTACCAGTACATAAATACAATGTACCTACCTTCTCTCATTTTGCTATCACCAATGATCCTTTGATGACCTTCCATGTCTTATCTATAAATATGGATATACAACCTTCACTTGCCAACTTCCCTGTTGAAATTAGACTTTTCCTTAAATCTGGAACATGTCTTACCTCTTTCAACAACCATTGGTTTCCATTTCGTTGCTTTATTTTTACCTTTCCTATTCCAACAATTTTGCATGGTGCATCATCACCCAAATGAACCTGTCCAAAATCACCTTGAACATAATCTAGAAAATGTTTCCTATGGGGTGTGGCATGAAATGAAGCTCCTAAATCTACTACCCAAGACTCATAAATATTATCTACAGAAAGAATCAAATCATCTTGTAACACATCACCTGTTACATCTGCTTCTTGATTTCTCTCCTGCTGTCCATCTCTTTGTTTCTTTGGAGCTTTGCAGTCTTTCTTCAGATGTCCTTTCTTCCCACAATTCCAACACTCTATCTTTCCAAGTCTGGATTTGGATCTTCCCTTCCTAGAATTCCTGCGGTTCCCTGAGCCCTTTCCTCTATCCTTTTGTCTTCCCCTATTCTCCATGTTCAACACATTACTTGATGTCTCACCTGTTATTTTCCATCACATTTCCTCACTAAGGATAACACCAACAACATCATCAAATTTTAAAGTATTTGAACTAGAGACAAAGTTACAGCCATGACCAAGCTGTTCCAGCTTTTTGGCAATGAGCACAAGATTAGAAGAGCCCTGACCTCATCATCAAAGTCCACTTTTACAAAACTTAGTTAATTAGTAACCGTATTAAATTCATTTAAATGATCTGCAACAGACCCACCTTCTTATATCTTCATATTAAATAATCTCTTCATTAGAAATACCTTAGTGGACTCCAAGGGTTTTTCATACAATTTGGCCAATGCGTCCATCAAACCCTTCATTGTCTTTTCTTTGGAAATATTGAAAGCCACCGACACTTCCAGGCTCAGCCATATCGTTCCTAGAGCCTTTCTGTCAAGAATCTCCCATTCTTCGTCCTTCATGGCTGTCGGCTTCTTTTCTATTCTGCCCAATGGTAGGAATAGATCCTCCTGATATAAATAATCTTCCATCTGCATATTCCATAACTGGTAGTTTTGGCCGTTAAATTTCTCAACCCTAAACTTTCCATCTTTCGACATTGCTCCCACTCGAACCAGGAACCCTCTTTTCCCACAAGTTACCTTTCCCTCTGATACCATTTGTTAGAAAAACAGGACCGTGGAGAAATAAAATAAAACAAATGTGGAAACAAAACACAGAAGATACACAATACAATAGAGACACAGATTTACGTGTTTCACCCATTGTGGGCTACGTCCACCAGAGAAATTGCCAGGTCCTTCCTTTATTATTATCTAGCATATGAAGGAATACAACCTACAACAAACCCACTGTAACTTCCTCTTCTTTCTCTCACAATAAAAACATGACCATGGAGCAATAAAATAAAACAAATGTGGAAAACAAAACAAAGAATATACACAATACAAGAGAGACACAGATTTTCGTGGTTCACCTAGTGTGGGCTACATCCACCAGAGAAATTTCCAGGTCCTTCCTTTATTATTATCTAGCAAATGAAGGGATACAACCTACAACAAAACCCGTTGTAACTTCGTCTTCTATCTCTCATAGTATCCTCTCTTAGAATACAATATTCACCATCAACCATAGCTACAATACATTTCCCTCATAAAAGACCTTCTAGGGAAAAAAACCCTAACATAATCTCTACCGTTAGATTTACGACCTTATAATGAACGGTCTAGATTTATAATGAAATTAGAATATACATTTACAAGGAAATTTTTTCTTTGGGGGCTTCGCCCCCCAAACGCTCACTAGGGGCCTGATTTCCCCCAGACCCCCCAGCCGGAGGGATAACCTCCCCAGACCCCGCAGAGGGGGTTACCCCCCTTTGCACTCCCCCGCGTGGAAGAGTGTACATACTTCATGGGGTATAAACACGGCTGAAAGTAAAAGAACTCTAAATCAAGAAGATAATCAAGCTCCACAACGAGCATACACAGGCAGGGTGTGAACTTCCCTCAGGTTGCTCTCAGGTGGGGTGAAAACCTACCAGGGAAAGAGGAAAGGTAGGAGTTGAGTTTTTTGTGTTGGATAACATTCGAATTTGCAATATTTTCTTGGTGCGACAGTTTATTTAAGATTGAAATGTCTTTTAATGGCTTGAGTTTGGAGTATGCACTCAAGGGAAGCTCGAACGACATTGCTTGGAAGGACAAAATGGAAGCAGTACTCGAAGAAAATGGCTTGAAGGGTTACATTGAAAACGATGTTCCTAAGATGGATGCGACAGACACTACAAATCTTGATGCATGGCAAGAGAAAGTGGCAAAGGCGAGGAGGATTCTGTTGGAGGGAGTATGAGACCACATTGTCTCAAGTCTCCATGGGAAAACCACACCATATGCAATGTGGAAGGTTTTGACAGATCTGTTCCAAAACAGTAGCAGCCATAGGAAATTGGCGCTCAAAGATAAACTCAGAAAGATCAAGATGGAGAAAGGCGACACCATTCCAAAATATCTCACAAAGTTTGTCCAATGTCGGGATGAGCTTGGAAGTGTGGGAATAACAGTCACTGTTGATGATTTGGTGAGCTTGTCTCTCCTAGGACTTCCCAAGAGTTGGCACAGTTATCAAGACTCTGTCAATGGAAGGGGAAAATTGCCAGATTGGGAATGACTGTGGTCAGATCTAGTGCAAGAGGAGTTCAGGCGGAACACCATAGATGGATCTTCATCAAAACGTGATGATGAAGAGGATTGTTCTTTGACTTCTAAGGAAAGGAAAGGGAAATGGAATAAATTCTAATGAAAATCCAAGTCTAAAGTCAAGAAGATGGATTTTTCCAAAGTGAAATGTTTTCACTATCACGAACGTGGGCATCTCGCTACTAACTGTTGAGAGAAGAAGAAGAACAAGATGGTTGTTGGATCTGCAATTGGTGAGGCTCTTGTCTCACAATTTGAGCTTGACTTTGCTTTGATCACATGCATGGATTCAAGTGCATCGGAATCAGTGTGGTATTTGGATAGTGGTGCTTCATTCCACATGATGGGAGATAAAGAGTCTTTCATTGACCTGGAGGAGAAAGATATTAGAATTCATATAGAGATGGGCGATGATGGATGATACAATGCAACTGGTATTGGTACCATTACCTTTCAGAGGGATTCAGGTAAACCATTTCAATTGAAAAATGTTATGCATGTTCTAGGTCTGAAGAAAAACTTGGTCTCAGTCGCAATGTTGGAGGACAGAGGCTATGATGTTGTTTTTAGCAGTGGTAAAGTCTACCTGTGACATAAAGCAATAGGTCAAGTCAAGAAGATAGGGATTCAAGTTAAGAATCTCTACATGTTGGAAGTAGATGGCTGTGGTGCCATGATAGGCAAGGCAGAAAATGTGGTGAGCCAAGATGAGGGCAAATTATGGCACATGAGATTGGGCCATCTTCATCATGGAGCCTTGAAGATCTTGAAACAAATATCTACTGGACTTCCAATGGGAACACTTGCTCAGTTAGATCAGTGCAAAGGGTGCACCCTGGGGAAGTATGTAAAGCCCACCTTTCATGAAAAGGAGAACTGTGCTTCGGTGATCCTCGAGAGAATTCACACGGACGTGTGTGGACCATTCTCGGTTGTTTCAACAACAAAACATAAGTATTATGTTATTTTTGTTGATGAAGTTTCTCGTAAATGATGGATATTCTTCATGCAGAAGAAGGATCAAACATTCTCAAAGTTCTGTGAGTTTAAAGCATTGGTGGAGAAAGAGTCGGGGAAGCAAGTGAAATATCTAATGAGTGATAATGGTGGAGAATACATCTCTAACTAATTCAAAGACTTTTGTAGCAGAGAAGGAATTCGAATAGAATTCATAGCGCCTCATAACCCACATCAAAATGGGGTCATGGAGAGAAAGAACAGAATGATCATGGGTGCAGCACGAGCGATGTTGCATGATCAGGCCCTACCAATGCATTTGTGGGCATAAGCATGCAATACTGTGGTTTATGTGTAGAACCATTTTCCTCATAGAGTACTTGGCATGCGTACACCTAAAGAAGATTTTGTTATCGGACTAATCGGTAGGTGCAGACACTAACAGATCTCCCTAGATCCACTTGGATCTAGAACAAAATAGGACAGGACATGACTCTTTCCCTAAGTTTTGCCCATTGAATTAGCTAGTAGGGAGGAACAAGTAACATACCTTTGTATCACTTCCTAGGGTCTCTATTTCTCCCTCTTCTCTCTGGTGTTCTCGTGAGGTCAAGACCAAGACAACACAAACCAACCAAAGTGAAGATAGAAAAATATATTCCACTGTCAACTTATGCATATGATCAAGGAATTACACAATAAAGTAAGAATGACTTTATGTGAAAAGGACATGCCACTGTATCATATTAATAAAAAGTATAAGATACAACCTGATCGCCTTGATGTTGCAAGATTCCTTTCGGTGGCTCTTGGCTCCAACACACACACTTGCTCAATCCTTGTATGAAGAAGATCCAATTCCTCTTGATGGACTTGCTAGAGTCTCCAAGCTCCTGTTCAAGCTAGGTCCTTCACACAATTCTTTCACCAATTCTCCAATGAATCTTGCTTAACCTTTTCCATGAAAATTCCATCAATATATAGAAGAGGATGAGATGGTTACTTAGATAAGAATGATCCCACAATATCAGGGAAACCAGTACAAAGATAACCATTCGAATGCCAACCCATTCTTCTAGAAGATTCCCTTCTAGAACCATCGAGACTTCATCTTTTTCCAAGATTGAGAGCAATTTCGCACCCTATATATGTAGCACAGTGTGAGAAGTTCGCACCCTAGCTGAAGGCAGCCTGTGAGAATGGGTCATTCTTGCACCCTAGGATATGAGCAACTTGCAAACTCTCTTCAAAAGTATGTTTTCTGGGAAGAGATGAATGTCATTTTTCTCAAGAGAAAGTTCTTATGAGGATCCTGAGTACACCACCATCAATACATCACCAAGATTGACCAAAATCATGGGTAATAGAATGCCCCCCAAAGTATGAGGCCAGAATAAGTGACAGTCAAAAGACTTTGTAAACTACATGTGTGTGCCTGAAACCAGGAGCGCACCTAATCGGAAACCTGCAAACAACCAAGCATCTGCAAAATATCATATATATTAATTCTGAGGTAGGCATTCCCATACTCAGATCATAGATAGATGACATTATAGACATAGGTCATGGCCACCAATCATACACTGTGGATCCATGCCATCAAAATATAGCATAGCCACTAGGAATACACTGTGGATCTATGCGAGAAAATTCAAATTAAGATGACATAGCCACGAGACATACAAAGTGGATCTATGTGTCGCATATTATACATATTCCATCACAACTTGGAAAAAGAGATGATATCTAGGGTCTTCAATCCCGTCGCCCAAAAGTACGAATCTAACCATGTGATTACATGTGTTGAAGTCGAACATGGTAGAAACCACTTAATTACCAGTCATTATTGAAACCATTAACAAGTGTGAGGGAAATCACCATTAATGTCAATGACTCCCAAGGTACTATAGTACAATCCTTTGAATGTGAATGAATGAGTTGAAGTCAAACATCCGACGGAATATTTCGATCAGGGGTCAATGATGTAAACTCACTGTCAAAAGCGAGGAAACCTGCCATTGAGGCATACAATTTCCAAGGTACCAAAGAATTTCTAAGTCTTGTTTCCGGATAATGAGCCTTGATGTATCCCCCATCAATGACATGAAATGAGTAACAGATTTTGAAGGTGAAACAGAGTATGATGTAAGTTGGATTGGACATAGGGAAGGCCGACACAAAGAGAATAGACAACTGCAGATGGTCGACTCAATTGAGGTTTCAGATGAACTTGTCTTGAACATATGAACGACACGACCAATGATTTGGCAACATTGACTCAAAGATGACACAGGGTATGACCTTGTAGCAAATTGAATGAGAGACAAATGGATTTCCCAAACCGGCTTCAAATAATGAATAGGGGGTGTCATATTCAAGAGCGACACTTACTGCCAATCAATATGAATATGAGAACATATCCCTTTCCCAAATTTCCCCCCACCATTTCTGGCGAGTACCTCTTTATTTTTACGCAAGCTTGAGGAGGATAACATATGCTTGTTGATATAAGCTTATCCTTCGGATAAGTCCTTTGAAGTATGTTTAATGAACCCTAGGAAGGAGTGATTCGGTCCCATGACAGGTCTGTTGATGTTTGTTTAACGAGTCAAAAGATAGAAAACTCGAAGGTTTTTCATGATTATAGAGTCTGGAAAAACACTTAAAAGAGAACTCTCTCAGTTCCTTTTTCGTAAAATAGTCTGATGAGACCGAAAAAGATATAAATTATCTCCCACCAGACGCTTTCTTAAAATACTTTATCGAGCGTAAAAATAGCAAGGTCGCTCGGCTATCTTTTCATGTTTAGAGAGTTTGAAAAGAGCTTAAAGAGGAATCCAGGGGGATTCCTTTTTCGTATAACCTTGTTGATCCCGAAAAAGTGATAAAAGTGTGCTCGATCGTATTCTCATGTATTTTCGAGCGTGAGAACGGACAAAGACCAAGCTCGAGGTTTTATACAAAAACCATAAAAAACAATCAAAACATGCGATGAAGAAGAAAAAATATGTCTGCATCCCTATACATGAACATCGAAGTCGTTATGCCTGCAAAAGTTGTACTCAAAAAGGCATTATGCATTAGGTTTTAATAAATAAATTATTATAAAATCCAATAACATGGTAAAAGTAAATATAAAGAAGTAAAAACTATTTTTACCATATCATTTTAACTTTACCACTATTTGAGCCCAAAAACCCCTCTTTGCCCTTGAAATTTGGCTTCAGATTGCAGGAGTTACGAGCATCCATTCGACAAACTGTCAACGATAGTGAGGTAGGCTCTTTGTCCTCTACCTTTTCATGGTTTAGTTTTTCATTTTCATTGGAAAAAAACATCGTTTTGAGTTTGTTTTGGGGGTTATTATTGCGCTCATCCATTCTCGCAGGTGAGCCCAAAGGCACCTGCGAGAACCTCGCACTGTGCCTAAAGGGCACCTGCGAGAACATCGCACTGTGCCTAAAGGGCACCTTCGAGAACTGCAAAGTATAATTTTTTTTTTGAAGTTTTGCTCAATGAAAGAATACCAAATGTTGAATAGAGTTATTAATCTTCTTCTTGTGCTTCTTATGTAAGTATTTGGCCATCACCATGGTTCTGGAATGGCGCGAAAGGGAGCACGAAGAAGATAATTCCATTGTCGAAAATCATCCGCCCACCATTGCCTCTTTGCGAAACTGTGGTCTTCTGAAGTACTTTCGTATCCAGGGCATGAGGGCCCAAGTCAGGTTATTGGAGTACCTTGTGCATATGTGGGATCCTGATAAGAAAGTATTCCATGTAGGGGTCCACACATTGTCCTTGGATATTGAGGACATTTACTTCTTGACAGGACTATCATGGTGTGGGTACCACGTGAAACTGATGGGTAGCAGAGGTGGTGGACTGCCTATGAGTGATTACTGTCGTTTTCACTGTGTTCCAGAGGCAGAGAGGAGAAAAGGGAAAGTAGTTATTTAGGGAGTGCAGGATTTGACCCTCTGCACTATTTTGTTCACCATTTCTTATATGTCTGGGAGCTCCACTCCTCACATGGCGCTCCAGAGCTACTTTCAATATGCCATAGAGTGTATTGGGCCTCGGGTTTTTAACTGGGCAGATGCAGTGCTTTGTAGCATGAAGAGGCAGTTGACCAAATGCAGGCGAGGTAACCTGAAGCAATTTGGGTACGGTTCTTTGTTAGTGTCCTTCCTTGAGAGGGTTCCCTTGCTGAGGCTATAGGTTGAGTGGGATTTACTAGCCCCAATAGATCCAAGAATGTTGAGATGATGTCAGTTCATGTCCCGACACGTAGATGGACCAATTATCAAATATGATGATACCTTCTTCGACTGGTTGCAACCACAGATGCTGATGGTCGACGATTATGCTTATGTCAGGTTGGATTTCCAAGGAGATCTGGACTTGGTCCTGCCCGAGTGTGCTCAGTGGGGGGAACTTGGTAAGAAGTGCACATTCTTTCTTTTTAAACGTTTTTGTGAATTTTATCATATGCAAATGTTTTTTATATGTTCGTCCAAAGACTAAATACAAAATTTGTTTTTGATGACATAGATGTGGGACCTTACCGACCTCCTGGTACTTGTCCTATTCAGCGGCGAGGAGAGGTGGCGCCAATGCCACGATGGGACACTGAGGATTATGAAGCGGTGGAACAAAACCTAGAGGGTTTGACAATAGATATTCCAGACATGCCTCTTGGAGAGGTTCCACGACATTATCAACGTCATATAGTAGGAGTGTCAGAGTCCATTGGCCAACTTCTCCGTAGGTTTTCCTGGGCAGTCGTGTGTTACCACGAACGTCATCCATGATGTCACTTTGTAGAAGCTATGAGATTCAGATTTTGACATTTTGGTCCTCGGACAAAACTTTTTTGTAAAAACTCTTTTGATCATTATATATACATACGACTTCTACCAATTTATCTTGTGTTGTGTGAAAATTGATGTGATTGATTTATAAATGATCCAAATGTTTGTCTAATACATAATTAGCCAATGCATTAGTTAATTTATTTAGACATCTAGGAATATGTTGATATTCAATATAATCAAAATAACATTCCAAGAGGCGAATTCGCAAATATACCCGTAACAAAGTAGGACTTCGAATAGTATAGACATTATTTAACTGTAGTACTACAAGATGCGAATCGAGTCGCACAACCAAATGACAGATTCTGAGTGAGATAGCATCAATCAACAATTTGATAACGGCACTATACTCTGTAGTATTTTTGGTCGCATGGCTGAGACACACACCTCGTAAGGAGACAAGTTTGTTTGTAGGGGCATAAATTGCCCATGCAGCGGAAGCAAGGTTTTGAGTACTACGGCTAGCGCCATCAGCGAAGCCAATGTAGGGTAGTAAAGACTCCGACATCTGGAAATCAAACACAATGTCTTATAAGGGCAGAGACCAGATAACGACAAAAGAAAGCTACAGTAACACACAAGAAGTATGATACAATAAAAATACAAGTACTCGTGCACAGGTGATTTTATGCATAGTACTTCTTCAAGTACAACCCATTCCTGGGTTCACTCAAAGGGATACGATCGTAATCTACTAACTCATAAGCCCCTTTTTCCAAAACTCGTCTAACGATATAAGGACCTCGCCACATGGCTTCGAATTTTCCATATCCTAGCATATCTCGATCTTGTTCATAGAGGAGAACGAGATCTCCTTCGGAGAAAACGCAAGGCTTGACATGTTTGTCGTATTGGGCCTTGACACATTTTTTCTGAGATTCTATGACTAGGGTGGCATTGCATCGAGTTTCGTCTAATCGCATAAGATACAATAGACATTCTTCCTCAGCAAAAGTGTTTGGTAGGAGTTCAACAACTAGTTTTAAAGAGGGTATCTTTCATTCAATCGGGAGGATGGCTTCCAAACCATAGACTAACCGGAAAGGTGTAAACCTAGTAGCGGACTTGAAGGATGTTCGGTAAGCCCACAATGTCGAAAAAAACATTGTGTGCCAACTTGTTTTGTGAATCCCTATCATTCGTTGGAGCATAGTTATGAGAACTTTGTTAATTTCTTCGACTTAGCCATTGGCTTGTGGTTAATAGGGCATTGAGTTTTCATGGAAAAGACCCAACTTTTCAGTAAGTTCAGACATCATGAAGTTTCTAAAGTGGCTACCGTGATTAGTGATGATAGCCTGGGGAACACCAAAATGAGTTATGATGTGATTAAAAATGAATAATGCTACGGTCTTTCCAGTGTTGTCAAATGTTGGCATCGCCTCGGCCCATTTCATAAAGTAATCTACGACTACAATAATGTATCCATGCCCCCCAGCCGAGTGGGGGTGACATGTCATGAAATCGATTCGCCATTTCGCAAAGGGATCAACGAAGACCACAGGGTGAAGAGGAGCGGGATGTGACCGTATCTTCTGATTATAGGTCCGGCAAGCATGGCATTTTTGAACGACGATTATGCAGACGTTAAATAAAGAAGGCCAAAAATACCCTGCGCGTAAGATCTTCTAGGCAGTAGCATACCCAGACATATGACCACCATAGGCTCCATAATGGCAGTCATTCAGAACATTCTCAGCTTCGTCGAACGTGAGGCAGAGTCGATAAATAGAGTCAATCCCCCGATGATAAAGAATATCCCTGAGGGTAATATATTGACGGGTTTGATAGCGTATTCAACGTCGATCAGTACTGGACAAAGTTGGCCGGAAATTTTGGGTTTGGATATATATGATGATATCACCATACCAAATATCATCAGAGCTTATGAGGAAAAGGAATTCATCGGGTAATGAATCAGCTGCTACATTTTCTTTTTCAAAATAGGGAAAGTCACATATCAACTCAGCAAACACTAAGGACTTCTTGGACTTGGCGTGGTCGAATTCCGAGTCAAACTCCTGGAGTATCACGATCCATTTGGAGTATTTTCCCCCTAGCAATTGACGTGTGGGAATATGTTGCATAGGGTTCCATTTTGAAATCACTATAGTCTTGCAAGAGAGGATATAGTGCTAGAAGCATTGGATGGCTTGGACAGCTACCGAGGCCAGTTTTTCGACATGTAAATACTTGATTTCGGTAGGCGTTAGACTTCGAATCAAGTAGTAGATAACATATTCATCGTTAGCATCATCCTCTTGGACGAGAACCATACAAATGGTGTAATCCGAGGCAGCAAGGTAAAGGAAATAATCACGACTGTAATCGGGGGGAAAGAGAAGTGGAGCACGTGTCAGGGATAATTTCAAAGCTTCAAAAGCATTGTTTGCGATGGTATCCCAGACGAACTCATAACCCTTTTTCAAGAGCCGTGTAAATCCATGAGTTATCTCGGCGTAATTTGGGATAAAACGACGAAGAAATTTTTCTTTCCCCTGCAAAATTTGTAACTGGAGAAGTGTAGAAGGAGGATGGAGATTAAGGATCGCCTCAACCTTTAAAGGATCCACCCTGATCCCTTGACGTGAAACAATAAAGCCTAGAAGTCGGTCGGATTCCACCCAGAAAACACACTTATGAGGATTCAAACGTATACGGTAAAAACGACAGCGGACGAAAATGGCTCAGAGGTGGATTGGATGATCGACTCGATGCATTGAGTGAGCAAATAAATTGTCCAGATATGGTTGCACAATGTGCTTGATATCATGTAATGCATAAGACATAGCGCATTGAAAAGTTGCGCCAACGTTCTTGAGACTGAAAGGGAGTTTCTGATAGTCAAAAGTACCCCAAGGACAAATAAAAGTAGTATTATGTTGATCCTTGGGAACAACGTTAATTTGATTATACCTAGAGAAACCATCCATCAGAGAGAATATTTCACTTCCGTCGCAATCGTCGACAATCTTATCGATGAAGGGGGTAGGAAAGTTGTCTTTGGGACAAGATTTGTTGATATCCCTATAATCAACGCATACACGAATTGTGCCTTGTTTCTTATCGATTGGGACAAGACTGGAAACCCAGTCAGTAAGGGCCACCGGGTAAATAAAGTTGGCTTTGTGAAGTTTCTCGACTTCAAGCTTGATAGTAGCCGCTTTACGTGGGTGAACAGGATGAAGGCATTGCCGAATGGGTTTAGCGTCGGGGTATGTCTTGATCTCATGTATCACAATGTCGGGGTCAATACCCAACATTTCTTCGTAGCTCCAGGCAAAGATGTCACGAAACTCTTTGAAAAGGGATGTGTAGGTGACAATTTCGTTAGACGAACACGAAGGTCCGATATGGACATTTTCGACAATTCCAGGTTTGATGGATATGTCGAGGGGAATAGTGGGTGAGATATTGCTTAAGTTCCCTTCGGAAAACACATCGTGTGTGGACTCAGGAACGGTTGATATGACGACAACGGTCGACGGGGTCGAGATCCATTGGTAATGCTCAATGGTATGTTGCTCCAGGAAGAGGATGGAATGATGATGTCCATCATCCTAAGGGGTGTCTTCCATGAAAGACATGATCAACTCGTCTTTGGGAAAAATGACATGGAAGGGATCTGGAGATAACTCACCAAGATAGAGGGTAGAAGGGGTTTCCGATTGAATGGCCTGATAGGCAGATTCAACCAGACTTAACGACATTTCATCACCGTAATGAAGATGATCTCCAGGGTCAGGTACTATCCATGGGTTGTGAGATGCAGGCAATTCATGAATCGATGTGGAGATAATGTTGATTGAAGCAACGGACGAGCGTGGAACATTGGGCGGTGGAATGGGGAAAGTACCCATTAATGAAGAGTCTTTGAGAAGGCCTATACCGATGTTGTCATAACCCAGTGGGGTTTTAGCGATGAACGGTACGTTTCTAGTACGAGTGTCGGAGTTAAAGAAGGCTAATTGGTCGACAGTGACTACCTTCCCTTGATGTGGGAAACGTACCACATGAAAAAGGTTCGACACAACTACGCGCATGGAATCGATCCAGCTGCGGCCAAGTAGAAGATTGTAATCAAGGGGAGCGTCAAAGACTTCCACTTCGACTTGGACCATTTTTCCTTCTAACGTGATGGGAAATGAAGGAAGGACATCGTAGGGCTTAAAACCAGAGCCATTTAAGGCTTTGAGAGTGTTCTAGGATTCATTCAAAGAGGGAGAGCCAATGGCTTTATAGCAAGTAATAGACATGACACACGTCAAGGCACCCTTGTCGATAACAGTTCGACAATTGTTTTTGTCAGAGACAATCACTTGGATCTGGAACGCGACTTGAGGGGGTAACCTTGGAATGTGATCTTCCAAGTCAAAAATTATTAAATTTGTATCCGTCGGGTCAATTCCATCGATAGCTTTCAATAGTTCCTTCCGTTTTGTGGGACAACTTTGAAGGAATTCGAGGGATGACATCGCAAAAGGTGCTTGGGCCAGATCTTCAACAATGATGTAGTTCTTGGCAGCATGAGCATGAGGATTGAAAGCCAATTTCTGAATGACGCCCTTTGGGGGAGGTTGAAGAACTGTGTCGAGGCTCGGTTGTTCAAGATGAAGAGGACCATTGGTAGGTGGAGTCGTGGGAGAGGGTTGTACCAATGAAGTAGGTAGGTCATCAACCTTCTCTTTAGAGGGAGAATAATCTTTGGCTTGAGTGGTGAGTGCAATGTTATTCTTCTTTGAATTTCCAGTACACATCAATACATAGGATGTAGTAGAAGATGAGGGTTGGTCATGAATGACCAACTGAGCCTGTTGTTGAGACGGGAAGGGTTGGGACAAAACGGGTGGAGCAGGTGGTTTTGGGGATCCTTGAAGGAACTTAGTGACTTCGGCGCATCATGGAAAATACTTCATGTAGTGATCATCACCACAAATAATACAAGGGTATCAAGGTTTGCGCTTATCCCGATCATCAACAGGCATAGTTTTGGCTCGCTCTACTTGAGAAGTATTTTTGTCCTCCTTATTCTTACCCCTTCCCTTTTTGGATTTGTTTTTACCGGCTGGGGTAGATTGAACTACATTTACCTCAAAAGTCTTGCCGGTAGGAGGAGCAGGAGACAGAGCATTTTGAACATTAGAAGAAGCAGGTTTGGGGTTGGTGCTTGAGGCGGAATGTGGTTGGGCATGGAAAGTGCCAATCACACCGTCGACTCCATGAGAATCCGCTGGAGTAGTTGAAGTGGGGGAAGTGGAAGGACGAGGTAAGTCAGGTAGTAAGTCGTAAAGGGTACCCGTTTGTGAGTAAACGAGGTCAAGGTATCGAGCACGACTTATGGCTTGCTCTTCCGTGACTACTCCACCCATGGTGATGTCATGACTGATGTCATTCAAAAATGATTTTGTGAACCACTCTGCCAGCAACTGATCGGGGAGTTCGATTTTAATGAGACGTCGTCTCCCTCACCACTCATGAATGTGATCGGAGATATGAGTGGCTTTATTTTGTTTGAAAGAACTCGAAATCTCGGTCCCCGTTTCATAACGGATTGGTAACTGGTAGTGCGTGAGGAAATCCATAGCTAGGGTGTTCAATTCAGTGAAGAAACCTCGTGGTAATTCTATATACCACTTCACAGCAGAACCTGTGAGGGTTCGTTGAAAAACACGTAAGCGAATAGAGTCATCTCTCAACGAGTTGGATGAGCACCAGAGGTGAAAAGTCATGACGTTATTGTTCGGGTCCTCTCCCGCTTTTCCATCGAATTTAGAGATGTTCGATGGTAGCTTGGCTGGTATAGCAGGCCATTGGGGAGAGTGACAAATTGGATCATTCAAAATCCTTGACAAATCTGGAAGATCCAAAGTGGCCAAGAAGGGTAACTGTCGATTAACATGTGGGTACTGGTGGCTTTGGGGAGGAAGCCCCATCGGCAAACCAGTAGAACCATAAACAGTCTGCATATAATGTGAAGACCCAGACAAATTCAGTGGTGGTTGGAGAGGATAGTAGCTCATGGGATTGTATCCTGGAATAGGGATGTGAGTTTGAGCATTCGAACGCCAGATGGGATTGGACGTGCCTGGATATGGTTGGCCTATACTAGGGGGTATCATGGATGCAGTTGGAAATTGTTGCCCCCCAGTCGATTGAGGAGGATGTTGTATCAACTGATTCCAATACTGGGCCAAGGATGGAGGTATGTTTTGTCCATAAGGTGGGTTCGGTCCTCCTATCAAAGGTGGTGTCCCAATTGGGGGAAGCGTTCCAATTGGGGGTTGTGTTCCAATTGGGATTTGCATTCCAATTGGGGGTTGTCTTCCAATTGGGATTTGTGTTCCAATAGGAATTTTCCCGTTGAGAGGGGGTTGAGCCATACCACCTTGGTGAAATTTCTCACCGATGGGAATCTGGTAATTTGGTGTGAAGGACGGAATAGTGACACTAGGATTAAGAGTTCCAGTGGAAGACGAGAAAGGTCCTCCAAAAGGAAATTGAGGGAGTGTCTAAATAAAACTAGGAAGAGAGTGCCCAAAAGAAGAGGGACCACCAGGAGAGCCAGATGGGGTTTGCGGAGGAGTTGAAATGGAAGCATTCAATGCACAGTATCCAGGCAGTAGTGTCGGGGTGATACTGGGCGTATGTGGTGTGATAATGGGGGTGAGACTAACCATGGTAATCCTGGTGTGAACACTCGTTGTATATGTGTGATGGGCCATTTCGATAGGGATGGTAAAGATGTGGTTAGATCGCGGGGCATCTGTACCAAGAAAATAATAGGTATTTGTAAACGGTATTGTCTCTGGGCTAGAGATTTCAGAAATCACAGGTGAGATGATGGTTTCAACACCTGATCCTGGACCAAAAAGGTCCCATCTAAAAACACCCATAGACAAAAAAGGATATTGGTCTTCTATGCCTGGAAAGGGTCCAACCAATGATCCAGAATACACAACAACTAAGTCTCCAGAAGAATTCAGTCGCATAAACAGTCGCTCGGAATCGGGGTGAAGTCAAAATTCCTCTCGAGTATTGGTAATTCAGAAATGTTCTAGAGAGTTAGTTCATTCCACTTGTGGTGTGGTAACGGCTTGGACTTCACTCTGCTGAGGAGATCCCTCAGATGAGCTTGTTGACAGGGGTTGAGAACCTTCTAGATGCTCTGGAGATAATCCCTGCATTCTATGTGAATGACATGGAGGAGCTATTATGAATGAGTGACAAACTTACGAAGAAAATCATCTGGTCAACTTTGGTAAACAAACAACACGCGCTAGTAAACAAAATCTAGGAAACAATACCAAGCAAACAAGACCTTCTAATTCCAAAGTCACTAGTTGGTGATGAAATCCAACGTCACAACAACGAGACGAGAAGGGGCTTGGCTAGGGTGGAAAAGTTACACTAACAACCTGCTTAACGAACTTGCACCCTTGTGCAAGCTCCCACACATAATCGTGGGTATACCCTCAAAGGAGCCCGAGTGAGTTTGGCCAACGTCGATTCCAGGTACCGTGAAGACTTTCCCCTTCATAGTCACCTTGTGTAAGACCCTATAAATATAGGCCACTAAGGTTACCACCAACAACAATAAATCCTGGGGGGATAGTCGACAGTCTGATCCACATGCAAGGGCAGGGTATCTAGCCCGAAATCAACTCAAAAGGCTTCCACTCATCATTGTGGGTATACCTCCAAGTGACCCCCATAATACGTGCAATCTCTACACCGATATCAACAAAGAAGGGTGAGTAACTCTGTCAATATCAATGCAACCTCGTGTTTGACCCTTATGTGAGAAGTGCTTTCCAGGACAAGATGTTGCAAATGGAATTTGACACTCCTTAACACAAGATTCGATTGTGTGTTTTGTGCTTTGGAGAGTGTATCTCTCTATCTATTCCAAAGCGCTAGCCTAGCTAAATTTTGGTGTAATAGAGCCCTAGAAAAGAGTTACTAGTTAAATTTTACGATTGCGTAGTGTTATTAAGGGCTGTTGTTACTCAAAGGAAGTGGAGATGAAAATGATGTTGTATGAGACTCTGACCCAATGATGCATAGATAGGAATGAAATATATCAATTTTCGTTCAATGAATCCTATGTATGGGAGGGAAAGAGAAGTTTTTCAGATCAAACTTGAACTACGATACACAATTTCCTTTAAAATGTAATTGCAACAAATCACACATCAATAACAATTCTCTATTGTTTCTTTTTCAATAATTTCAACAATTGATTTTCAATACTTTCGAAGATGAAAATGCTTTTGAAAGAAAAACATTGTTCACTTTTCAAAAAGGACTTACACCATGATGTTGAGAGTGGAGAAAACCAAAAACTAATGAACAAGAAATAGACAAAAACCCAAACCAATCTTTCAATGGAAACAAAAATAACAAGCAGACCAAACTAGTCTTTTCAATTGCATGAGAAAAGTGATCTTTCAAATAACGAGCAAATGATAAAGACAAATAAGCTCAACTTTCAACCGATTGTCGGTTCTTAACCAAACAAGCACACTCAGATTCCAAAATTAGAGAGTATATCTTTGCCGAGAAAAGTCAAGAAATGAAAGTCAAGAAAAATGGATAGGAAGAGCCTTTGATTTCCTAAGACTGTTCATGCACAAAATCCGAAGACAAGAAAACATCAACCAATGGTCGAAGAATCTCTTTGCAGGCACCTATACTGATCTGGGCAGCTGAACATGCAAATATCTTAAATCCAAAAGTTTGAAAAGAGGGTTCGCAGGCTAACAATGTTACACAGTGTGAGAATGGGTCATTCTCGCAGGCCAGCTTTGAGCAGAGTGCGAGAACCTCGCACTAGACCTAAAAGCAGGGTGCAAACTCAATATATTCACATAGGCCACTGTGGGGTGCAGTGCGAGAATGTCTAAAACTAAACAAATTTTTGGAAAAAGACAAAAAAATTGAAGAGGCCTCTAGACCCAGAGGGTCTATCAGGGTATCCTGAAGACTCGGAGATTGATATGAATGGAGAAAGGTAAGGCAAGAGAAAATGGCGAAGGAAAAACACCAAAAACCACAAAGAAAATGGGTTATATCCCCAGTAGAGTCGCCAATTTTGTTATCGGACTGATCGGTAGGTGCAGACACTAACAGATCTCCCTAGATCCACATGGATCTAGAACAAAATAGGACAGGACATGACTCTTTCCCTAAGTTTTTACCATTGAATTAGCTAGTATGGAGGAACAAGTAACATACCTTTGTATCACTTCCTAGGGTCTCTGTTGCTCCTTCTTCGCTCCGGTGCTCTCGTGAGGTCAAGACCAAGACAACACAAACCAACCAAAGTGAAGATAGCAAAATATATTCAACTGTCAACTTATGCGTATGATCAAGGAATTACACAATAAAGTAAGAATGACTTTATCGAAAAAGGACATGCCATTGTATCATATTAATCAAAACTAGAAGATACAACCTGATCACCTTGATGTCGCAAGCTTCCTTTCGATGGCTCTTGGCTCCAACACACACACTTGCTCGATCCTTGTATGAAGAAGATCCAATTCCTCTTGATAGACTTGCTAAAGTCTCCAAGCTCCTGTTCAAGCTAGGTCCTTCACACAATTCGTTAACCAATTCTACAATGAATCTTGCTTAAGCTTTTCCATGAGAATTCCATCAATATATAGGAGAGAATGAGATGGTTACTTGGATAAGAATGATCCCACAATATCAGGGAAACCAATACAAAGATAACCATTCGAATGCCAACCCATTCTTCTCGAATATTCCCTGCTAGAACCATCGAGACTTCATCTTTTTCCAAGCTTGAGAGAAAGTTTGCACCCTAGCTATGTAGCACAGTGTGAGAAGTTCGCACCTTAGCTGAAGGCAGCCTGTGAGAATGGGTCATTCTCGCACCCTAGGCTATGAGCAACCCACAAACTCTCTTCAAAAGTATGTTTTCTGGGAAGAGATGAATGTCATTTTTCTCAGGAGAAAGTTCTTATGAGGATCCTGAGTACACCATCATCAATACATCGTCAAGATTGACCAAAATCATGGGTAACAACTTTTACTAGTAATAAACCTGATGTTTCTCATTTTAAAATTTTTGGCTCATCTGTTTATGTGCATGTGACCAAGGATGCTAGGAAGAAGCTGGAACCGACTGCTGAAGTTGGGATATTTGTGGGGTTCACAGAAACACCCCATAATTATCGTGTGTATTTGCTGAACAATAAGATGATTGTTATGAAACGAGATATAAAATCTGATGAGGGGAAAGCCATGTGTTTGTCGCTTGAGAGGGAGCTAGACTTGCATGCAGAAGAGGAACTGTTGGTTCCCAAGGATGAGTCTCAAGAAGTGGAACAACCACATGAGGAGGTTCATGAAGTGGAGGAAACCACTCAAGCAGATCCATCCATAAAAAATGGCAGAAAGTGCACCACAGAAGATGACAGATTGAGACTAAATGCTACACAGAATGTAGGAGCCCCTACTTCACAATGCAGACAGAGACAGTCTCCTGATCGATTTGCTGGGTACATGGCTCTCATGAGAAAATGTATTGTGATTGAACCATATTCCTTTCAGGAAGAAGTGTAGGAACCCACTTGGTTTGATGCTATGGTAGAGGAGTATGACTCCATTGTCAAAAATAGTGCATGGGAAATTGTCCCAAGACTGATTGATAAATCTGTGGTAGGTTCGAGATGGATCTACAAGGTAAAGAAAGCTATTGATGGGAGTGTGGGGAAATACAAGGCCAGGTTTGTGGCCCAGGCATTCTCACAGATCGAGGGGATAGATTATGATGAGACCTTTGCACCTATCGCAAGGTACTCTTCCATAAGATCCATCCTTTCACTCTCATCATAGATGGGTTGGCGCATTCATCAGATGGATGTAAAAACTATGTTCCTCAACGAGAACATTGAGGAAGAAGTGTACATTGAACAACCAGATGGTTTTGAGACCTTTGACAGAGAGTCACATGTGTGCAGACTCAAGAGAGCATTGTATGGGCTGAAGCAAGCACCCCGTGCTTGGTACACTCGGATAGACAACTATTTCACCAGATTGGGCTTCATCAAAAGTGAAGTGGATGCAAACCTATACCAAATTGTGGTGGAGGGTAAGATTTTAATCATTGTGCTTTATGTTGATGATTTAATACTGACTGGTGATGAGAAGCTGATACACTCATGCAAGGATGACCTTGCAAAGGAGTTTGAGATGAAGGATTTGGGCCTTCTTCATTATTTCCTTGGTTTCGAAATATGACAATGAGATGGTGAAATTTTTGTGTCTCAAGGAAATTATGCAAGAGAGATACTGGGTAAGTTTCACATGGAGGGATGAAAACCCATGGATACTCCTCTTCCAAGAAACTAGAGGAAAGAGGATGCTACTTCTGGAGTGGTAGTGGATGCTACTGTCTATCGACAGTTAGTGGGTTCACTAATGTATTTAGTGAACACAAGACCAACCATTTTCTACATGGTTAACCAACTAAGTCAAGCGATGGTTAATCCTACCAAACTCTTTTGGAAGGCGAGTAAGCATGTCCTGAGATATTTAAAGGGCACATCTGAGTATGGATTATGGTATAGACAAACGGATGAGATGAAGTTGCATAGTCTCACGGATGCAGATTGGGCGGGCAGCCCAACGGACAGAAATAGCACATCAGGGGGGATCTTTAGTATCATATCTACAACTGTTTCTTGGTACATCAGGAAACAGAGATCTATGACATTTAGCTCAGTGGAAGCGGAATACATGGAAACTAGCCAAGATGCATGTGAGGCTATCTAGATGAGGAAGATCTTGGTTGGTTTGTTTGGTTCTCATTTAGATTCGACAGTGATTTATTGTGATAATCAGAGTTGCATTAAACTCTCGATTAATCATGTGTTTCATGACAGATCTAAGCATATAGATATTTGGTATCATCATCTAAGAGATTATGTGCAGTGGAAGATCATGTTGCTTCAATACATTCCTATAGAATATTAGGATGCCGACATTCTGACGAAGGTGCTCACGAGGAGCAAATTCGAATATCATAGAGACAAGATTGGGGTAAAGGATAATCCCTTTCTTGTTGAGAGGGAGTGTTGAAAAGTCAACAAGAAACATGCATCTAATTTATTTTTCCCTTAAATAAACTGGACAATAAATATTAATCTATTATTTCATTCATAACTGAGTGAGTTGGATTTGTGACAGAACTATAAGTGTAGTTAAGTGAGTTAAGATCAGTTGTACTATTTGTAACTAAACATGCACTAGTGAGAGTTCAATTAATCAGTGGACGCACATGCAACTGAAGATTCACCACGATTAACTACATGCATGTCAGATCTAGTGGAGACCTAGTTGAGATAATAAGTGAAAGGGATAGTTTGGCTATCGGTTGTGATTTTATCACACATGCAGTGGATATTCTTATGAGCATGTGAAAACTAAGTAATTCGATCATTTTGAGAATTCGAATTGCAAAGATTGTGCAGAGGAGGCAAGTTGTCTAGACACGGGAATTGGCACATGTATTTGTTGATTTACGTATGACAGTGTGAGATGATTGTATTGTACTGAGAGCTCTTGGATTAGAGTTTTGTATGAGATTGTTTCATGATTCATGATATACATAATATATGATAGTGGGGTTTTTATCTTTACGCTTTCCTGGTAAAACTTTTGTGTTGTGTGTTTTTGATATTTCACTTTGTGATTATGGTTGTGATCGTGGTTTAATTTTCCACAAGAATAATAGTAGAAGCGATTATGTATTTAACAGTGGCATAAATTGTTAGATTAGGAGAATCGCAGGAAATACTTAATTTGTATTGAATTTTCTACATTTTATTCTTGAACACCCATTTGGAACATATTACATTCTTATCTTTAGGTCTAGGAACAAGCTCCCAAGTATTGTTCTTCTCAATCTGATCAAGCTCTTCATTCATAGCTCTAATACAATCATCATGCTTGTTGGCTTCATCAAAATTTTTAGGTTCAATCATAGATAGAAAAGAAGCCTGAGATTGTTCTCAGTCTTTAATCAATTTCCTTCTTGTCTAAACTCCTTTATTTATATCTCCAATTATCTGATTTTCAGGATGACTCTTTCTAACAATTCTAAGAGGTGGTTTTGTTTCTTTCTGCTAATTTTTGTCATCCTGAGTATTCATATCTTCATCTGATTTAGATTCTTCTCCTTCTGATCCTTGGACCTGTTCATGTTCATCTTCAACTATATCTTCTGTGATTGGTTCAACACTTATTACATTTCGTACTGGGATTTCTTCATAAACTTTTATGTTGATACAATCAACCAACTTATGCATCCTCTTATTATAACATTTGTATCCTTTACTGTTTGTATCATAACCCAAGAAGATACATTCATCAACCCTGTCATCATATTTGCCAATATTTTCATCGTTATTATTGATATAACACTTACTCCCAAAGACTTTAAAATGCTTGATTGAAGCAGGTCTTCCAAACCAAAGTTCATAAGGAGTCTTGTCACTATGTGGCCTGAGATGAGCTTTGTTAAGAATATGAACAACTGTATGGATTGCTTCCACCCAATATGTCTGAGCAATATTCCTTTCATTCATGATTGATCTTTCCATTTGTTGTGCTGATCTATTCTGCCTCTCAACTACTCCATTTTGTTGTGGAGTCCTTGGAATTGTGTACTCTCTTTTGATCCCATGTTTATCACATAACTCTTTGAAGTTCCATGAACTAAAATCTCCTCCTCTATCAAACCTTACTGCCTTCAATATTTTTCCCGTTTGATTCTCAGTCAGAGCCTTAAACACTCGAATTTTTCAAATGCTTCATATTTTTCCTTCAAAAAGGAAACCCATGTTAGTCTATAATAATCGTCAATAATCAACATAAAATAGTTTTATTTTCCTGTACCTTCTTTCCTTGATGGTCCACACAAATCCATATGTACTAACTAGAGAGGTTTTTCTGTAGATGGAAAGTTTTTAGATTTGAACTATGTTTGAGTAAGCTTTCCTATTTGGAAAGGTTTACAAACAGAATCATATGGCTTTGATATATTTGGAAGATCTTTTAATACCCCACTATTTCTAAGATTGATTATATGATAAAAATTTAGGTGTCCAAGTCTCCTATGCCATAGACAAATTTCATCATACTTTCTTAACTAGCATTCTTCTTTTTCTTATTTTAACACATAGACATTGTTTTCTGTTCTTATGCCTTTTTCAATCAATTGTCTTGAATTCACAGACTTTATTTCACAATCTTTAGAAGTAAAAAAAACTTCACATCCCCTGTCACAAACTTGACTGACACTTAGTAGATTATGTTTCAGACCATCTACAAACAACACATCTTGAGATTTTTCTTTTCCATTACTCAGACTTACAATTCCTTTACCTTTTATTTTTCCTCGTCCATCATTTCCAAAAGTTACATTCCCTAATTTGCTTTCACTTAAAGTTAGAAACTTACTTTTGTCTCCAGTTATATGTTTGGAGCATCCACTATCAATATACCGGGGATTATTTTGTCTTTGGGCTGATAACACTAATCCACACTTGTCATCTTCATTTTCAGTAGTGGGATTCAATTATGGCTTATAGTTCCTTAATCGACAATCTGCAACTTTATGTCCATAATTATGGAAGATATAACATTTTGGTTCACTGAATGACAGATCATTGCGATTGTTATGCTCATAATTGATGTTATGTTTCACCTGCGTCCTTTTCCCAACCATCACATGATTTATAATATGTGGTTGTTTGTTACTTGGTTGTTGCGATCTTTATTGTGACAGATAATTATTCCTTGAGTATCTTGATTGCTCATATCTAAATCTTAAAGAACAATTTACAAGTTTGTGACCAAAGTTAGAACAAAAAATACAATATCCATAGAAAAATCCTTTGTACCTAGAAAAAGATTGTCTTCTTTGAGCGGGTCGATTTCTTCCATGCTGATATTTTCTCTAATATACATATTCGGTTCTGATAATTTTTCTTTCATTCCTTCTTGGTGGCTGATTTTCTTTCTTTGTTTCTACAGAGTGGTTGTTGTTAATGATTGTAGATATGACAAACTTGATGGGTTTTGTCTTACTTGGATGATCACTACTTGATCTTTCTTCATAGCCCAAGCCAGCTTTCAACTTTAGATTCCTTTGTTGATTTAGAATGTAGGTTAATCCTTCTGATGCTTTAATACTTGACAGATTTTGGTGATACAATGCCTTAAACTTCTCCATCTCTTTTCTAGTTTTTACTATTTTTTCTTATAAGGCTTCACGTTTCGCTTTCTTTTCTGATAACTGTTGTTTCATAATGTCCTCTATTTTATTTTCCTCTTCTAACTCTACTTTTAGTAAGTTGAAGTCTTCATCAGGTTTTTTACCATTCATTTTAAACTTCATCAACAACTATTTTTCTTTTCTCTTCTTACATCTGAGTCTGTCAATTTCTTCCAAAGCACTGATTAATTCACCTTCCATATCCACGATAGCTTCTTCATCATCCATGTCACCTTCTATGTGTTTATAATCAAGATATCCCATAGCCATAAGCATAAAATCATTCAATTTGTCTTCACAAGATGAATCACTATCTATAGCTTCTGAGGAGTCATCATTGTTTGCACACAAACTTTTCTTTTTACCATATTTTTTAAATTTGTATTTTTTTTCATCATCGGAGTTCTGGTCCTTTTGGTATTTTTTCTTGTGAGCACACTTAGATGCAAAATGACCTATTTTACCATAGTTAAAGCATTTAAAGAGAATCTTGCCTTGGTATTTGCCTGATCCTTTCTTTAACCATCTCACAAATTTTTCCTCAATATCATCTAGTTTTGAATCAGTATTATTGTATGCTTTAAAAGATGCTTCTCTAGTAATAGATTTATCTTTGCTAATTCTCATTTCATATGTAGTTAGAGTTCCTAGGAGTTGATCAATGGACATATTTTTAAGATCATTTAGTTCTTCTATTGCAGAGACTTTTGGATTAAATTTATCAAGCAAAGATCTTAAAATCTTCTGAACTAAAAATGATTCTTCAATCTTCTCACCAAGACCCTTCATGGAGTTCACAAGTTCTTCAACTCTTAAAAAATAATTGCTAACTGTTTCATCTTCATTCATCTTTAGTTGTTCAAATTTCAATCTATATGTTTGAAGTTTGGCATCTTTTACTTTCTCATTTCCTTCATAACTGCTAATAAGTTTATCCCACATTGCTTTGGTAGTTTCAAGATGCATCACCTTTACAAACTCATCTTCAACAAGTCCATTCAATATAGCGTTCATTCCCTTAGCATTAAATCTAATTTCTAACTTATTATCCTTGGAAGCTAGCACACCAGGATTTGTATATCCAGTCTCTACTACATCCCAAACATCAACACCTAAGGCCATTAAGTATGTTCTCATTCTAACCTTCCAGAAGGAAAAAATTGTTCCATCAAACAAAGGAGGCTTATTGGTTGAAGTCCCTTCATGACTTGTCATGTTTAAGATTACAAATGTACCTTTAAGTAAAAGGAACCTGCTCTGATACCAATTATTGAAATTACTAAGACAACTGAGAGGAGGGGTGAATCAATTGTTACTGTGCTTAAACAATTTATGACTTATTCAAACAATTTTTAATCTCTTCTAAGTGACCATCAATATTATACAAGATATGAACATCATAAATAATGAACATCAATCACACATAAGATATACACAGAGACATATTTTCATGAGGAAACCCATAAAGGCAGAAAACCTCTTCTTCTTCGAATGATAGGCAATTTTTTAAGTTTTGTACATCATCTATCTTTGAGCACCAACTCAATGTGAGGCTACTACCTCTGTTTTACAAGCTCCAACTTGTTGAGAGAACCAAACCTCTTATTTCTCTAGCACCCACTAGAAGGAAGCATCAAATCCTTGAGTGTTCCAGCACCAACTGGACTTATACAAGCACCAACTTGCATACAAAAAACTCTGTGTTTTCCCTAACACCACCCTTCCACCCTATTTTCTAGATACAACTAGATGGAAGATACAAATTTCAATATTCAAGCACCAAATTGAATATCAGAGGACCACAATCTTCCCTAGCACCACTCTACCTCCCTGATTATAAATAAATTCTTGAATAATCAACAATTCAGATATATCGATTCTTACCAATTCTTCTCTGTTCTGCAATTCTTCTCTGCTTCACTTTTCTTCTGCTCTGTTCATACTTGGCTTGACTTGCTTATGTCTTTTCTGCAATTCTTCTCTTCTTCTATCTTTTCTACAAATCTTCTATGCTTCTATCTGTTCATCTTTTGTTTCTCATCTATGAGTTTCATCTCACACTGCGCATACTGTATTTTTTACCTTTCTTACAGTTCAACTCATTTTTCAGTTATAACAACCAACCTAACTTAGCCACAAAATTTTTATTTTATGCTCTCCCACCATTTGGTTACACCTTGAATCTCCCAAAAAACGCCTCAGCAACTGAATCGCCAAACATCTAAGAACTATGATTCAAATCTACTAACTAAATCGTAACTGAACAATTAACCGTGAAGTGAGAAACAATAGCCCTTCGATCAGATTCCCAAATAACCAACACTGTTGGATTGAATCAACAGGGTCTTGTGTTTATCCCATATGCCCACTGGCTATGACCAAATGCTAAACATAAATTTATTTCGTGGTTTCGTATTTCGGCAATCTTGTGGTGAGACATCTCAACTCTCCCATGTTGCGATCTCTGAAATGGAGATTAGCAACTAGCTCCTTCCCTTATCGTGACCACTAGTTGTGACCAAGAACTTATCCATAAAACACTTTGTGACTCACAATTTCAGGAATCTTGTGATGAGGCATCTCGACTCTCTCATGTCGCGATCTCCGAAATGGAGCTTAGAAACTAGCTCCTTCCCTTATCCTTTGATGATGTGACCTTGGATATGACCATGGGCCAAAAATTCAAGAGCTTTGCTTGTCATATCAATGGTCCAAAACTTTCCCTTTGATTGACGGATTTGATCATATCGCGATTTCTCATGTCCCAAGTTCCATCTTCATATTCCTTTGACTCCTCCAATGCGAAAGTTAGAAAAATGCCAATCGCTCACCATGTGTCCTATGGATTCAACGACTACGATTGTTTCGAGATCTTGCATATCGCGAGTTCCCACACCACGCTCCTTTGACTCCTCCAATGTGCAATTTAGAAAAATTCCAATCACTTGCCACATCTCCTCCTCGATGATGGACGACCCCCCTGCTTTCGGGACTTTGTAAGCCCACTTCATCTTGCACTTAAAGGTCATTCTCATTCTTATGGATTGAATGACGGTCAATCCTCATGCTCAGATATGATGCTTGAGATCTGTTCTCCTCTTCTGCATGCTCCTCCTGTCGAGAATTCAGAATGGGTAATCGAACGATCACTGTTGATCTTCACTGTTGAGCTTACGTTTCTAATCTTTCCATGCCATCATTGTTGTGCTACTGATATTTCCACTTTATCTTGTTCATCATCATCATGTTGATTCATCGTCATGTTGATATATGATATTTCCATCAATGACAATAACAACAAGAATACTCTGCCTCTATCTGTAAACATGCCAACACTATATGACAAGTCGAAAATAATAATTGATTCTGGAGTGAACTTAACCTTCTTCCATGAATTTGAATGAGTGATTTGATATATGGAGAGGAGATTCACTAAAATATTTGGAACATGAAGTACATATTGAAAGAAACCATGGTCTAGATCAATTCTACCCCTACTGCAACCTCAGTGGGAGAATCATCTCCCATGAAGATCAGTGGTCTGGAATAAGTCTCCAAGTATGAGAAAAGTCTATCTGATGAGGTCGTGTGATGGGTAGCCCCATGAATCTAGCACCCAAGTATTAGGAGAATATGAGATAGAAATAAATTCATGACCTTTACATCTTTTCGATGATCGATTTCTCAATGTATTCTTCCTTGCGTTATCTGGAATACAATCCTTGAAGTGATATTGGTTAAGTCACAATTAGTGATGGATGAACTCCATGTGTTGAGATTAAAAATACCCGTGGAGTGGTAAGGCTTGAAGCGATGTGTCAGTGTGACGTTACTTCAAGAATTCAGATCTTTGGGACTTTGGGATGTTTGGATGGAAATCTCTTGAAGTCACTTTCTCTAGGTTGACGTGGCAACCTCTCGTTAACTTCGGGACTCCCAATGATACTACTGGAAATATCAACGATTCTTTTTCATTTGAGATCAATGGTCTACAATTACTTCGGGAATTTGGGCTTCGAGCCTTTTCAATGCATATATTTTACACTTCTATGAAGCATCGTATCTTCGAAGTGAGAGATCTGCCTCCACGTGTCCTCTTGTTTTGGACAACCGATATTCACTTCGGAAGTTTGAGCTTCAAGAGTTTTCTTTTGTTTTCTCGCACAATCATCCAAAGCGTAGTATCTTCAAAGTGAGATATATGTTGATGTGTGTTCTCAGCCTTAAATGGATCTGATTTACATCAGGACTTTGGGCCTTCATGAGTCCTTTACTCACTCAGCTTCTGCTTGCTTAATTCCGAGGTGTGAGATCTTCAGACACGTGTCCCTTTATTGAATATCAATGACCAAAAGAGATTGCGAGATCACCACTTGAACAAACTTTAATTGCCTCCCTTATCCCCAAAAAGCGAAGATGCTCATTTGTAGTGGGATTGATATCCACCATTGAGTTGTTGATCGAGAAAGATCAAGGATCTTGAGTGATTGCAGGCTCAGAACTTGTAGAAATTTTAATTTTATTTCTTATCCCCACAATACCTCGCCATTGTCGATCTCTCTGCAATGAGATCTGATAGTCATGACGTATTATTTTCTTGATATAACGATTGATCTGAACTGTACATGGGATCTTCATTGTTGAAAATTGATCCTGCCTGCTTTTATTTCAAGCTCGAAATGGATGGCTGCGAATTCTACAGTTTGATCATGGTTTTTCCCTATGCAAACAAAGGACTTAGTTGGACTAAAAAAAAAAAAAGGACCCATGAAAACTTCATGTGATAACATTGGGTCCACAGGGGATGGCATGCTCCCTGTGAGCTGTCAAGAACAAGAATATTCAATGTCTTATCCTAGGGATATGGGGTCACTTATTTAAACAACAATAAAAAAGAAAAAGTGATATTTACAATGAATGGAAAGCCATTCATGGCTTAAGATTTTTTTTTTTTTTAGAAAGCGCCCATCAACAGGGCCACCAAAAAATTCGAAATCCTTCAAGTTTTGCAATTTATAAGTGTTATTTGAAAATACCTCAGAAATATTGAATGGACCAATCCACAAGGCTTCAAATTTATGATGTTTTCCTTTGTCTTTCTTGGGTGCATCCCACTTGAGCACTATATCTCCCAGCTAAAAATATTCTTTTCTTAGCTTGTTGTAAAAATCTTGCTTGATCTTTTGTTGATGGTCCTATGCTTTTCCAAGTAGTTTCTCCCTAGTTTGTTTCACTTCTACCAGTTGTTGTATACTCTTGACCATATCATCATGTTATCCTTGGTAGTCTTGGAGGATTTTTTCCACAGAAAGGGCAAGATGAGTAGGAAAGATAGCGTCAACCCCATATACAAGATGGAAATGGGAAACACCAAGTGACCTCTTTTTTGTAACTCTATCATCCCATAAGGAAAATTTTATCTTTGATTCCCATGATTTCTTATTGTCTTCTAACAATTTCTTGATGATATTTATGAGGCTTTTGTTAGAGGACTCTACCAAACCATTTCCTTGGGGGTAGTAAGGAGTAGAATGGACTAATGTAATCTCATATTGTTCACAGATTTTGATCAATGGTTCATATTTGAAGGAGGTGACATCGTTAGTAACAATCCTTCTTGGACAACCAAACCTTGACATGATATCCTCGATAAAACTAATGATTACCTTGTGGGAGGTATTCATTGTAGGGATGGATTCTATCCACTTGGTAAAGTAACTGGTTGCAGTCAAAATCCACCTATGCTGACCACTTGAGGCTGGATGGATTTCCCCAATGAGGTCAGGACCCTATTGTTGAAAAGGTACAGAAACCACCACAGGCTTCAAAGGCAAAGTTTTGAGCTACTGCTTTCCAGAAAAATTTTGGCATTTGACACAAGCTCTAATCTTTGCACAAACATCAGTAAAAAGGGTAGGCAAGAAATACCCATCTCTTAGGATCTTATAGGTTGTGGTTCTTATTTACGGGTGTTTATGAAACACTGTCAACAAGAAGGGAAGATATGGTCTGGGGTTGTCTATTTAACCCAAGTCGTTTGGAATAATCTACCCTGACAGGTTTTATGGCTTCGTTAGCGAAATAGGATTCTAAAATAATTAAAAGATATAAAACTAACTAAATATATTAATCCTATCAATCAACACACTAATATGATTACTTAAATAACACTAATAATATACAATAGATATATATAGTTACAAGGTTTAAATAAATCCTCGTGAAAATGATGGTTTAAACTAATGGATCAAAATAAGATGCAAAAATAAAGAAATTTTTTTTTTGCACTATGAATAACAAAATAACTAATAATGAGTGAATAAGATTAGAAATGATATAAGGATAATGGACAAAGCATTAAAGTTTAAATTGTGTAATCATTATTCATTCGTAAATAAAAAAGTCAAATTAAAATATAAACTAACTAACCTGACGCTGATCAATTGTATTAAGATAGATTCGTCTTTCTATGTTGTATAAGCTCCACTTAACATGTTTTCAAGTATAAATATATGAGAAAAAACAAGAATGATATTTCCTGAAACAACTGAAGGAAATATTTTATATTTCGGAACATATCTATGATAACAGAAAGACAAATAGATTTTGATTCATGTGACTTTAAAATGTCCAAAAGCTAAACGAGAAATCAACTCCAACTGTCAACAAATGGTATTATCAACGACCCAACATTCAATGTAAACTCAAAATGTATGGATGGACAATTAATCACAAATATTAAAAGAACCAAAACATAATGAACCATTCAAAATAAAAACTCAACATGAAAATATATATGTAGAACAATCTAAAGCTAATTCAATACAAATAAGTTTTCATGTCTAGAAATTATATGAGAAACAATAATAGCATTGCATGGTCTAGATAAGGACTAAAGACAAAATGTAAAGTGTATTCCATATAGTTTCAAAATGATAAGCTCATCATAAGGTCCAAAAGGAATTGCCCCTGTTCCTAGGAAAGCACTGCTATTTAAAACATGTTCCTAGTCTATTTCTAATATCATGCAAGATAGATACAGATCTACTTTAATAAAGCATTTACTGAAACAAAATAACCATAGAGATAGGTCTATTGAGACAACTATTCAAAAATAGTTACATCATTAAAATATTTTTTTTCAAAAACGAAATTACAAGTCCATTGTATTCCCAATTTTTGACTCGTTCTATTAATCTTTGCACATTTATCTATTGTTTACCCGAGAAAAAATAAAAATGAAATCTAAATTAGAAAACAATCAACTAAATAAATTAAAAGAAAAGCTACATAATCTACGATTCTGTAGCTCGTCTAAATAAAAATGAAATAAAAACAAATTCAGTTATTATTTAAACAAATCCAATTGTTAATTAAAAGAAGAGTGTTTACAAATTAGAACTTTGAAAAGGAAACAACAAAAAAATCTGAATTTACAACAACATTGAAACTGGTGGAGTTTTTTATAATCACATGTCCCGATCTCTTGAACCGTTTTTTGTCCCTGAGCGAATTTGATCGGATGCTAGCTCTAAGATCTTCATTTTCCTTTTCCAAAGATATGTTTCAAGTCATTACTTGATTTAGTTGATCCTATAGGTAAGGGATGTGTCAATAGTATCTTTGGATCCAGTCAAAGTAACTTTCACAATACACATGTTCTAGATTTGGCAATGGACAAGTTTGGTTTGAGTTAAGAATTTTACCCTGTGTTGACGGGCGAAATTGACTGCTCGTCAACTGGAGGCGTGAATATGGTCCAAGGTTGTCTAATTAACCCAAGTTTTTTGGATTAATTCACTCTGACAGGCTTAGCGGCTCCATTGCCCGATCTATGTCCTAAAGAAAGCGAAAAATATAACTAAAGAAAATACAATAAAATAACACTCACTGAAAAATATATATACACCTAATATATATCTACAGTTTAACTAATTAATATTTATGAAATAATTCTACTTATCATATGCACAATATATACAAATAATTCTATTTCTAATATATATTTATAATATGTACAAACTACGAATTTTAATCTAAATCCGTGAAAATCGAATGTAAATTGATTTTTTTAAAAACAATAAAGCTATTGTTGATTTGTTTTCTTATAATGTTTATATAAAAGAAATCAAATATCAAACTGTCTAATTAAACAAAGAAATAACAGATGATAAAAAAATTTTTAACTACAGGGAACTTCTATATCTATTATACTAATGAAATTAAATAACAGGCTGACCTGTTATCACATCCAATATTTGTTCAATGTGTAGCATCCAGTCACCTTATTTGACGAGGTAAACCTGTAACATATCTTGAAATTTCTTCTAATAAATGTGAAGCAGTAATCATGGAATTCGAATGACAGAACACATAAAAGATATGATCACAACAATCTCATAATTTTACAAGCAACCACATTAAGATAAATCTTGTTGTCAAAACTTGTGTTTAAACGTTCAATCAAAGAAAAAGATAAATATCTTAATTCAAGTTTGAACAAATGATTACTGTGTGTTAAATATGGAACATGAAACATGGATAATATATAAACTTTTATCATACCAACTTGTAGTAAACCATGACAACGAAAGCAATCATAATCTATTTACAAATTGAAATAAACATGACTTGAATAAAACCACAATAAGGAAAAGCTAAAGCTGTGACGATTATTATATTTCATTCAAGTCTGTAAATGAAAAATCCATAGTCTTGCACTAGGCTGAGATAATTAATGTTTACAAAATAATAGGTTTATATAAGTTTAAGGAAACACAATTTTTTCCTATTGATAAGATCAAGTTTGTTTCAAAAATATGGGGGATGCAACCACCCTGATTTCACTGAAATAAAAATACCAACAGCCTAATCTATTTACTAAAAACACAAAGTTGATATGGCTGGGAGATCTAAACAGTGCCTCATATCTCCTTGGAAATCATGGGGTCCTGAAAACAAATGAAAATGGGAAGATTTTAGATATGTTTTCAATTGTCAAATCAAGCAATTCGAATTTTTCTAACTGGCTACAAAATCTTACGTTTCTGTAGCTAGTTATAATAGAAACTACAATCATATTTTATTCAATAAATAAAACAATCTAATCTTTATGAGAAAGTTAATCTATTCAATCAAATCGTATATCCTAACTTGAGAGTGAAAAAATCTTGCTAAAATTCAAAAAGATCATATCTCAAATCATGGGATTAAAACATATCAAGCAATCTTGGAGTTTACGATTGTTGTTGTTGCCTCGACATTCTTGAAAATGATAGATCCTGTAGTTTTTAGGTGTTTCTCCTTTGCTTGGGTTATCGATTGGAGTCTATTTTTCTCGTTTGTCAACAAATCCACTTGGTCTTTTAAAGATTTAAGTGGTAATTGAAGCAAAGGCACATCAGTATAATACCTGTCTATCCAAGATCGACACTCATCACACTATGGTTGTAGGGACTGTGCATTGGCATTGACAGCATTAAGGGTTGGAGAATCATCCACACGAAATGGAGGCTTATCATAGAGTTGAATACCAGCAAAGTCTGAGTTTCCCTTTAGACAAGGAGGCAAGTTGTCAACATAATCGTAGGCTCTGTCAGGGTAAAAACCGTATGACTCGGGGTCCTCTTCAGCCAGGAATCTTTCGATTTCCATGTCTGAATATTCACTCACATTAATCGTGTTATTTTTGTATGTGCATGGTTTGATTTTATTTCTAACACTTCGTGAAATCAAATGACTGTCCCTTTTATTCTTAAAATTAACATCGACACTGCCCCTGTGCTTCTTCCCTGTAGGTTTCATAACATTTTTAGTGCTATCCTTTGGATGCGAACCCGGTTGATTGTCCTGTCGAGTGACATAAAGGTAGGTCGGGGGTTCATTATTAGGGGAAATATCATAGGGCAAGAGTGGTGGAGAAGAGTCTGTAGTGTTCACAAGGGTTTCAACAATGACCGGTTTATCAACCTGTCCCAACTCACTATTGCCAAAGCCATTTCGTGAAACAAATGCATCCCATCAATCATTTTGTAATTGCAATTGATGCACAAGGATAATTTTAATTAAACCATGATGGAATAAACTCGAATCAGACCTCTTCTTATTAAACCATTTTCCCATCTTGTACAAAATTCTAAGCAGGAAGTAGGGCATATTCAACGGGAAGCCAATGAAACTCATAAGCAAGCGCAGATGATACAGGAAAACTAATCCGAATCTTCCTTCACATGTAATGAATTGTTTCATAATAGAAAGTAGATCATGCCACCTAGGTTTCAAGGATGATACTGGCATACCTCAATTGCAACTAGTAATTTTCCGTGAGGTGAACATCAAAGTCCAGGGGACCTCTTCAACTTTTGCATTCTTGAACCATTTTTGCCCGACAGCAGGTAAACCCGTTGCTTGGCTTAAAAAATCTTTTGTTACTTCTAATTGCATGTCACCTATCTTTGCCCTGCAGCCATCAAAGGTCAATGCAAATTCTTGGGCAACTCGAAGATTGAAACCCTTAAATTTTTCAATGAACAAATTCCAACCATTCCTTTCTAAAACGTCCATGGAATTATCATATGATAGCAAGGTTTGGATGCCATTCGGCTCGATAGTTACCACTAGAGCCATGGAGAACATAAGGGAATCAAGATAGAACTCACAGGTAGGGTTTCATAAAAAGCCACAAATCCATATCTCTGAGCCTCAACAAAACAATGCTATGACAGTTCAAACGTTAGGCAGAGGCGTTAGTCACCATGCCTGGGAACAAATCATGAAGACCGAGACCATACAAAAGAGTAATGGCATGTTGTACTTTGTATGCCACCTTGGAATTGGGTACGTATTAGAATCAAAGCACTTTGAGAACCATAGTATGTGCATTCATGGATTAATCACAAAGGTAAGTTCATCGAATAACAATTGAATAATTCAAAGTTTCATGAATCAAAACTCCATCAATATCAATCGAATATTAATGAATGGAGGTCTTTCACTTACGCAACCAAGGCATGTTTAGAACCAAAGGGTTATAAACAAGGAGAACAATCATGTTCATAGAAAAAATATGACAATTCTATAATAAACCACATGAGTAGTTCTCCTTTGATAAAAAATGGAAACAAAATGTCATTTCCAGCTGTGAGTTTTCATGCTTACAGTCATGAAAACAAAAATTGAAAAGAAGATATGTAAAAAGCAACAAGTGATAAGTGTCGTTTAGTGACAATGCTCATGATGAGTAATGAAAATTTAGAGATCCTATGTAGGTAGTTTATAAACAATAGTAATTATGTCACTACTGCCAACAATGGCGACACGCTGGGAGAAGCAGTTAGCTCTGCCAAATGAACGAGTTTAGATTAGGATAATAAAAAAAAAAATCAAATCGAAAACAACCGAAAAGTTGTCTGAACATCGTAAATAATTATAATGCATTCTAGTTCCAGACTACTATGATTTGAAAGAGATGAAAATTGATGACAATCTTAACAAAAGAGAGCCATGATATTAAAATTAAAATATTCAATGTTGTTGATAGGGCCACTGCTGCCATCAGACGTCCATATCCTCGAAGGGATGCCAATTAACCCACTCTGATATTTGTATCCTGCCAAGAAGTTCCATATCAGAATGAAGGACATTTAAGGTAAAAAAGAATCCATATCTAATAATTTTCTTATACCTGATATTGCTTCGCTGCTAGTGGGCCTGTTCAGTACCCCGACGAGTTTATCTTGGCGTCATGCATGCATTTACCCACTGCCAGCAGACCTGTTCAGTATCCCGACGGGTTTACAAGCACTTCCCACAGCTCTCTGAATTTTTTTATTTTTTTTTAAAGATACTTAATAGAGTGGGGTGACGCTGAAAATTCTAGTTTATTAACACATCTTAGTATTTCACAGACCTTGAAGAAATTTCATTAGCTGTCCTTCATCAAGATTTAGAAATAGTTTGTTAATAAAACCGACTTTCAAGAGCAGGGAGACATCTCTGAGTTGTTATCTTAAGGAACAGGGACAACGTAAAAATATTTTTTATGGATGATCGTGAATACCTTTAGTTGTAGATTGAAATCAAGAAACGCTTTTCAAACAACAAGTTATCTTCAATATGGTTGCAAACTAAGAGAAATACCAGAATTGATGTTCAAACAACTTTCAGCAGTCATTTTCAAGGGGAATTTTTTCTGTTATTTTTTTCTGAACTAACCCATGATGCAGGCATATATGTTTCAAAAGAAAGACCGATAAGAAAAAAGGAAAAAATCAAAACAAATCAGCAAAGAAAAAAAAAAGAAACAACAAACAAAACAGAAAATATTTACACAGTGTGCATGGGAGAGTCATCAGACAAAGTACCTTTTTAGAGCTTGGACATTCACCGGAAAGGTGCCTGGCTATCCCTCAAATTCTGGTAATCGGAAGCAACTGGGACCCAATTTCTCAGCAAGTAAAAATGGTCCAAACCACAAGTTCTGAAACTTAGTATGCTCTCCTTTCCTCTCATGAGGTTTGTCCCATTTTAGGACAAGGTCACCTACCTCAAAATTTCTGTCATAGGTAGTGTTAACTCCCAAAATAGCACCATTATTTTGGTTGGGTTTTACGGTGGATAGCATGGCTATTGATGGTTTCCTCAATTCATTATTGAGTCTTTTAGCTGCAAAATTTTAGATTTTGGTTTGACTTAAATTTGGATTGTAAAGTCTTCTTTTTCAAAATTGTCATTTTTTACTTTCCACAACTAACTTGTTTTCAAGGGTTTATTGTGCGCTGTGGAATGTGCCCACTTTCAACAGCTAAGGAGATCATTTCATCAGTCGGCGCGCTGTTGAAAGTGTCGAATCTTAAAAGGTTCTTAAAATCAGTTCTCGGATGGCGCGCTGTTGAAAGTGTCGAATCTTAAAAGGTTCTTAAAATCAGTTCTCGGATGGCGCGTTGTCAAAGATACATGCTTTCAACAGCTAAGGAGGGTCTTCTACAAAGTGGCGCGCTGTGGAAAGTGCATACTCTCCGCAGCTAACATGGGCTTACAAAGAGGCGCGCTGAGGAAAGTCAAGATTATCAACAGCTAACAAAGGTTGTACTCTCGGGTTGGCAACATCAAATCAAATATTTGTTTCCATATCAGACATTGTTCACAAAGGATCGTTTATGGTTTTGAGTTGCAAATGGAAAAATGATACTTAAACTTGAAGGGAACTTTTCGATCCCTTCCTGAGCTCCAAATTAA
>ML777034.1:399017-469070 GCA_009831015.1 Picea engelmannii | reverse complement strand
GTGATTTTTCAAGCATTGTTGGTTTCCCTAATCAAGTACCTGCTAGAGATGAATGGGAGAACAGTCTTCCTAGATTTCGAGGAGAAGGGTGGGAAGTGCCAGCTGAACATTTGCTGGACTTTCATGACTACATGCATCGGTTGGAGGTAGTGCATGAGGATGTTCAGATCCAGCTCTTCTGTTTTTCATTAGAAGGGATTGCCCATGATTGGTATCGGTCTTTGCCTAATGAAAGTGTCAGTTCTTTAGCAGATTTCCATGTTGCCTTTCATGTGTTTTGTAGGGATCATTTTCCCGCTGATCTTCTCTATCCTCAGTGTTGTCATGAATTTCATTCATCAACTAAGGATTTAGATGTTCATGAAGAGTATATTGACATATTAGTAGAAGATAATTTCAAATCTACAGAGGATGAAGAGGATAGCCTACAATTTCCAGATTTGCATGGACTGTCTAAACTTCAGTTAGAACACATGAATCATGATCCCGAATATATTGAATCTGCAACACATGTTATGGGAAGCCCACACTTTTCAGACTTGAAGACAAAGGCAAATTGCAGCACTTATGAAGAGAGTGATGGTGGCGAGGAACTGAGGCAAAGGATGCTGAGGCCCATGTATGGCCACTACATCTTGGTCGAGCCAGGGTCTGGCAGGATTTTTCGCATTGGACATAGGTGTGGGTGGTTTCGAAGGATTGGATGAGGAACTACCTTCGTCAGAGAATTCTTCTCCAAAAGAAGAAGGAGATGAAGGAGGTGGTGATGGTGGAATACCAGATCCTCCTACTGCAGGAGTGAGGATTGGATCTGTAGGGTTTAAGGTAAGGTCAGTACCTCCAAGTTGTTCTCTGATATTAGAGAAGTCTAATGGTTGATTCAAAGGTCGGTTTGGTTGTCTTATACGGGCTAAGGCACTATGCGTTCTTATGAGAGATTGACAAACAATCTCTTGTATATCACCACCCGAAGGATTTGGAGTTACTGGTTTAATCGTGATCCGTAGATCGTCGTTTGATGTGGTTGTTGTTTGAGGGACAATGTTTTCATATGAATGACTTCTAGTTACTATAGGTGAGCAGGTAGGTGGGGGAGGAGTCTTACGACCTCCTCATGCCATTAATAGTTTTCAGGCCCTCCTTCTAGCACCATTTGTTGACGGGCGAAATTGACCGCTCGTCAACTGGAGGAGTGAATCCAGTCTGGGGTTGTCTAATTAACCCAAGTTGTTTAGATTAATTCACTCCGACGGGTTTATCGGCTCCGTTGGCCGATCTAAGTCCTAAAGAAAACGAAAAATATAACTAAAGAAAATACAATAAAATAACACTCGTTGAAAAATATATATACACCTAATATATATCTACAGTTTAACTAATTAATATTTATGAAATAATTCTACTTATCATATGAACAATATATACAAATAATTCTATTTCTAATATATATATATATATATATAATATGTACAAACTACGAATTTTAATCTAAATCCGCGATAATTGAATGTAAATTGATTTTTTAAACAACAATAAAGTTATTGTTGATTTGTTTTCTTATAATGTTTATATAAAAGAAATCGAATATCAAACTGTCTAATTAAACAAAGAAATAACAGATGATAAAAAGTGTTTTAACTACAAAGAACTTCTATATCTATTATACTAATGAAATTAAATAATAGGCTAACCTATTATCACATCCAATATCTGTTCAATGTGTAGCATCCAGTCACCTTATCTGACGAGGTAAATCTGCATCAGATCCTGAAATTGCTTCTAATAAATGTGAAACAGTAATGATGGAATTCGAATGACAAAACACATAAAAGATACGATCACAACAATCTCATAATTTTACAAGCAGCCACATTAAGATAAATCTTGCTGTGAAAACTTGTGTATCAACGTTCAATCAAAGATAAAGATAAATCTTTTAATTCAAGTTTGAACAAATGATTACTGTGTGTTAAATCTGGAACATGAAACATGGATAATATATAAACTTTTATCATACCAACTTGTAGTAAACCATGACAACGAAAGCAATCATAATCTATTTACAAATTGAAATAAACATGACTTGAATAAAACCACAATACGAAAAAGCTAAAGCTGTGACGAGTATTATATTTCATTCAAGTCTGTAAATGAAAAATCCATAGTCTTGCACCAGGATGAGATGATTAATGTTTACAAAATAATAGGTTTATATAAGTTTTAAGAAACAGAAACACAATTGTTTCCTGTTGATAAGATCAAGTTTGTTTCAAAAATATGGGGGATGCAACCACCCTAATTTCACTGAAATAAAAATACCAACAGCCTAATCTATTTACTAAAAACACAAAGTTGATATGGCTAGGAGATCTAAACAGTGCCTCATATCTCCTTGGAAATCATGGGTTCTTGAAAACAAATGAAAATGGGAATATTTTAGATATGTTTTCAATTGTCAAATCAAGCAATTTGAATTTTTCTAACCGGCTACAGAATCTTACGATTCTGTAGCTAGTTATAATAGCAACTACAATCATATTTTATTCAATAAACAAAACAAAATAATCTTTATAAGAAAGGTAATCTATTCAATCAAATCATATATCCCAACTTGAGAGTGACAAAATCATGCTAAAATTCAAAAAGATCATACCTCAAATCATCGGATTAAAACATATCAAGCAATCTTGGAGTTTACGTTTGCTGTTGCTGCCTCTACATTCTTGAAAATGACAGATCCTGTATTTTTTAGGTGTTTCTCCTTTGCTTGGGTTATGGATTGGAGTCTATTGTTCTTGTTTGTCAACAAATCCACTTGGTCTTTTAAATATTTAAGTCATGACTGAAGCAGAGGCATATTAGTATAATACATGTCTATCCAAGATCGACACTCATCACACTATGGCTGTAGGGATTGTGCATTGGCACTGACAACATTAAGGGTTGGAGAATTGTCCACACAAAAGGTAGGCTTGTCATAGAGTTGAATTCTAGGAAAATCTGAGTTACCCTTTAGACAAGGAGGCAAGTTGTCAACATAATCGTAGGGTCTATCAGTGTAAATCCCGTATGACCCGGGGTCCTCTTCAGCCAGCAATCTTTCAATTTTCAAGTCTGAATCTTCACTCACATTAATCGTGTTATTTGTGTCTGTGCAAGGTTTGATTTTATTTCTAACACTTCATGAAATCAAACGACCAACCCTTTTATTCTTAAAATTAACATCAACACTTCCCTTGTGCTTCTTCCCTGTAGGTTTCATAACATTTTTAGTGCTATCCTTTGGATGCAAACCCGGTTGATTGTCCTGTCGAGTGAAATCATGGTAGGTCAAGGGTTCATTATTAGGGAAAAGATCACAGGGCAGGAGCGGTTGAGAAGAGGCTTTAGTGTTCACAAGGGTTTCAACAATGACCGGTTTATCAACCTGTCCCAACTCATTGTTTCCAAAGCCATTTCGTGAAACAAATGCATCCCAACAATCGTTTTGTAATTGCAATTGATGCACATATATAATTTTAATTAAACCGTGATGGAATAAACTCAAATCAGACGTCTGTTTCTTAAACCGTTTTCCCATCTTGTATAGAATTCGAAGAAGGAAGTAGGGCATATTCAATGGGAAGCCAATGAAACTCATAAGAAAGCACAGATGATACAGGAAAACTAATCGAAATCTTACTTCACATGTAATGAATTGTTTCACAATAGAAATTAGATCATGCCACCTAGTTTTTAAGGATGAGACTGGCATACCTCGATCACACTAGTAATTTTCCGTGAGGTGAACATCAAAGTCCAGGGGACCTCTTCAAATTTTTCATTCTTGAACCATTTTTTCCCGATAGCTGGTAAACCTATGGATTGGCTTAAAAAATATTCTTTTACTTCTAACTTCACGTCACCTATCTTTTCACTGCAGCCATCGAAGGTCAATGGAAATTCTTGGGCAACTCGAAGATTGAAGCCCTTAAATTTTTCAATGAACAAATGCCAACCGTTCCTTTCTAAATTGTCCATGGCGTTATCATACAATAACAAGGTTTGGATGCCATTTGGCTCAATCCTTACCACTAGAGCCATGGCGAACATAAGGGAATCAAGACAGAACTCACATGTAGGTTTTGATAAAAAGACATAGAGCCATAACCCCGAGCCTAAAAAAAACAATGCTATGACAGTTCAAATGTTAGGCAGAGGCATTAATCACCATGCATGGGAACAAAATCGTGAAGCCCAAGACCATATAGAAGAGTAATGGCATGCTATACTTTGTATTCCACCTTGGCATTGGGTACGTATTAGGATCAAAGCACTTTGAAACCCATAGTACGCGCATTCATGGATTAATCACAAAGGTAAGTGCATCAAATAACAATTGAATAATTCAAAGTTTCATGAATCAAAACCCCATCAATATCAATCGAATATTAATGAATGGAGGTCTTTCACTTATGCAACCAAGGCATGTTTAGAACCAAAGGGTTCTAAACAAGGAGAACAATCATGTTCATAGAAAAAATATGACAATTCTATAATAAACCACATGAGCAGTTCTCCTTTGATCAAAAATTGAAACAAAATGTCATTTCCAGTTGCGAGTTTTCATGCTTACAGTCATGAAAACAAAAATCGAAAAGAAGATATGTAAAAAGTGACAAGTGACAAGTGTCGTTTAGTGACAATGCTCATGACGAGTAATGAAAATTTAGAGATCTCGTGTAGGTAGTTTATAAACAACAATAATTATATCACTGCTGCCAACACCCTGCTCCATAATATTTTTAAGATCATACTGAATACCTAATAAGCCTTCTTGTTCCTTTAAAAAAGGAGGAAAATTAGACACAAAATTGTATTGGGGTGAATTTATCTTAGCAGAATCAACATTGGTATCGTCAACAGAGATCGGGTATTTAATATTAATAGTGGGGATATGATTCTCGTGGTTGTGATGTTGATTCCTACCCATTCTGGAAAGGAGTCGGTCGTTCCTTTTATTCTTGAAATCTATATCCTGAACCCTCTGCGTTTTACATTTTCCTAGCTTCTTATTTTGAATTTTGTTTATATCAACCAAATCTTGCCCAAGATTGGGCATAATAGATACCTTACCCTTCAATTTATCCAACACTTCCTCTAAACACTTTTTAGGGACGAATTCATGCCTCTAGTGTGTTTCTCTAGTTGATTGATGAAAATCAATAGTCGTTTCGGTAAATAACATAGGATATCTTGTAACTTGCAATTCGATATGAAGGTCTTGCAGAGAGTGAGTCAATGGGCAAGGGTTGGTGGGTTCGTCTAAACACAAGGGTGAATCGTCTATCGGTTCAGGAATGAGTGGAACAAAACCATTCCTAACCATAAAAAATTTCTAGTTATCTTCAACCTTTGACAAATGGGAAATCACTAACACTTGAATCAAGCCATGATGGAAGAGACTAGACTGTGAATTAGGGTTTTTCCTCTGATAAAATCCAACCATATTTTGAAGGATTTTAAGTAGGTAAAAATGAATGTTTAAACTAAACGCTAAGAACACCATTAACATGCGTATATGAAACAGAAATACCAATCCATATCATCCCTCACAGGTAATGAATTGCTTGATAATTAATAACAAACCATGCCATCAAGGCTTGAAAATATTTATGGGTGTAGCTTTGACGTCGTAGCGTGACTTCTTGGAAATCATTAATAAGTGCCAAGGAATAACTTTGATTTTTAGATTCTTGAACCAAATATCTCCTTCTCATGATAGGCATGTGGCTTCTACAATCGATTCATCACTGACTTGCAACCATAAGTCACCTATTTTGGCTCTAGTACTATCGAAGCTCTGAGCGAAATCTTGGGAGATTTCAAGGTTAAAGCCCTCGAACGACTGTATAAACTTAACCCACCTAAAGACTGCAAGATCATACATGATGTCATCATGGGAGAGCAAGGCATGCGATCCATTTGGATCTATCCTTACCATAGGGGCCATGGACTTGGTTACAATATACCAACAGGTGTATAAAAGAGGAGCCTGTGTTTGAAACCACCTGATATGAACGATAAATTTTTCAATGTCGAAGGTGGCTCGATAACTACGATTTCGGGAGAATACCACCATGACTACCACTTTGGTTGTTGATTGAACCCTGAACTAGAGGAAAAACGCAATCAATAACCACCTCCTCTATTGAGAAGCTAACCCAAAAAATGAAGCACCACAAACAATGCAATGAATGCAAGCTCAGGAAAGTAGGACAAGAGTGTAATGGTTTCAGAGAACGACTAATATCCATGTAAGACGGTGACTAGACTATCATATGGCAGTCAAGGGTAGCGTTCAAATTATAGATCTATATCAATTTTTAGTTTCAAAAGATATCATGAAGGTGTTAAGGTGACAATCAAAACTCTAAATGAAAAATGATCAAGGCATAACTCAAATGTGATCATCTCATATCCTAATGGTAAAGAAAATTTTCACAAAATGATATGCTCAATACCCTTGAAGGCTCTTAAGATCACTATGTATTTTTGAAGACTCATCCAATGTCAAAAGGAGAAATTTTGGAATTTGTATGATGTGTTTCTGCCAAGCTTATTTCAATTTTAGGCTTTAACAGTCATGAAATTGAAAAAGAGTAAACGAGAAATTTATTAAAAATTAAACTAAAAAACAAACAACAACCAATCAAGTGACTTTTCAAACAAAAATCATAATTGAATTCTTCGCAGACACAAAGAGGCAGCTATTAAAAATTATTTTTCATCAAAAATTGTGTTTTAAATATCGATGAAACGACATGAATATTTGACTACCAACAATGGCGACTCATTGGGCGAAGAAGTTATCGATTTTATTTCTCAGGAAAAAATCATAGGTATTTAAACACCTCAAATATTTCAAAGCCCTTGTTGAGACAGAGTTAGGAAAAAAAATAAAACTCCTTTGAACTGATAATGGGGGAGAGTATGTAGACCATGAGATCGAGAATATTTTTCATGAGGAAGGGATTCATTTGCAGCACATGGTTCCCTATACTCCGCAACAACATGTAGTTGTTGAGAAAAAAAATAGATCTTTAAAAGAGATGGCATATTTCATGCTACATGCAAAGTCACTTCCAGAGAGATTATGGGCCAAAGAACTTAATTTTGAAAACTACATCCAAACAAATCTCCCCATAGATATTTCAAGGATAATATCCCCCTATGAGGCTTGGAGTATCCTCAAACCGGAAGTGACCCACTTTCATATTTTCAGTTCATGTGCATGGGCTCAGATTCCCTCTAAAAATTGAAAGGCACTTGATCCATATAGCATAGAGTGTATATTTGTTGGATATCCCGATGGTGTGAAGGGATACAAAATTATTGATCTTTCCTCGGACCAACTCATCATTGAGTGAAGTGTCCAATTTGAGGAAAGTGTCTCTCATGTACCTCAACAACCGCATGCATACACCATTTTTCTTCCACCTGTCAGAGATGATGAGAATGAACATGTCGATTCTTCTTCATATGAGAGCTCAGATTCAGAGGATTCATATGATCTAGATACAGAGTTAGTACAGTCAGATGCAGATTTAGTGCATGAAGATGAAAATGTGTAGCCAAAGACAAGGCCCAAGTGGGCTCATACTACTCTTCAGGATGCAGGGGATCTTGTTGGGGATCAAAATGATACTAGGATGACTCAATGTGATTTCAAGGAGCCTCCTCTTGCACTCACTTCCACTTAACCATTGCCACCTAGACATATTTTCCTGGTTCAATATTCAGATCCTTAGTCTTAGGGTGAGGCTGCTCGAAATCCCTCCTGGGAATCTTCCATGCAGGAGAAGTACAACTCCTTCCTCTAGAACTAGACTTGGGATCTGGTTCCCCTTCCTTTTGGAAGGAAACTTTTCAGGTGCAGATGGGTCTATAGGACCAAGAGTGTATCGAATGGACAGATTAGCAGATAGAAATTTAGGCTAGTTTCCAAAGGCTTTCAGCAGGTGCATGGCATTAACTATGATGAGACCTTCCTCCAGTAGAAAAGATGGATTCCATATGTTTGGTGATTTCCATTGCGGAAACCAAGGGATGGGAAGTCCATCAGATGGATGTGAAGAATGAATTTCTTCATGTTGATCTCTCTAAGGAGATATATCGGGAGCATCCCCAGGGATTTATGCAGGATTCATGTTTGGTTTTTCAACTGAAGAAATCTCTTTATGGCCTCAAGAAGGCTATGATGGAATGGTATGCCAAGATGGACTCTTACCTACTTTCATAAAAATTTGTACATTGTAAATCAGACCCAAATGTTTACATGATCAAGATGATTGATTCACTTATAATCCTAGTTCTATATGTTGATGATTTGGTTATCACCGGTTGCTCAAATTCAACAATTTTTGTAGTTAAGAGGATTCTACATGATAGGTTATTGATGTGGGTCATGGTTCCACTACATTTCTTCCTTGGACTCGATATCAGTCAGGATGCATTAGGAATCAAATTGTCTTAGGCCAAGTATGCATGAGATCTCCTTGAGAGATTTCGCATGACAGACTGCAAGTCTACCCTGACTCCTTTCCTATCAGGATTCAGACTTGAGGATGGCGTGGAAACTCCACTAGTTGATAGAAAAATTTACAGACAACTAGTGGGGAGCTTGTTTTATCTCACACACTCCAAACTAGATCTGTCCTATGCAGTTGGAGTAGTCTCCAGGTTCATGCAGGAGCCACATGAGCTATATTAGAAGGCTGCAAATTGTATAGTTCTATACAAACATGGCACCATCACCTTTGGGATTCACTATTCAACAGATTCTACAATGGACCTCATCAGGTTCACTGATTCTGACTAGGCTGGTGATAGCATTGATTGCAAGTCCACATCTGGTTACTCACTCAGTATTGGTTTTAGTCCTATCAGTTGGTCGAGCAAGAAGAAGGATTTTATTTCTCTAACTTCAGCCGAGGCAGAGTACATAGGGGTAGTTAACATAACCATTCAGTCTATGTGGCTACAAACGTTTCTCACTAAGTTGGGCATTCAGTTTCATCGACTGATTGTCATATGGTGTGAGAACCAAAGAACTCTCAATTTCTATAGAGATCCAGTTCAGAAAAAGAAGACGAAGAACATTGAGATCCACAAGCACTACATCCAAGAATTAGTACACGAAGGGATCATCAACCTATAATTTTGTCCTTCAGTAGAATAGACTATAGACATGTTCACCAAGACCTTCACTAAGCAGAACTTCCATTCTTTGCAGTGTTGTATTGGAGTGAAGGACATTGTTTCCTAGCAATTGTCAGTTCTTATTTTTACATACATTGAACTTTGCCGGGGGGGTTTCCCATGATATTTTCCCTCTTTCCTCTCTCTATTTTAGTGTATCATTTTTATTTGGGTACCTAACATGGCCTCGTTGTCAGGACCCATTATTTAGTTTTACTATAGTGATGCTCAGGTGGGGTGTTGGAGTTACTTCACACACACCTAGGATTTCTTTTTACTAATTTTTTTTTCTATGTTTATTAGTCATTATTCAGTCTCCTATATTTTAGGAAGAATATTCCTCTAGGGAGAATATTCTCTTCAGTTTGATCAGTTGAGTGGATTCTAGATGCTACATTAGGATTATCACCGTGAAGAATTGGGATCATCACCAGATAATGCACATTGTACTTGGGATCATCACTAGAATAGTGCATTACCCATGATTCCCTGATATCCTACCCACTTCACTATGTTTTAGTCAGCTAACTGAATATTGATAGACTAGTTAACTCAGCTAGGTGGCAGTTCACTCCTATAACTACCTGAGAGACTATACTAGGTGGCAGTTTACTCCCGTAAATGTTCGTGTGTGTCCATATCACTCTAGACCACCACTATGGCACGTGGGATTATCCTCCAATGCACATTGGTTGATTTATATAGAGTATATCATGTGTACATTATCATTCATTTATTTGGTTGATGAGAGTTCTTCCATTCTTTCTCTCCTGCTTCTCTTTTCTTCTATTTTCTTTGCAACTGTGTATGTCAATTCCTAGATAGAACTGTTTTGTGCAGGTTCAACACATTTACAATATAAACCCCAACATCACTTCTTTATTTTGAACACATGTTTGGGGCTAGTTTCTGGATTACTCACAAACCTTAAATTCCAACAAGTATAATTTTGTACCTGTAATGAAACAAGGTTTGAAACTTGTACCTAGTTTTCTTTGATATATTCTCTAAAACTTCTCCGAGTTTTTCTTCTTGATTTTTTACTGAAAAGGATATATAGTGAAAATGGCACACCTTCTTAATTTTTTTCCTATTCTAGAGAGTGAACTAGTACAAAATTCCACATGATCAATATTTGATATTGGATTCTAAAACTCACACATAGAATAGTATGGAATGTACTCTTTTTAATGAAATTGGTCTCACAGAATTTGAATCCTCTATGAAGAATTATGAATTTTTTACCTGAAACACATGTTTGAGACTAGTTATAGATCTAGTAAAAAAACCTATCTTCCACAAAGTGTATCTCCAAAATAACAAAGACCCAGAAGTTGAACTTTGTACCACAGTTACCTTGATATTTATTCCCAATAGAATCCAAGTTTCAACATCTAAATCATTCTAGAAAAACCTCTATAGATAAAATGGTGAGATGACCTTTAAAACACATATCTTAGAACACATCATCACAAGACTTCATCTTCCCTTGGAATTTCTCCCTTATTCACTTCATCTTCCCTCTTAAATTCACTACCAAAATTGTGCTAAGAGATCACAACATTGAATGATGAAAATGAGAGGTTCTTAATGTCTATTTTTACTTTTTGAAGCACCTTCTTTACTTGACCTTGAGATGACTTGTAACTTCTTGTTTGAAACAAATTTTTCTCCTTTACTTGAATCTAGGGCCAACTTATAACTTCTTGACCTTAGATCACGTGCTTCTTGGCCATACTTCGAGGATTCATCTTTAAGAGGGAATAACTCCTCAACCATGAGGAACCACATGGTGTGCAACCTACCATTAGAGACAGATTGATGAGGACTATAAATCAATGGATGATTTTAAGTCATTTGCAATGTCCTTCATACTCTTTTTCTTCAATCAACTTTGGGCTTCATGACCACACCTCTAGGGATTCTTAACCACTTATAATCCAGATTTAGGAGTGGAATGAAGTGAATAAAAGACTGAATAAAATAACACAGAGATATGGATAACAACAAAATATTTTCATCCATATGGCTATCTTTTTATCTTATCTCACTGTTTTTCCTTTACATACCCATTTTGTTCATGATCCCAATCAATAGTTTATAAGAATTATCAAAGTATCGTCTTCCTTGTGGTTACTTACCCTCCAGGCCCAGGCTTAGGCATCCCCTTCTCTGCTACAGTCCCTTGGGTGATATAGCTTTCCTTTCCAAGGATTTCTCACACAAGGAGAGTTATAAAGAATTCATTGAGCCTTACAATTGAGGCGTCCCTCAGACTTTCTCTGTTGAGGCATCTATTGGGCTTGTGTTTCCACAACACATCATATTCTAGGGCGATTATGGCTTACCACCAGGTTATGATGTCTCAACAATAGATTTTTTCATGATTTCCATCTTGACAACCTTCACCTATCCCCCCTAGATAGATCTTTTTTGTCTCACCTGTATTGCGTGTATACATAAATTATGAGATATTATCATCAATTTCAAATTCATAATTTTCTTGCAAATCTGTCACCAATAGATTTCTAAATTCCAAATTTATTTTCATATCTGTTCTGCACAAGAACCTGATTCACAAGTATGGGACTTTCCTTCCCATAACAGTTTAGATCATCAGGTAATCAATCTTCCTTATTGGCTTACAATACTCTCATATCCAAGACCATTTTCTTCCTACAATTTCAACATTCCTCAGCCAAACAAATTGCTACTCTTCATGCACATTATATTTTCAAAACTATGCATACTAACAATCCAATTCATTTTCATCTATTCAAGGGTACAAAGAAAAAGGAAATATCATTATTTATGTATGCATCTTGTTATCACACTAAGTTGCCTTGGGTCTTTAGCCCTTAGTTTTTGTTTTTATAAGCCTTTAGATTTTTAGTTTTTGATTTTCTTCTTAGAGATGTTATTTACTTAGGTCACCTTAATGGATAAAGGTTTAATTTATGGCTCAAATTTTCATCCTCACATAAAATTTTGGCCTAGGTTAATTTTCATGACTTGTGTTTTGATCCCCTTCATGATTTGACACTAAGTTCGACTCACTCCACAACCAGCTTGAATTGACATGTCACCCTCCTCACTGATGCCTCCATATCCTTTCCATGTTGTGCCTTTTTCCTATTCTTACTGGTCAAATCATTGTTTGAAAAGGAGCGTTTCCAACTCACTAGGAATTTCTGTAGCACACTCCATGTCCTTCATCTTCTAACATGATTTGTGATTATTGCACTGATGTCATCTCTTCCTTGTTTTCAGCACCATGGTTAGTTAAAATATGCCTTCGAGGATTCATATTTATGGGATTTCCTAACGGTTTACAAATTTTGAAAAAATCTCAAACTCTACACTCCAAAAACTACCAGTTCGGATCAATTGGCAGTGGCGCTACCAGATCAGATGTTGAGGTATATTCGGAGGCCGCGTTTCTCATGATACTCTCCTGAGATTTTTATTAAACTCTGAGTTGTCATCATTCTCCAGGTATTCCATTTTTGTTTCCCCTCTACATATCAATTTCAAGGAGAAATTCTCACCCAGAGTTTTGGTAGCGGTTGTGCTTGCATAATTGGAGGAGATAGTTTTCCTCGCGCTTTCCTATCAATTTTCTTTCCACTCAAAACTACAGTCACCACCACCTGGTTATTAGTCTTAATACATCTAATCTCCATGCTCCTGAGTTCTGAGTGTCCAAGAAAGCTTCATCTCCTGTATGCGTAGCGTGCTACCCATAATCGTTATTGAAACGACGTTGCCTTTGACCCTGCCTCTTCTACCTGTTGAATTGAACTGTGTTCAACCCAATTTTCAAATATAATTGTAGTGATCTCCTTCTTTACCTTATTATTCCTTAGTTTTAATATCTATAAATATTCAAGGGAGGGAAATTCACAGCCATTGTTTCCTAATCTAGAAACTAGTCTGAGTTAGGCGGGATTCCTGGAAAGGGGCAACCACTGTTCACTATCTCTTATTTAAGTTTGACTCTTTTTTTCCTAGCCATCACTTCACCATAGTTTTTAAACCTTTCATATTAAACTATGGAAGCTCCTCACAAGAAAAATTCACACAAGGGAGGTAGTGTGGTGAGAAATGATCCTGCATACATGCATTTATTTGAGGCAGAGCCCATGGCTAGAGAAGTTTTTCAAAGGGTGGGTTGCCTCACATTTTTCAAAAATATGCAAAGGGGTCATCCTAAGGTGGCAAGGCAATTTGCCTTACATTTTGATGGACTAAATACCAAGGTAGGGGACCTATAATTTGAGGTGTCTGAGACCTCTATTTCAACAGCTACATGGATCCCTATCACTGGAGATAATTGGTTTAAATCCATGGCCTTGGATGCAACCTTTTCCAAAGACTTAATCCTGAATATGAAACTGACAATCTATCCAAAGGGGAACCAAGAAGTCATATGGTTGTAGAGTTTGATAAAATTTTGAGGATCATTCAAAGGTACTTCACATGTGAGGGGAGGTTCAATACACTATACCAATACCATATAAGTATTATGCTGCATTTTACTGGAAAAGTTGAAATGGACATTCGATTTTATTTGTTGAGGAGCATAGAAAAAATGTCATATAGGGTTCAATCCAAATCAAAGGCTGTGGATACTAGCATTTTTCATTCTGGGTTGATTAGAATGTTGTTTTCTAAAGAGCTAAGAAAGAGAAACATCTCATGGGAACAATTTATTGTTGCTTCTCACATGAAATTATACATAGAAACTACTCCTCAGTCATAGATATCAATCCCTTTTTCATACACTAGTGTTGCTCCAACAGAAGACAACAAGAAAAGAAAGAGTAAGCCCCCTATTCAAGATCAAGAAGCCATTAAGGAGGTTGCAATAACAGAGGAGGATGCCTACCAGTCTCCACATAACTAGAAGAGGTCCCTTCCTCTACTAAAGACACAACCAAGAAAGGAAGGAAACTACACTTCTCTTCATTGCCTTCAACAACTACCACCAAGATCATAAGGTCTTTCACAAGGTCGTCATATCTCAAAGGGGCAGTTGAAGAATAGGTCCTACCAAAGGTCTCCATTCTAAGCAAGAAGAAAGATAATGGCAAAGACATTGAGAAGCCTATTGATATAAAAGAAGTAATCACTTTGCAATAGGAAGATGAATCCATAAAAAATCTTGTTGATACTTTCCACATCACCACTCCACCTAGTAACCAGACCTTAAAAAGATTGATTAGACAACTCAGGGAAGCTAGAAAGGAGGTGGCTCGTCTGAAATCTGAAGCCCTATCTGAAATAATTAAGATGAAAGAACTCATGGATGGTTACAACCACACTCTTGACTTAGCAAGATTTTCATCAATAAGAGCCCAACCTCTTCATAGCCAACTCCAGAACCTCTATAGGAAAAATAAGGATTTTCAGTCTCAGAACAAAAATCTCAAAACAGTTTTCCAAGAATTCCAAGATGAGATGGCTCAAATAAACTTGAATGTGTTAGTTGAAGATGCTACTGAAAAAGAGAAACCAACAACCAAGGAAAGCATAGCTCGAGTGAAGAAGCATGTTACTGCTAAAGGGAAGCATTCCATTGTGCCAAAGGGAAGTCCTCCTTCCACAAGAAGGAGTTTCAGGTTGATGAAGTAATTGGTGAAAGGTGAGCTCCATTTTTTAGATGGCCCCTTTCTGCAAGGATAAGTAATTGAGGAAATACTACCTCTTCCACCTATACAGGCTATACAGGATTCTAATGCATAATGCTCAGAGTTTTTGGTGTTCTAGAAAGAGTTAATCTCTTCAACAGTAGTAGCACAGACATTCTATAGTGCTATGGCACTACATAATTGTCTAATTTCATGTTCTATCAATATACTACCTACAACGCTGCCTAATCGCCTAAGACTAGTGTAGTGATGGTGTTGCTAACTTCCCGGGGTGCTACCAAATATGTCAACATTGAAATGATGTCTCTACCGAATTTCATGCAGACACATAGGCGAGCGCTACCAAAATTTTAATAGAGAGTGAATTACATAGGCGGGCACTACCAAAATTTTGCATAGAGGCACACAGGAAGGCGCTACCAAAATTTTGATAGAGGTTGAATTTTTCACAGAGGCACGCAGGATTGGCACTACCCATTCAACATGCCTATTTTGGAGGTTTCACTACAGAATCACATGGAATTTGGTAAAGGATCTACAAAGGCTCGCTACCCAGAGCACTACCAAATGACGCTACCAATAGGTACCAAGAATCAAGGGGGATCGAATTATCATCTTTTTGAATGACTGATGATGTGGAGAAAGGAAAAGATAGCACCTAGAAGCATGATGACAGTTACAAGCCTCCGAAGGACACTTGGCATGCAGGGATATGCGCATTAAATAAGATCGAGTCAGTTCAAATTTGGTTGGATCAGTGGCGAACATTTTCCCTTTTTATAGCACAACGGTTAGTTTAAGCTGTTAGATGAAATAACTACATGGAGATTTTCATGGGAGGAAGGCCAGATCACACCTCCAATTGTTTACTTCCCTTTTGTTATAAATAGATAGTCTAAATGATTTAGTAGGCTTGGATGGTTGAGATAGGCTCCCTTACTTTGTAATATTTTGATTAAGCTACTGGTTAACTGGTTATGTACTTTATTTGAGACTTCATGATTAATCTATGTCATCTTTCTTACTCCAACTTATTTGCCTCTGATTCTCAAGTATTCATGCTTGAATGATTCACATGAATTGTTGTGGTGATATTATTATGAATGTTTGATTATAGTATCATTATGATGTTCTTCAGTTTCCTTAAAATTTGAATTCAAGAAGATATTGTGTTTGAGTTTTTCCTCCTTAGGCTCCTTGAAGACCTCATGTCCATAGAAGACCTCTACATTTTCCTCACCAAATTCTTCCCTCTATTCACCTTTACTCCCACTTACTACCTGAAGTTAATCAAGACCTCAATTTCTTGTGCATGCTAGCCCATATTTCTAAGTTAGAACATTATTATCTTGAGTCTTGTCCATTTGACCACTTTAAACTCATTCACATTTACACATACCTGATGGGTACTGGGTTTACCTTCTATGCAATCTAAGGGTGACTCCTAGTGCTAACACATCCATTCAACATACCAAATTTTCCAAATGTAGCTCAAATGTTAGTTGACTTTAATCAGCGTGTCAATATTCATGGCCATATCCATACCCTATGTACCCTTACATTGGGTTCAAGTTTTTCATACTTATGACAAGCACCTTTTCATGGTGTGTTGGAGCTCAAACAACCTATTCACCATAGGTTTAATCATTATCATTCACTCTTACAACATGAATATGCTCCCCGCTACAAGTTGATCATGATCCCAAATCAGCACATATGAAACTAAAAGTTTCTATTGAATGCACCCAATCATTCTTCCTTCATTAGTAACAAGGGTGCCAACACTCATGGTTGCCCAAAATTATCTTTTATTTAACACCTCTACAATTCAAGTAGAGTATTGGAAGGTCCTCCTTCCTTAATGGGAAATCCATTTTCTACCCTCTTATCCAAACATGCATTTTCTCAATGCATTCCATGCAATGTGCTAACTATGAGCACCTTTATTCTCAATCTCCCTATATTGGTCATTGTACCCATGGTAATGCTTACTCATGCATTTTCTTGCAAGGATTATAACTCATCCTTTATTGGCATAGACTTCCTCTCTCTATCATTCAAATTCTTCTTTCACGAATCTTACCCTAATTGGGTAGCAATGGCATACAATAGCCACTCAAAATTATCCGCATATCACTAAGATAATGAAATATTTTTAGACGGGGTTCTTACCAAATCCCTTCATACCTTATGCCATATAGGAATGGACATTTTTATACCTATCCTAGCTACTAGCACCCGTTTTTTTCTGATTTTTACCTCACCAATAGCGCTTCATGGGGCTCCCAATGTCCCCTCAACAATATTTCAACAACGACCTTCTCGCATTCATCCTCTTCTTTAGGTTTTCTACCATTGGTAACTGTCTTTCCCAACAATTCCAATTTATTTCTACACATGACGTACATCACAATTATATTAGTCTTCATGTAAAATAAAAATGCATGTATCATAGCATTCCAATCAATAAAACATTTTTCATATATTTCCTAACATATCTTTATGCATTTCATCACATTATCCTTAATGTTTTCATGAGTGAAACACAAACAACTCTCAATTGTTTTTACAATCATACGATCATCATCATTATGGTGTCAAAACATTTACCCACATCATTAAATCGGTCTCCCATACCAGAGAAATACAATAAACAACAAGAAAGGAGTCAAGCAAATCTTCCCTCATCCAAATCCTACACATCCCTGGACTTTTAGTCTAGATGAGTTATTTTTCCAGGGCCACATTGCCTTTATTTAACACATTTTTACCAAGCCTATTCTTTTAAATATGCTTATTTATTCATTTTTCCTTTTTCCAACTGTACTCATTCCCACAACTTCTCTTCTAAGGCTTACAACTCTGTTAAAAAATTCATAGTTTTTAGGGTGAGAAAAGTGTTCCTCCTTTTCTCCTTATTTGCTTATACAATATACTTCTCATTGCGATGTCCATGCTCTTTTCCTTGAGCATTCTTAGTTAGATTCACCTCAAAATTCTTGGTAAATCAACATTCTACAACAAAATATTTTTTTTTACATAATGAATTATGAACATGTGCACTTTGCACATTACCATTTAGTTATGAGAATATTCAACATTCATTTGTTAGTTTTCCACTCATACATTTATTTTTAGAATGTAATCCAGGATTCTCATACACACACACACACACACACACACACACACTTGCATCCCACTACCCAATCTTCAACAGTTATTAAGGTTTTGACTATGTTCTCTTGATATAGTCTTTACACAGTTCCTCCATAGGGAACTCCTTCATCATGCAAATTCCTTATTGCATATCCATTACTATCTATGATGGTATCAACCTTGAGTCAACATCAACTTTACCATTTCAATTATTTACCAAATATTCCATAAGGAATATGAACTTGTGTCATATGCACATTATCCCAATGTGCTTGTTTTCTTTTACAATGCTCCTTTTTGTATGCTTCAACATACCGTGTGTCTACTATAGACACTCCTATAGTTCATTTTCTATATCTACTGAAGTTTTCTTTTTGTTAGTTTATGATTGTTCATGACCATTTATATATAGCCTTTAAGGACGTAATCAAGTTGCATTTCATCATGATAATGAATCATATCTTCTTATTTACTCTTTCCTCTATTTATAATAGCCTTTACTGAGGGAATGAAGCACATTCCCCTCAAGCTATCATTCAAAACAAAACTTTCGTGACTCTTTAGAATAGAGTCAACCATGCATCCATGGTATTCATTCAATCTTGGCAACTGCAATTCTTGTCATACATTTGACTCATACATCATATATGTGCATCATTTTCACATTTACAACATTCATTCATATCTATTCAGTCTTAATATCAGTCTTTGTATAAAGCAACCTTTCGATGCATTAAATCCATGCTCTCAGGTATAAATAAACACAACTAAACTTTCATCATGCAATCTCATTTCTTTCCCCCTTTGCATGTAATTCATACACATGGACATATCAGACTTTCGGATCCTTCTCCCAAGGATTTTACTTCCATTCTCCTAACAAGTTTCATAAAGACACTCAACATTGAGCTTCCCTCTCAGTTGAGATCTTGAAATCATTCGCATGATATCCACATGGGAAGTTTAACAAACATAGTCATAACTATTTCCCTCTTTTCATATGACAACAACCAACACGAAATTATTCTTTCCTCTTGTATTATAAAATTATTCAACAGCCCAAAAATATTATCTAGGCAACTCCAACAGTGCCCAAGGCAACAAGACAACTTATCAAGATTTTCTTTCATTCCTGAAACCACTTTTGGTTAACATACATTTTTATCAAGGGAATCCTTTTCTAGATTCCCTCTCGTCACTACTTGAGCATATCAAGTCATACCTTATATGGATACCATCTACCTCTAGATGTCACTCTGACCAATTGGTCATCTTGAAGTGCTCCAACACTTGCCTTGCCACATTCAGGATCAACATTTCATTAACCATTTTACCTCATTTATATTGAATTTCAATGTCTAATAAAATTTGGACTATTTCCTTAAATACCAAATAAAGTATGTTACTTACTAAGTATTTTAATACATAACTCCACAGTATCTCTAGATCATAATTAGTCTTGGGTAGAAATTCCATCTCTTTCCTTTTAAACTTTTATGAGGTTCATTCTCAGTCCTCGTGACTTCTTTTATTTTACAAGGAGGGATTACCCCAGTAAGAATTCTTTTAGTTATAACACGTCAAGTAGGTTGATCTCACCTACTCCAATAAGGCCTCTAGAAATGGAGGATTGTTCTCCCAATTTGAAGTCCTTCATTTAATCAACACTTTTAATTAACAAAGGCTTCATAAGCCCACTTTTTTAGGAAATACTTGCCACCTATTTAGTCCATTTCCTTATGGACTCAAGTAGTCCTTAAAATAGGTTTATGTTGTTTGCATCCAAGTTTTATTATTAATGCCCCTTGGCATAATCCCACTTTTGTAGGACTGGCTATTATTTCTCTAAAATAAATGATAGGCTTCTTTTTCCACAGTTTAGCATGATTCAATCCCATTGGGTAAAATATTAATTGAATTTTAATATGCATCCTTCTCCTCAAGAAACTTATACAGATAATTTCCATACAATGGTAATACCCTCAACGAGCTCATCTTAGCCTTGGTAAACTAGTCTTATGATTATTCTCTGGCCCATCTAGGCTTCTGTTTGAATCATGCTCTGTTAGATAGGGTAGGGAAGGGTGCCCTCTCCCTGAAAATTTTCTAAAAAAGAAAAATATAATCACTTGACTCTTTCATGAGCCCAAGTGATGCAGGAGCAACTCAATCGAGTCAGCGCGGAGACAGCGAACAGCTGGAAAAGCGCCCAACACAAATTTTGGAATCACCTTGAAGTTATTGCGCGATCTTAAATGAATCCATTAAGAAGAAGCAAACTTGTATAATGTAACTGGACCTTGAGCGATTTTCTCTCGTCCTTAGTAGGTAGGAGGCATTTATGGTAGTTAATGCAAGTAGGTAGAATTGAATGTGTAGATTAGATAGTTTTAGAGCGCAAGAGGGAAACGAGATATAGACACCCTCATTGTGTATTGTAACGTTAGCATGATTATGAGCATAGAAGAGAACCAGAGAGCTGTGTAGTAGACTCCATGTACAGAAGTTCTGAATTAATACAAGAAAGCTGTGATTCAGGCTCATGGTGTCCATATATTCTCTGTGTATGCATCTTTGAATGTTATGCTCATGAATGTTTTTACTCTTTCTGTCATGCAATTGATTTTATGCTATGTATGAATGATTTCTTGTTGAATGTTTGAAATATGAGAGGAAAGGGAAAAGGAATGAGTTTCAATTGTTTCTCTATCTGAGCAAAAGTTCCTGCAAGGAGTGCAGTTGAATTGTCCGCAAGGAGTGTGTTGACAAGATGTTCAGAGGTGTGTCTCTGAAAGCTCAGGAGAGAAAGATTTTGTTCTCATTTCCACAGAAGTGCAGTTTGGCATAGGAGTCGTGCAAGGACTGCGCAGGATGAGTGAAGTCTCAGGGTTGCGAACTTGAGCGAAGTATTGAGAGACTACCGCTGCAGGTGTGCACAGAGTCGAAGGATTTCAACACTTGGAAGTGATTGAAAGTCTGCCACAAGGAGTGCATGCAATGGTATTTCTAAAAGACACAGAGCTGTGGAAAGCTCAGAAGGATTTGAACCTTCGAAGGAGTTGAAGGAAGGCACGAGACAAGTACCTTAAGAGGTTGAAGGAAAGTTTAGCAATGAGGGGCCGCAGGAGGACATATTCTCATAGGAAGAACGGACGGTCGGAATTCTCTGAGGAGAAACCGCGAAGTCCCGTGGGCCGTTAGATCTCACGGAGGAACAGGGGAGATATGACGAGTATTCCCAAAAGGTTCTAAGCTTAGGAGGAGTAGGACCGTAGATCCAAACTACAAGGGTCGTTGGATTTACACGTGGATTTCTATATCAGGTTTTTGTAGATTGAAATCCCGTAAAATTTTCAACGGGAATCGTGAAATCATGAACTGCGAAGTCCTGAAAAGATAAAGGATTTGTGTGGGCCACAGAGGAGTCAGTGAGTGGACAGGTGGTGCACTATTGACATGGAGTCAACTCCGTTGATCATATCGGAGTTTTGAGGAGTGAAGTTATGAATTCTTTTCATTAGGATTCACGATATCGCGAAGTCTGATGTACCGATAGAGTAAAGGGGTGTTGAAAAGTCAACCTTGTGAGCATGTCGTAATTTCGAAACATCAGGTTTCGGGAATCATGGGAACTAGTTGTTGGATACATAGACCGCCGAAATCGCGATAGGGAAAAGTCCGAAAGAGGAAGAGGAAGGGTCAGCGCTGATTGTTTTTGGGATTTGGAGATCTAAGAGACAAGCGCATGACCAACGAATTCGTGAAAGTGCGAAGTTCGATTTCCCAAAGCAAAAGAGGGAATTCTTGAAATTGACTGTGGGTGCAGATTTCCCAAAAGGGAAATAGAAGAGCCATTCTGAAGCTCTTCGGCCAGTGTTAATGGAAAGATCTTGTGTTGACGTGGACCTTCCGACCTGTGGGTTGTGGAGGGAGCGTGCGTCATCATCTCTAGTATCAGAGCATAGAAAGGTTCTTTTCTTTTTGTAGCAGAGAAGAAAAGAGATTTCACCATGCTGCCAAGGAGAAGGGATAGGCAAACACCCGATCCACCAAAGGAGAGGGAAATGCCATGAAGAAGAGGTAGGCAGATGAATGATATAGCCATGGAGAAATAATGCGTGATCTACGAGCTAGACTCAAAGACATGGAGATGACACAAAGACGCATAGTCAGTGCGGGGGATCTTAGTGATTCCGAAAGCAAAGTTGAATATGAACGTGAAGAAGAAGTTGCAGCCGAAGATGCAGCAAACGAATGGTTGATTAAGGATATTGCAAGAATGGGTGCAAGAGAAAAGATGGACATTCCATTTTATGAGGGAAACTTGGATGCAGAGGAGCTTCTAGACTGGATTAGAGCTCTGGACACATACTTTGACTATGAAGATGTCGAAGAGGACAAGAAATTCAAGCATGCTATCACAAGATTGAAAGGACATGCAACATTGTGGTGGGATGAACTACAACATGACAGACGCCGCAAAGGCAAGCAGAAGATCAAGAGCTAGGATAGAATGATCGCGAAGATGAAAGAGAAATTCATCCCCAAAGATTATCAAATTACTCTGTTCAGGAGGATGAAAAACCTGAGACAGAAGCTGATGACAGTGAAAGAATACACTGAAGAATTCTACAAGCTAAACATCAGGGCAGGTCATCGGGAGAGCGATGATGAAAAAGTTTCCATATACATGAATGCTCTGAGATACGACATTCAGGATGAGATGAGCATGGTAACCATCTGAACAGTGGAAAATAATTATTAGATGGCTCTAAAGGCTGAAGAGAAGCTAAGCCGAAAGCAGGGTCAAAGAGGTCGAGGCAGAAGTCAGCCCAAAGGAAAATCAGTTTCCCAGGATAAATATCAAAAGCCCAAGGAGGATTGGAAGAAACCTCAGACTCAAACTGAGAGAGGTGGAAGCTCACAGTGAGGGAAATATGTTGAACAGAGAGGGAAACATACTGGACAGAGAGGAGATTATGCTGACAATAACACTTTTCCTCGTACTAAAGGTAGAGGAAGAGGAAGAGGTCGAGTAATAACATGATTCACATGTGGAAATAATGGGCACAGGTCTTATGAGTGTCTAGAGAAAAAGAACGAAAGTGGAGAAACTCACATTGCCAAATAATAGAGGTGAGATGTTGAGACAGAAGACGTTGAAGGCGGAAGATCGCTGATGATGCGAAAAGTTCTTTTGACACCAGAGAAGGAGGTGGAGAGTTCAGTCCAAAGGACCAAACTTTTTCGGACTACTTGCAAGACCAAGGATAGGGTATGCAAGGTCATTGTGGATAGTGGTAGCATGGATAATCTCGTTTCTACGGAGATGGTAGAAAAGATGGAGCTAGAGACGATTGATCATCCAAGCCCATACAGAGTTTCATGGCTACAAAAAGGACATTGGGTAACTGTCACTAAACAATGTTTAGTTGAATTCAAGATAGGAGGATATAATGATAGGATATTATGTGATGTCATTCCTATGGATGTTTGTCATCTTTTTCTAGGTAGACCGTGGAAATATGACAGGAATGTGATTCATGATGGGAGAATGAACACATACACCCTAGAAAAGAATGGGAAAACTCACATGTTGCCTCCAATCAAGGATAAGGAGGTGAAACTGGAAGTAAGCAACATTGTACCTCTCATGAGTGGGAAGGAACTTCTTATAGAGGTTAAGAAGAAGGAAGAACCACAATTCATTGTGTTCAGGAAATCGAATATTGTTTTGATGAGTGCAAGAGTGGATGATTTACCAGAAGAGATTCAGGAGTTGCTGGAAGAGTTTGTTGATATAGTAGTGGATGAACTACCTCGTTTGTTGCCACCGATTAGAAGTGTGAGTCATCATATTGATCTCATACCAGGAGCCAGTTTGCCAAACAAATCCACGTACATATTGACGTTGCAAGATAATGAAGAGGTTAAAAGGCAAGTCCAGGATTTATTGGACAAAGGTTTGGTCAGGGAAAGCTTGAGTCTGTGTGTTGTTCCAACAGTACTCAGTCTGAAGAAATATGAAGGCTGGAGGATGTGTACTGACTCGAGGGTGATTAACAAGATAACCATCAGGTACATATTTCCATTGCCAAGGATGGATGATCTGGTGGATTGCTTGAGTGGAGCAAAGTATTTTTCAAATATTGATTTGAAAAGAGGTTATCATCAAATCCGCATGAGAGAGGGTGATGAATGGAAGGCGACATTCAAAACCAATGAAGGGTTGTATGAATGGCTTGTTATGTTGTTTGGCTTAAAAAATGTGCCGAGTACCTTCATGAGGTTGATGAACGAATTCCTAAGGGAGTTCATCGAAAAATTTGTCATTGTGTATTTGGATGACATACTGATTTTCAGTAAAACAGTGGTCGAGCATCTGAAACATTTGGCTACAGTGATGCAGAGACTACAGTAGGAGAAGTTGTTGATAAATGTGAAGAAATCCTCATTCATGAAGACAGAGCTCATTTACTTAGGATTTGTTATTTCTGCAGATAATTTGAGGATGGATCCAGATAAGGTGGAGGTAATCAAGAATTGGCCATCACCAAAGAATATCTTTGAGGTGAGAATTTTTCACGAATTGGCTAGTTTCTACCGAAAATTCATTATGAATTTCAGTGGAATTAGTGCGCCGATGATGAACATAGTGAAGAAAAGACACAAATCTTTTCACTGGATAGAAGAAGCTGAAAAGAGTTTTAATCTGTTGAAGAGGAAGATTACAGAACAACCAGTTTTGGTGTTACCAGATTTTCGAAAAACATTTCAAGTGAAATGCGATGCAAGTGGGTTTTCAATAGGGGCAGTCTTGAATCAAGAAGACAGGTTGATAGCATACTTCAGAGAGAAGTTGAATGAAGTGAAAGTGAAATACTCCACTTATGAAAAGGAGTTCTATGTTATCATACAGGCATTGAAGAAATGGAGACATTACTTGATCCTGAAGGAGTTTGTCTTATACAGTGACAATCATGCACTGCAGTTTGTGACTCAATAGGAAAAGTCGAATCAGAGACATGTCAAATAAGTGGAATATATGCAAAATTTCACTTTTGTGATAAAACATATTTCTGGTACTATTAACAAAGTCATTGATGCTTTGAGCAGGAAGTGTTTTCTATTGCAGGAGTTCAAAGTCAAAACGTTGGGTTTTGATGATCTCAGGGACATGTACAAGGATGATTAGGATTTTAAGGAAGCGTATGAAGCAGCTGAGAATCCAATTCTCAGAGACAGAAGCCAATGGATAGAATACATGATCCAGGAAGGATTATTGTTTAAAGGTAATCAACTGTGTATTCTGAAATGCTCTATGAGGGAGAATTTGCTGAAGGAGAAGCATAGTGGAGGATTGATAGGGCACTTTGGTCATGACAAGACATTTGCAAAGTTGAATGAGTCATATTTTTGGCTGGGAATGCGAGAAGATGTCAAGAGATTCATGGACAAATGCAGAATTTGCCAGCATTTGAAGGGAAGAAGACAGAATGTCGGGTTTTATCAACCATTACCCATACCTGAGAGACCATGGGATGCAATCAACATGGATTTCATATTGGGGTTTCCAAGAACACAAAGAGGATTTGACTCAATATATGTGGTGGTGGATAGATTTTCCAAGATGGAACACTTCATTCCATGTCAGAAAACCAGTGACGCAACTCACATTGTGAATCTATTTTTCAAAGAAGTCATTCGACTTCATGGCTTACCAAGAAGCATAGTTTCGGATCGAGACACCAAGTTCATAGGTAAATTTTGGAGGACCTTATGGAAGAATATGGGAACTAACTTGTCGTTTAGTTCATCTTATCATCCTCAGACAGATGGATAGACAGAAGTGGTGAACAAAAGTCTGGGAGACTTGCTGAGAAGTCTAGTGACAGAACACCACAACGAGTGGGACAACATATTACCACATGCAGAATTTGCTTATAAAGACTCAGTCAATAGAAGAACAGGGAGGAGTACATTTCATATTGTCTATGGCATGCAACCAAGAGGAATTTATGATCTGAGGGATTCAGAATAGACTGCGACTAGGAGCTCTAGTGTAGAAGAATTTGCAGAGGTGATGAAGGAACTTCACAGCCAGGTGAAGGAGCGATTGCAGAATTCAAGCCAGGAATATAAGCGCAAAGCCAATCAACACAAGAGATAACTTCAATTTGAGGTTGGTGACTTAATTCTGGCACATTTGAGAAAGGAAAGGTTCCCTAGAGGAACATATAATAAGATAAAGATGAAGAAAATCGGACCATGTAAGGTCTTGAAGAAATTTGGGGCAAATGCTTACAAGATTGAATTACCCGATGGGATCAGAATTTCTCTGATATTCAATATCTCTGATTTGTACCCATATAAAGCTGAGGAAGAAGGGACAAGAAATGAATAGCCAGTAATCTAGTGGACAAAGCAGATGCCAGTTGCAGATAAGCCGCAGATGGAGCTCATACTGGATAAAAGAGAGAGCAAGAAGACCAGACGAAAGCAATACTTTGAGTATCTGGTCAAATGGAAGAACCATCCAATTGAATATGTCAGCTGGGAGAATGAAGCGGAGATCCAGAGGCATGGACACACCATGCACAAGCTCATGGATAGGATCCCATGGAAATTTTCAAGCGAGGGAGTATGATGCAGGAGAAAGTCAAGCGAGCCAGCGCGGAGACAATGGACAGCTAGAAAAGCGCCCAGCTCAAATTTTGGAATCACCTTGAAGTTATTGCGTGATCTTAAATGAAGCCATTAAGAAGAATCACACTTGTAAAATGTAACTGGACCTTGAGCGATTTTCTCTCATCCTTAGTAGGTAGGAGGCATTTATGGTAGTTAATGCATGTAGGTAGAACTGAATGTGTAGATTAGACAGTTTTAGAACACAAGAGGGAAACGCGATATAGACACCCTCATTGTGTATTGTAACATTTGCATGATTATGAGCATAGAACAGAAGAAGAGAGCTGTGTAGCAGACTCCATGTACAAAAGTTCTGAATTAATACAAGAAAGTTGTGATTCAAGCTCATGGTGTCAATATATTCTCTGTGTATGCATCTTTGAATGTTATGCTCATGAACGTTTTTACTCTTTCTATCATGCAATTGCTTTTATGCTATGTATGAATGATTTCTTTTTGAATATTTGAAATTTGAGAGGAAAGGGAAAAGGAACGAGTTTCAATTACTTCTCTATCTGAGCAAGAGTTCCTGCAAGGAGTGTAGTTGAATTGTCCACAAGGAGTGCATCGACAAGGTGTTCAGAGGTGTGTATCTGAAAGCTCAGGAGAGAAAGATTTTGTTCTCATTTCCACAGAATTTCAGTTTGGCACAGGAGCCGTGCAAGGAGTGCGCAGGCTGAGTGAATTCTCAGGGTTGCGAACCTAAGTGAAGTATTGAGAGACTACCGCTGCAGGTGTGCACATAGTCGAAGGATTTCAACACTTGGAAGTGTTTGAAAGTCTGCCACAAGGAGTGCATGCAAGGGTCTTTCTAAAATATGCAGAGCCGTGGAAAGCTCGGAAGGATTTGAACCTTCAAAGAAGTTGAAGGAAGGAACAAGACAAGTACCTTAAGAGGTTGAAGGAAAGTGTAATAGCGAGGGGCCGTAGGAGGACAGATTCTCAGAGGAAGAATGGATGGTCGGAATTCTCTGAGGAGAAACCACGAAGTCCCGTTGGCCATTAGATCTCACGAAGGAACAGGGGAGATAAAGAGAGTATTCCCGAAATCTTCTAAGCTCAGGAGGAGTAGGACCATATATCCAAGCCACAAGTGTCGTTGTATTTACACGTGGATTTCAATATCGGGTTTTCATAGATTGAAATCTTGTAAACTTTGCAAAGGGAATTGAGAAATCACGAACCGTGAAGTCCCTAAAAGCTAAAGGATTTGTGTGGGCCACAGAGGAGTTAGCGAGTGGACAAGTGGCACACTATTGACACAGATTCAAATTTGTTGATCATATCGGAGTTTCAGGGAGTGAAGTTCTGAATTATTTGCATTAGGATTCGCGATATCGCGAAGTCCGAAGTCCCGATGGAGTAAAGGGGCGTTGAAAATTCAACCTTGTGAGCGTTTTGGAATTTTGGAACATCGGGTTTCGGGAATCGTGGGAACTAGTTGTTGGATACCTAGACCGTCGAAATCGTGATAGGGAAAAGTCCGAAATAGGAAGACGAAGGGTCAGTGCTGACTGTTTTCGGGTTTCAGAGATCTGAGAGACGAGTGCGTGACCAACGGATTCATGAAAGTGCGAAGTCCAATTTCCTGAAGAAAAAGGGGGAATTATTGAAATTGACTGTGGATGTAGATTTCCCGAAAGGGAAATAGAAGATCCATTTTGAATCTCTTCGGCCAGTGTTAAGGGAAATATCCTGTGTTGACGTGGACCTTCCGACCTACGGGTTGTGGAGGGAGCGTGCGTCATCACCAAGAAGGCCAAGTCTTGTTTCCCACTCTGATATGAATTTGTAGCACACCCAACCCCTTAAGTACCTTTTTAATGGACATGGAATCAAAATTTCAACTTTCTTAATCATCTCAAATCCTCTTCGTGAGATCTCCATCACCTTCTACTCGTAAAGATAATTCCAACGACTACTAACATGCTCAAATCCAAGCTTTGGATCGAAAGTTATTCCCTTCTGAAGCTCTTTAGACATCATTGGTCAAAGGCCATGTGGCACCCACATGGCTTCACCTCATTCGTACCATCCCACCTAGAATAGAGTCAGCCAAGGTTGTCATCCTTTAGCGATGACATGGACACTGGAGGAGCAACTACAAGGAATGTTCTCCATGCCTTCGTGATTACCGGGCCATCAGTCCTTCATCCTTTAGGTCCATATATGAAACATTCCCATATTCACGAAGTATCGTAGTGCCCTAGCACTCGTGCATCTATGGTGGGGATAAATCCACCATTAAATCCAACGGTTGAGATTCACCTTCGTTCAACGCATAGTTTTAAGGGATTTCGGTGTTTGGCGCTTTGGTGCTCCGACAATGAATGCCCTTTTCTCTACTTGCATATCCTCTAGAGTACCAAACCTCACAATCATTTCATATGGATTCGACCTTATTCCCTATTAGAGCATACATTCTAACACCCTAAGCCTCTCGTAGTTCCGAACTTGCAAAATCTTGAGGTCCCATTAGCCATTAGGTTAACCAACTATGCACCAACACGTGACATGTGGAAAAATATGGAGATGACACGTGTCCCAATCAATGGGTAACACGTGCCAAGTCCTAATTGGTACATAAGGTCTATAAAAATCACTAATCAAGGTGACAAATGGCATATTGAACATGGGTCCATGTCACCCTAGGTGACGTCAACGTGCCACGTCACTATGGACTGATAGCCTCTGAGAGCCTCCAACATCTCCTACCTACGAAATTTCCCAAAGCTCTAAAGTCTGAACACCTGCCAACAACCTACCAATACACTTTTATCCCACGGTCGACATAGGTCCATGTAGATCCATAGATATACAAACTTTGTTGCTTCACAACTTTGGCATTCAAGGATTGGATGTTTAGTTTTCTTTTTTACTCCTGGAGTGGTCAGCGCCAGACTAACGATAATCTATATCCAATGGTCATGAGATATATTGAAGCATCCTCAGATCGATGGTCCTCGTCTCTTCGTGACTTTGACATTCAGGGAAACTCCATGCCTTGCATATTGAATCACCCGAAGTGGTGTTTAGTCAGAGAGCGGAATAATGATCAAACAACCCATAATATTCCTTGGTTTGATCCAGTGGAATACATTTGGCAGAACACAAGGATCACACGTGGCCCAAATCAATTGGTGACATGTGTCAAGGTATTTTTGACACATAAAGTCTGTGAAAGTCATGAATCAGGGTGACATGTGGCACACCTACTATGGGTCCACATCACCCTAGGTGACATTACCATGCAACATCACTCCTACCTTGGAAATTCAGAGATATTTTCATTCACCAACATGTCAAACCTCCTAGAGTAAGACTTCTCTGGATTACTTTACACTATCATTTCACTAGGCTCGATCTAACGATCAAGAAGGGTCCTGAATGATCCTTAGATCCATGGTCCAAGTTACTTCACGAGTTCGACATTTGGAGGTTCTGACTGTTTAACACCATTTCTCCCCCAGAGTAGGTCAAAGCCAAACTGACCACAGTCTATATCCAAAGTTCAGGGGAGATCCTGAATAGCCTCATATCTATGGCTCGCGTTACTTCATGACCAAGAAGTGGATCGGGGTTTAACAAGGGAATGAATCCCACGTTAATGGGTAAATGACTGCCAACTGTCAGTCAACCATCAAGTTGTTGGTCCGACATGTCGCCTTCAATGAATTTATATGTTGCAATTTTCATTCACCCCAGATCTCCAGACTCCCAAAGCCAAGATGGCTTAGCTCCTTTCGGACCTAGCGAAGGGTTCCAAGGTCCTGGTCATATGGAACTTTGTCAAGATCCATAGGATACACTCATAACTCTTATCCAAGTTTTGGTTAAGGCCATGGGAATGAGCCCATGGTCTCTTGGATGACTATTTTGAAGGAAGCACCTTCAATTCACAGAACTGAAGTTCTAAAACAAGGGAAGGTATTTTCGAGGGATCAATAAGATTGAATCATTCTAGTGAATTATGCCCCAACTCTTACGTTACAAAATCAATCCTTGGGAAAATTCCCTTAAGTATTTTCCGAAAAAAACAAAAACCATAATCATATTGCTAATTTCATTTGAAGAACCATGTCCAATAGTTCTCTTTCTACTAAGAAGAGGAAAACAAAAACCATTCAAATGTAGGGGTTCATAGAAGAACAATAAGCATTACTAATATTAATCATGCAATGCAAATTTTAGTCATAGACACAGAAATCCAACCACTCATTTCAATTATAGTACACAGGGTATATGAAATAATTATCTATTACAGTCGATCACCGACCAACTAACTGTGGGTGTTCTCCTTTCAACCCAACCGTAGGCTTAGAGGAATTCATTCTTAGTGCTCTGGCCACCCCCATGCCAAGCCATGATATCACTTGGGAAATTTTTAAATTTCTTAGAGATCCTTTATCTATCACAGCCTCTATGAGGTTTATTAAATTATCCCTCGTCATCAAGCTCATGACCTTCTACTCAGGTCATTTTTTATGCAATCTCTCAAACATCCTTTTTGCTTATTCTCTCCAGTAACTAGAAAAACTTAATCCTTCAATTCTTCTTCTTGGTTGGAGAGCCTCTCCCACTCTTCCTCTTTTTGTATATCCTATCTATGCTTGCACACCCTCTCATTTTTTCCTAGGGAGGTTATGGACCTATCCTCTTCCTTCTATCAAAAGGAACTTGGATCAATTTAGTCCTGGAGGAAACTGCATTCTATGGTACTTTTAGTTGACATTTTCTATTTCCTCAACCACACACTCCATGATTCCATTCATTGGGGTAGTTGATTGTTCAACCACCAGTCCTTTTCTCATTAACTGATTTTTCCTTGGGATCAAGATGAGGCTTATTATTTCAACAAAGAGAATTTGGCTCATTTTGACATAATGGACCCTCTCTATAGTTTCCTCACACTTTCTTCTAGTGATATCATGGCTAGTACTTCAAGGATTCACGCCCAAAGTCAATTATTGGAAATCTAAACAATAATACATTTACATTGTTCACATGCCAGAGCATGTGATCATAATTAATGATTAATTACAAGTTGGGGGAAACAAGGGTATTACAAGTGTCCAATAATGGTGGAAAATATGGCCAAAGGAGGTCCACATTGAACATTGGGTGCAGGCCAAGGAAGGGGGGAGTGTTGAGCTCAAAAGAATTGTGTCCCACATCCTTGGTGATATTGTAAGGCCCATAGTGAAGTGGAGAGAGATTTCAATGGGGCCCTGTAAGGTGTTCTTTATGAAAATGTAACCAGACCTTGTCTCACACCTGAAACTTGTGTGGTACCCAGTGTTGATTATGGCATTTCTTGTACTTAGAATTGGATTTATGCAAACTCTCATGGACCTGTTGGAGGATGTGTTGAATCTTCTCAATGAATATGGTGGATTTTTTGGCCTCATACTGAACATGGGAAGATTTTGTCTGTGTGGTTGTAACAGGTAGTGCAACATCAATGGGACCCAAGGGTTGGAATCCCAGCTCCACTTGAAATGGGATATGGTCAATGGATCTATGGAGAGCCCTATTGTAGTTTTGTTGAATATAGGGAATACTCTCATCCCATGTATGTGGATTCTTAGAGTTATACATGCACGGGATGTGCACAATAATCTGATTGACAAAGTCTATCTGGACATCATTTTGAGGGTGGAAGCAAGTGGATTTAGTGAGCTTGGTGTCCAAAAAGGAACAGAGACTCAACCAAAATGTGTTGAGGAACATGTTTTCCTGATTGGAGATGATGTTCTGTGGTATCCAAAAATCGACCCACACTTTTCCAAAGAATAGATTAGCAGTATCTGTCATTGTGATGATCTTCTTACAGGCTATGAGAATGGCCATATTTGAAAACCGATCAACCACCACAAACACACAATCATTTCCTTGCTTGGTGGATGGAAGGAAATAAATGTAATCCATCAAGATGGATTCCCAAGGCCTCTCGGGAGTAGGAAGAAGGGTGTATAATCCTTTCTTCTTGATGGATGTCTTGGAAATGGAACATGAAGTGCAGGATCCGATATACTTGCTGACATCCTGTCGAAGTTTTGGACAATAAAAATGTTTATGTAGAATGGCCACAGTTTTCCCCACGCGTAATGTCCTGCCATCTGACTGTAGTGAGCCTCCCAAATAAACTTTGCATGCTCACTTTTAGGAACAGAGAGGTGGCCCAGATTGCATAACAGTCTGTCCTGAATGTGAAAATAGGTGACATTCACACCTGTACCCAAGAGATGATAGGTAGTGGTGAAGTCAGGATCTTGCTGATAAATTTGGGGCCACTCAGAGCCCTCATTCCCACAGGAATGGAGCACGGCGGTGAGTGCATCCATGGGAGGTCGAATGAGGAATTCAACAATACCATTTGTGCTCCATGTATTATACTTGATGTTGAGATGGAACTTTTGTAGGAATGTGGACCACTTTTGATGGCATTCATTCTACAACTTCCCTTGTGTCTATATGAATTACAGAGGCTTTTGATTAGTTTCGATGACTGTTTCCTTTCCTAGAATCTAATTTTTCCATTGACTGTAGGCTTGTACAATGGAATAAATTTCCTTGTCATAGGTGGGCTATTTATGGACAATATCTAAGAGTTTCTCACAATGGTATGCTATCGGATGACTATGTTGAGTGAGAAATGCACCTACAACATAGTCAAATGCATCAGTTTCAATCTCGAATGGTTTTTGTAGATCAAGTAAGGTGCGTATTGGAGATAAGAACAAGTGATGCTTCATATAATCAAATGATCATTGTTGTGCCTTTCCACCACCCTTGGTCACTTGGATGAGGGCCCATGAAATATGGGAGAATCCCAACATGAATCATCGGTAGAAGTTGGAAATTCTGAAGAAGATTCAAAAATAAATTAGTGTGGTCAGGGATGGCCAGTTAGGGATGACTTGGATCTTAGATAGATCCACATGTACCCCATGTTCATCAATAATTTATCCAAATTATTGGACCATGATCATGCGAAAGGATCCTTTTTCCAAGTTGGCATATAGTATGTGCTGTCGTAGAGTACTCAAAACCTATTGAATATGTTGCATGTGCTCCTCCCCAATTTTGTTGCAGATGAGGATGTCATCTAGATATTCCACCACAAAATAGTTGGTAAAGGGTATCAATGCATCATTCATAAACCTCATGAGATTTGTTGGTGCATTTGTCAGGACAAATGGAATAACCAACCATTCGAGGAGACCTTCTTTAGATTTTAAAGTTGTCTTCCATACATTAGTCGGTTTGATGGGAACCTGGTGGTATCCAGACTTTAGTTCAATCTTTCTAAATAAATTGTCCCCCTTAATTTTTTCAATAAGATCGTCAATTCAAGGAATTGGGTATTGGTTCCTAACTGTGATTTTATTTAATGCTCTGTAATTAATGTAGAGCCGCCAGGTCTCATCTTTCTTCTACACCAGTACAATCGGTCTTCCGCGAGGGGAGGAGTTGGGTCTGATGTGCCCCTTTAGAAGAAGCTCTTAGATATGATGTTTGACTTCATCATTTTCCATTAGGAAGAAATGATAAACTAGTCCATTAGGAAGAGGTAAAATGGGGGTTAGATTAATTGGATTCTTGACCTGGCAGTGCATCAGTACCCTGATGGGTGAGGAGAAGAATTATTTGTACTCTTCCATGACTTTTTCCACTTGTTTCTACTGCAAAGAGAGGCTCTGTGTAGAGTTCATGGATGTGGTAGTGACCTTCTCCTTACTGTGAGAACAGATCACAAAGAAGAAGAACTTCTCGGTCTTTGAAATGATCTTACTACATTTCTTACCAGAGATTAAATAAATAGCAGTAGACGACGCTACCTCTAGTATCCTATACAATTGTCTACCCAAATTAATAATAACACTTATGGTTCTAGACTCATAAACAACATGTCACTTCCACAAATATGGCTATCCTGAAAGAACATCACAAACTTCAAGGGGAGAAATATCATACAATACCTCATCTTTGAAGGGCTTGATGTCGTAGGGTAGACAACATTGTTGGTTGATGCGAATATATCTTCCTTGGCGAAGCTAGTCAATGGTGTAGGGATGTGGGTGCAGTGTCATCAACAGGTTCAACTGCTTGATGATGTCTATTGAGATCAGGTTCTTCTGAATACCTCTATTGACAATGAAATAAAGAAGAGCCCCCTTTACCCACATCTGTGAGTGAAAAAGGTGTTCCCATTCCTTTGGTTCTTCTGCTTCGTTGGGTTGGACATTGGTGGTGGTGACAGTGGCATTGGGTTTGACATCAATAATATGATTCCCTCCTTTTGGATTTGATTTAAAGTGAGGATCTACCTCTTACTCAAAACATTTCATATCGACCACTAGTGACTTATTGGAGAGATATTTTTCGGTGTTGTGCCAAGGGATTTTATGGTATTCACACCACTTTCTCGTGTCCTTCTTCTACTTCTCATTATCCTTCTTGTGTTATGGCTTGGAATAGTTTTCCTAGAAGTGTCCATATTTTCTCTATCCCTTGTTTTTTGGGTTGGGGCCACCTTTTCCACACTTCTACTGTGAGGATTTTGCAGATCCAAACTCTTGCCTCTTCTGCTTAAATTTTTGTTCGATCTTGAAATCATATATATAAGTCGTACCCAATGATGTGATATCCAAAAAATCAATTTCTATTTGAATGTATCAGTGTAGATAGTTGTGATATTTGAGCACCAAATGTCATTTAGAGTCATTTATAACCAACTTGGTGTGCAGGGTATGGAAAATATTCATGAAATATGATATTGTTTGGTCCCTTTCCTAATGAAATGTGGTCCATCTTGTGTAATGGTCTTCGTAGCTTCCAACAGGGTAGTATTATTCTTTAATTGCATCCCTAAAGGAATCCCATGTTGGGGCAACTGTAATTATTGCATATTCCTCTATGGCCATTTTCTCAGAGTAAGTATCCCACTAGTTCTTAACATGGGGGATGACCTTGAGGAGTGAAAAAGTAATCTTTTCCCTGTCGGAAAAATTGTGGACCGAAAAATACCCTTCGAGCAGATTCAACCATTTATCTACAACATCCACATCTATCAATCCTTCAAATAATGGAATATCAAAATTTACTTGTACCTTGAAGGGAGATGCATGGATGCTTGATGAATATGCATCTCATGTGGTCAGTCACCGAAGGATCTGTGGAAATGTGTCCATTATTCCGTTCCTTTATCACGCAAGGGATTCCTTGAGCATTTTTTTAAAAGGATCTCCTTCTCCATCATATTCCTTTTTGTCCCCCATGGGTTGTTGTCGAGCTCCGTGTGACCAATATTTCAAAGGCTCTACTGGTTCGAGTCCCAACTTCTTGTACCCAAATCTTGTTGGGGACATGCACAAATAAAAATAAATGAAGAGAAGACCGCTCTGATACCACTAATCCATATTTATGAGCAGAACAAAGTGAATAATAGATTGAATAAAATAACACAGAGATACGAAGAAAAACAACATATATCTAGTGAAAAATAACTTCTATTGAGTAAATAAAATAGGATGAAACTGTAAAACTGCAGAACTGAAAACAACTTGCTCGAATGGTGGTAGTTATTTATGAGAAGAGATGTGGCTGCTACGCGCATACGTCTAAGAAGAATGATTACAATGAGGCTCCATAGGCCTTTTTAACGTTACTCATGAATTTCAAAACCCTATACATCCAAAAACCTAACCCTGGGAGATGAAACAACAAAAATTGTGTGGGCCCCGATGCATACATTGGTACCTCAACTTCTTGGGGTCGTAAATTTTGCATACGACCTACATTTTAGGTGCATGATATCCCAGTGGAAATGTCTTTTTGAGAACTACACATTATGTTGTCAAACTTTGAATCTGTCTACAGTTTGACTATGTCAAGCCAACAAAACATTGTTTGGGGCCCCAAAATGGCCCTGGAAGTACAGAAAGATCTACTGACATGAAAATTTCCAAAATAAGCCATTTGGATTAGGTGGGCATCCACAAATATCCGCCTGATAGCCGTGTAGGGTTTTAGAAAGCCTCGGAAGTGTAGAACCCACAATTACAAAGAATTACGGAAGAATGTGTTGAACTAAAACTGTGAAAAGGATCCAGTTGGAATAGGTGGGTAGACACCAATATCCATCTGGATCAACTTAACTACATAACCATGGATTCTTGTAGAATTATTCAAATCCTCTTCTCGTGAGGGTCATGCTTAAAACCATGGATGATTTTAAGGATGGAAATTTATTTTAAAATGTAGAAACCTTGGCGAATCTTACTAATCCTTCATATGCCAACTATAAAATGTTTGGCGATATTTTTGTAAAAATATTCAAATTTGTAATGATTTTATATAGTTTGTATAAAATTTTGGTGATTTTTAAGGTAGACAAATTTTATCCTTTAGAATTTGGGTGAATCATTTTTAGAATAATGAATCTTTTTTTTGAAAAAACCATGGAAAATTAGCACGTGAGTGAAATTTATCCCCTAAAATCGTCGCTGCAATTTAAAACTACTCCATAAGGGGACCACTTTGGAGACTTATTCAAATACACACATCACTTCTAGAAGATTCCAAACTTGCTTCGGGGCTTCTTATAGGGTTGGCATCAATGACAACCAATTTTCTAATAGGGGAAAATTTGAAAAATGAATCGACCTGTAATACATGATTAATATTACTTATCAGACATAAAATCAAGGTTATACACATAATATTCACAATTACCCAAGTGTATTGAAAGGGAAAAAATATGGCAAACAAGAATAAGAAAGAACCATTATGTGGAGAAAAAGTGAATTTGTTGGCTCATGATTGTAGTTATTTTTAGTGGTCAATAGCATATAAGTGGTATTTTGAGTTGTATCTAGAAGAAAATCTCAAGAACAAATAATATAATTTAGGGATATTAAAAGCTGGATGTATTCTTGAGGCATTCAATTTCAGAGAACTAGTCACTTAGTGTGGTAATAGATTTGATTCAAAGAATCAACTCATTTAGGTTGAGGAAAGTGGTAAAACACCTATCCTATTAACAAAAAATACATTCTTAAGGATGCAATGATTGATACATGATAAATTCTTGAAGCTTCGATAAGTAGATTCGTTTGTGGATGCCCAAGGTGGTGGCATGAGTTTACTCAAGGAATTTTTTGTCCAACCCATGGTTGAATACATGAACGTCAACAGGATCAACAGATGCATGTTGGAACAACTATTTAAACAATTCTATTGGATTTTTTCATTACTAGTGGGAAAAGACTCATTGACATACATCCCCAGGTATGTCCTATATTTCCTTTATTACTTAGTAAATATGGGAACCATTTTTTATTGGGACCAAGTCATATCAAATGAAATTGTTGGGTCTCTATTTTGACACCCCTATTACCTTATCTTATCTTCTACCTTGGTCAATTTTACCTTTGACATATGCATATTTTGTCTATTTATTCCACAAACCTACCTTGTGACCTTATTCATATGCATAATGAGGTAACCCATGTTAAAAACATGATTTGTTTGATTTCTTAATTAATTGGGACTAAATGATTGTTGTTTATGCTTATAATTACTTTGATTAATTTAAGAAGCTTTCATGACAAGGATTTATATCATGTGGTACTCATCCTCTGTGCTCGTCCGGTACCTATTTATGGTTCATCTGGTACCAGAAATAGTTTGAAATTTTGGAAAGCTTCTAGAAGCCAATCGGGGACATGGTTTTTGTCTAGAGAAACATTTTCATGCATACGAGTGAATCATAATTCACCCATATCACACATGTGGACCTCCATCTTGGGGGGAATGATTCTGCAAAAAATAGCAAAAATCTCAAACTACCAACTTGCACCTCGATTTCCATGCAGATAGCATAAGACCTATAAATTATAACAAATGGGTTTTGTCTAGAATGTGGAAAATTGAGTAATATGAGGGAAAGTTTCCAAAATTCGAATTGTTTTAGAAGATATGGGTGGATATCTAACTTGAATCTGCCCAAATTGATGAAAAACCCAGATTTTTGGGATTTATCCTAAAATTGTAAAAATTGTTTTATGAGTTTGGGGATTTGGTTTCATCCATTCCTCCATGGATTTTATGTATAAATAAGACCTCATAGGTCTGAGAAGAGGAGGAATTATTATGCTACAGATTGGATTTCTGAACATATTATTTTTGTAAACTTGTTGAAGAATTAATATGAAAATAATTTCATTGACTCCATGTGTTCTTTAAAGTTTATTATTCTACAAGTTCCCTCTAAGTTGCCCTATTGGCATCGACAAGGGTCCACTGGTCCAACTTGGAAACATTACTATAATTGCAAAGAGGATCTAATTTCTGTAAGTATGTGTGTGGTGTGATTCTGTACCTAACAATTGATTATATTGTACTTAGTATAATTCAATTTTTTGTTTGATTCAGTAGAAATGGTTGATGTGAGTAATTTGTGAGCTACAATATAGTATAAGTGTGGATGTATCAAAAACTGTGAGCAATAATCTAGTGGTAGATTTATAATCATTTATAATTTATGTGTGTGAACATTTATGATTTCTGTGTGTGATCATTTATTTATGAATTGTGTCATTTTAATCTCAACTTTTATCTTGCAAGGTGTGGTAGTAAAAGAACAGTTTAAGAGTCCATTCTTCACATTACATGAGCCAGCAAATGGAACATCTCATTAAAAGCTTTGTCTCCTGTGTAGGAATGAGATAGATTTTCATAATTGTCAAGTTGCATTGATTTACTTTCTGAATGTCATTGGTTTGAAGAAGTGTGCAAAATTAGATAGGGATTGCATGCAAGTTTGAAGTGAGTTATTACAGGAGTGAGACTAGGCTCCATCTCTCACCTACATGCGCTTATAATGGAGTGTTTACACCCTACTTGGTAGTTCTTTTAGCTCAGTTAGGTTTCCTGAATTTTAATGATTGATTGTGTGGTTGTTCTAGGAGATAGAATCATAGCCCATATATATCTTTCATGAGCCTATAATGAGCATGTCCTTCCCCTCAACAAAAATTATGAATTATACATTTGTGGATCAGTTTTGCTTTCCATATTTTGAATTGTGTGAAAGGCAGAGTATTAAGTTTCAAATTTTTCTTCTTTATGTTATACTCATCAGACATAGATAAACCACCTGTTTCTGGCACATATAGTGTAAAAACTCTATTGATTATTAATCTTGGTCAATAAATTATTTTTGGTAATATATTATGCATAAAATTGCACCAACATTTTGGCATCGTTGTCGGGGAGTTGTAAACGGTAATAGGTAGTATTTGAATTAGATTTATTTAATGGTTTTGGATTGGTTTTATGGACAACCTAAGGGTGGAGAGAAGATGGTAATACATGAGGGAAGAGCCCACACATCAAATTTAGTGGGGTTGTTCCAAATTTAGGTTGTCCTCTCCCTTTCATGCAAGAGTCTTTTTCTTTTAATGCAAGTGTGTGTTTCCTTATTTTATGCAAACGTGTGTTTTGATTTATGAAAATTTAGTTGTATTTATGATGAGATAACTTGTGTGAACCAATAACTTGGTGACAACAGGGTCCCAATAATGTAAGGAGTTCAAGTTTGGTGTGCTTTATTTTTGCAAATAGTTTTAATTTCTTAGTTTGAAAATTCAAATATGTGATGATAAATCATTTTTAGGGTGTTGTAAGAACCCTCGAGTACTAATTTGTGTTGGGATACAAGGATCATCAACCAATTAGATTAATTCATGGATGATCAAGACCTTGAATAATGTTCCTCCAAGAACTTTCTCACATTCTAGAAGCAACTGAGATATTTGCCTCTCAAGAAGAGCATATATTGACAACAGTAAATAATTTATTTGTCTCTCCACAAGAAGATTTAGAAGTCCCTTTGGATTCCTCTTGTAAATTTTTCGAGGAGACTAATGAATCATGGATAGAATTCAATGGAGAGAAACCATTGGAACCTTAGATTGATGAGTTCTTAGCATGCCTCTCAACAAATCCTGTATGTACTCCAAAGACCAATGATCTTGAAGAAGATAATTTGTGTGTCATGGAAAAGGAGGACATGTTGTATGACCTAAACAAAGAAGAGAAACATGAATATCATGATCCTATTGAAGGATGGTTCCAATTACTTATCAAGTCACACTACTCTTTTACTTTTCATTATTGTTTCATCTCATCATAAAAGAAGTTAGTCCTTCATACTCCGGTATGCATTAAAATTTGTCTTTTAAACCCAAGTATGGATATATTTCTAACCCTGTTATGTGCATGGTTTCACTAGAAGTATTCCTATACTTGAAGGACATTTTATTTTGTTCAATTAGAGTAGGATAATTAAATAAATAAATCAGTTTTGCACACAAGTGCAATGCAACATATCTTTCATACTTTTCATAAATGGGAATCTCAAAATCTAATAAAGCAATCAGTTTAAGATCTTTTGTTCCTATAGTAGATTTATTTCTAAAACTTATGATAATTTTGTTTTGAATTTTACGAGAAGTTAATCTCTTCAGCCTCTGAATGCACACATAATACTAGAATGGTTTCAAAAGTGGAGAAGGCATCCTTTTCAACAGAAGATAAAACTTAAGGGAGTGCTTCGAGACCTATTTCTTTAAATTTCTTCTGTTTCCTTAAGTTGTTAAAAAATATGCATTCGTGCTTTATCCTTGCCTATCTATTTTAAGACCACTATTTCACAAGGATGATCGATTAAGTGATATTTTTAATAGAAATTAAAACTGAATGTTAATTCCAAACTATTTTATTCATAACTAATAATTCAACTTTTGACATTTTCCCTGAATTTTCTATTTATAAGCATGAATAAAAATCTAGTTTCAATTAGTTTTGTTGGTTTGTTTTTTGTAGATGTTCACAACCCTATGAGAAAATTTTTTTTAGCGTCTCACATTGTTTGCATGAGGCCATGCAAAACCTCAGGCATGGGGGAGTGGTTGTTGTGACCTTCATATTCTTTTGCAACTTCCATCGGCAAGGCCAAATAAACATGTTCAGTGATGGAATTTGATAGAAATTTCCATAATTCTAGTACCATTCTATTCTGTTACTACAAAATTTTGTTCCGGTACTACATAATTTTGTTCTGGTACTGCTCTATTCCAGTATTGCAGAATTTTGTTCTAGTACTGCTCTGTTCTAGTACTGCAGAATTTTGTTCTAGTACTACTCTGTTCTAGTACTATTCTATTACAATAATAGTACTATGATAACTATAAGCCAATAATAATGACATCTACCATGTGTACGTTTATTCCTTTATCTATCCTTTGTAGATTAGTTATGGAAAATGAGCCTAATGAAATTTTCTTTAATTTTTCCAGACTCCTAAAAATTGAAAACACCGGTGAGTAGGAACTGGCCAGGGCTTGAGAAACATCCATGGGATAGTAGATGGAGTTTTCTTTAATTTTTTCAGACTCCTAAAATTTTAAAACACCAATGAGTATGAAATGGCCCGAGATTGAGAAAAATCCACAGGATAGTAGATGGAATTTTTCTTTAAGTTTTTAGACTCCTTAAAACTAAAAACCCCGACGAGAATTAACTGATTTGGGCTCGAGAAAAATCCATAGAAGAGTATTAGTTAGGTTTATTTTACAATAAAATGGAAGTGGAAACAGAAGAAGTGCTTAGTTTGGTTCCATAAAGAGGAGGATTATGAATTCCAACATGAGGTTGTCTAGCTATAGAGTGTCTTCTTGTTATAGATGTTGGAGCCCAGTCATTGAATTCTCTTGCCTCATTTTTTACTTTCGTTGCAATTTCAGAGCTTATGTACCAGTGTGTTGTTTGTTTTTTTACCTATATGGTCTTGTAGAAGAATAAATTCACATGTTCTCCTCCATAAGTAGCAGCAGATGCTAGTAATCACTACAACATGCAACCTACAAAGTTTCAGTCTACAAAGTACGCCACCAGGTACCTTATCCAATTTTCATTGGGTACCAGAATAAACTTTTGTGGTAATCCGGTACTGGACAAGTCTCTGTGTTGTTTTGGTACTACAACAATATTCATCTCTGTGTTTTCTCGGTACTAGATAACATCTTTGTTTTGTTCTGGTACTGCAACAATATTCATCTCTATGTTGTTTCGGTACTAGATAACATATTTGTGATGTTATGGTATTGCAACAATATTCATCTATGTGTTGTTCCAGTACTAGATAACATCTTTGTAATGTTCCAATACTCCAAATATTCGCCTCTGTGTTCATCCAATACTAGAAAAATCTTTGTGTTGTTCTCGTACTGCAAGAATATTCACCTCTGTGTTCATCCGGTACTGAGGAAGAAGGCCTGTGTTGGTCTGGTACTACAATTTTTTTTCTATAATGGTCTGGTACTAAGCTGTGTTCCGATACTGATAATGAAGCATGGTATCTCTTATCCTATAGTCAATAATTTTCCGCTTGATACAAATGTTTCAGGTGTTAAGAGGTATAAGCTCACTATTTATTCCTTTGATTAATAATCATGCTAATTGTGTACTATACATGTGGTTACTCTCATGCATCTGCATTAAATCAATTATTACAAGTTCCCTCCAATAAACTTTTTTAAGTCCTCGTGTATATTTTCTACTAAAGAAATCATTTACCTGCACCTCAATCCCCTAGAGTAAAAATGAAGAAGATACAGAAAATGAAAATTGTTGAGTATACACCTTAGTCCTCTAGGGTAAAAACAAAATCTGTGTAGGAACAACAGGTTCTGATATCCACATCTACTCCTACAACAAAGAAGAGAAAATTGTTTTGGGAAATTTCCACTCCTGACAGTACATATAAGGAAGCCTCACATCTAGTACGTAGAACTATAATAAGCATGGCTAAGAAGATAACAATTCCATAAGTGCCCTCTTTTCTAAAGGAGCCTATTGATATTTTGACTTCTCCAGAGAAGGAAATTTTCTATGGAGCAACGATTAGTGAGCCTGAGGAGTTAGTAACAGAGACCTTAAAAGGTTTAAGGAAGGGGGTGGAAGCCTAAGAGGAGGTAACTGACCAAGCAACCATATCTGATCCTGTCACTTCCTTTACCAAGAAACAATTAGTATTAAAGGTTGGGAAGCTAAAAAATAGAATGACAAGTTAAAGGAGGAAGTAGTAGAATATAAACTTTTGGATAGACATATTAAACAAGAAAATGTTCAATTAAAGGAGCACAATCACTGACTATGGGATGAGCAAGAAGGAGTTTCTACTAAGCTTAAAAAATTTCCACATTTGATCCAATACATCAGGGTTATCAAAAAGGATCTTAAGGATGAGGTCTCTTGTAACATCCCTAGCCACCCGCAGGCTGTGGCATGTGTTAGGTTATGAAAAAGGTATAAATATCTTCCTTTTTCCCACATTTCATGATATCATCTTGATTGAATTTTCGATTATTTAAGAGAAAATAGAATAGAAAATGAATAATATACTCTTTAGTTTTATTGTTGAAGTTAGATTAAATAGATCTGAAATATGATTGGAATTGTCTGGTTTTATTACAGGATTGGTTAAATATTGTCAAACACAAGATAGCAAAGGAAATCTTGAAGATGCACAAGCTATTGGAGGTTGAAGACTTTATGACACAAGGCAGTTTTGAAGATGATCGAGTTGCTTATATTGTAATAGTAAAAAAATCCTAAGGATCTCTCGATCCTCAAGATAACTTAATTTACCCAAATTATGGTAATATATACAGGGTAAATAGCTCTTGAAAATAAGTAGAAGAATTGCACCGAATAACTTAGAACTTAGAATTCCTATGCATTAGCAGTTTTTGTAAAATGTTGTACTAGCTATGAAATCAATAGAAGCTTCGATCGGTTTTATCATTTCTATATACTGAATTTTGAATAGCAATGCTTCCAAGGACCAAGGGCCTAGTCTGAAGGAGCTACTATTCGACTTGTAATTGTATCAGTTCAATTTATGTTTTGTAATTCGATTCTCTTTTAGAGTAGTTAGATGAATGCATAAGTGTGTTGATTATTTCGTGTCAATTGCAAGGGATAGATATTCCCTGAAGCGTTAGATGATTGTTGTTCCAATTCCTATTATTGAGATTTGATGCGTGACAGTTCCTCATAAGTTCACGTTTGCTATTCCTTTCACTTACTTTACATTTGTTGTTCCTTTCACTTAGTTTACATTTGATGTTCCTTTTACTTAGTTTACATTTGTTGTTTCTTTTGCTTAGTTTACATTTGTTGTTGCTTTCCGTTAGAATATAGTTGTCATTCCTTTCAATAGAAATACGTTTGTTGTCTCTTTTCGACTAGATTATAGCATACGTTTCTTTCCATAGATAGAGTAATTCACCTTTTTCTTTCCAACAATTTGATTCATAATAATAGTCATTTATGCAAGTCTTTATCTAGATTCAATTACTTCTCTTAAAATGAATTCAATAGATTAATCAGTTCCTTTCCATTGCATATCTTTAGATTTCAATTCCTAGAATCTTTAATGAATTTTTGAGGAACTTGATTGTTGATAAACTCAGATTTTATTTCACTACACGATTGTATCCTCTATGAGCTATCTGCATAGACTTTGTTGATATTCTTTGAGATAAAAGACGAATCCTCGAGTTGATAAATTAATGTTAAACTAAGGTTGTTTTTAGACATCTTTAGAGTCCAACATTTTGGCACCATTGTCGGGGAAGAATGTCAAAGGTAGCATAGATTGTGCCTCTGGAGGACGAGGTATTGAATATGGAAGGTAAGAACCTACATAGGAAATAAGTAAGATGCTTATACGAGCACCTACCTCTAGCTGATGCATTAAGAGGTTGCATAGGTGTTTTTTTTTCTTTCTTGATTTTCCTTTTTTTTGTGTGAAGTGTGTATGACTAAGAAGAAAGATCTTGAAAAAATAAAACCCCCACGAAAAATTGCCAAAGCCCAAGGCTTTGTTCTCTCTGGAGGAAGCACTTTCATAGACGACATCATCCAAAAAGAAGAATCTCAAGCTTCGGTTGGACCTAGGAAAGGATCTACCTGAATCCCTCAGGTGGTAGTTTCACCAACTGCAACCCATGCCAAGATTCATAGAAAACCTGAAGGGACTGAGGAAATATTTCAGAGCACAGATCTTCCACCCCTCAACCCTTTAGAAGAGGGAAACTCTTGTAATATGGAGGAAGGAGAAGGAGAAACCAGTGGGATAGCTAAGATAGACCCACCACCCGATCCTAAATATCCTGTAAAAGAAGAAGGCATACCCAAAATCCCAGATAGAGGGAGTGCAATCAAATCCCTCGGAGGATTAGATAACCAATCAATTCAAATAAAACATCTCGATCAAGAAATCCTTGAATATTTCTGGCATATTTTCGATCAAATGGCACAACCAAATCCACAACGTCCCCAGACTTCCACTTTGGAATATTTGATAGTTGATCCAATTGCCAATGCCCCCATGAAGGAAATTCCCTTACAAAACCTTCCAACCTTTCATGGATTAATCTCAGAAAACCCGGATGCATTCTTATTTGAATTTGATATCCTATGTAGAGGGTATGATTATGCCTCTGAACCCCAAAAATTAAAATTGTTCCCCTCCACTTTGAAAGGAGAAACTCTACGTTGCTTCATGGGATTAGTGGGAGGAACTATAAACTCATGGGATGAGATGAAACAGGCCTTCTTGACAACATATAAGGATTATTGTAGAACCAGAGACTTAAAAGATGAAATCTTTCAAATGACTGCAAAATAAAATGAATCATTAGAAGAATATGTCGAGAGATTTCAATATAATTTACAAAGATCACCCTATGGCACATTACCAGGTGAAGTACTTAAGGAAACTATGATTAAAGGTATGAAATATGAATGGGTAGAAACATTGAATTTAATGGGGAAGGGTGACATTTATCAAGAAACTTATGATGACATCGTCCTACTGTGCATTAGGTGCTCAAGAGGAAGTTCACGGACCAGATCAGGGATGTGTACCCCCCTCACCAGAAATAGCAATATTACCATCCAAGGTGTTATGTGAGTTGAATTTGATAATCTCTTAGAAAACTTCAAAACAAATATTCTAAGCACTCTAACTACACATTTGGATGTGTTGCAAGCCAAACATAAAAAAACAGGAGTAGAACAAACGTTGGCCATATTTTTCCATAGGTACAGAAGAAAACATGATCCAAGGGATTTCCCTTTGGATGTGGTCCAGGTCTTCTCTATCGACATGAAGGATCATGAAACAAAACAATGCCCATCGCTTCCTGGACTAAAATATGTCTTTAGAGAAGAAGAATAAGAATCAGAGCCATTATATCTAATGGATCAACATCGTCAATGGTAGAATCGTCCTCCAAATACACTCCAGGACCCTTCCTCTTTCTTCTCTAGACATTATAATCAACAACAAGATCCTGGTAGCACATGGCAGGGTTAGCCATTTACTAAATAGAATTGGAATCCCCAACAATACCCACCTGCAAATCCCACTTGGAAAAACCATCCCGCTGCAAATCCTACCTGGAAGAATCAACCAACTACAATTTCCACTTGGCCTAACTCACAATATCCCACCTCATCCTGGAAAAACTCAAATAACAACATCTTCCCTTCATAGTGGCCCAACATGACTACACAAAACTCAAATTGGAATCAGAATTGGTAGCGCCCCATGGGGGTAAACAACCAACCCATTGGGATGGCCCCTCAAACTCAACCTACATTACAAGCACCACTCCAATTGCCCCAAAACCCACAATCCCAATTGCGCCCTTAACTACCATCCCAACCTCACCCAAATCCAAATAACATACCATCTCATCTCATCCAGATTATGGAGAATGGAGAAGGAGAGACTAGCTCAGTAGGGTGCAGCGAAATACGGTTGAGATCGGGATGAATAATATCTCCTAAAGAAAATAACAATTTTCAAGAGCAGGAGAGTGAAAAACAACCAGCAATAACACCTTTGATTGTGGTAATAATAGAAGAAATTGACCAGGGGGGAAACTTAGTCGAATCACAAGATCTTGATAAGGATGCAACGCCCTCCCCTCCATTCCCCAAAAGATTGATGATAGAAAAACCGATCGTATATCCCAACTTCGACATTATAGGGGAACTCAAGAATTTATATATCAATATTCCACTCCTGCAAGCTCTTCAGGACATCCCAATCTATGTAAAAATTATCAAGGAGCTATGTGGGAGAAATCCCATCAGAAAAATTAAAAATCCATCATCGACAGTCTGCGTGGTAGGAGCCTTGTCTGATCTAATTTTAGGTAGACAAGAACCGGTTAAATATGCAGATCCGGGGAATCCCATAGTAACAGTTCAGATCCAGGGTTGTTCTTTTCCCAATACACTAGTTGATTTGGGAGCATCCATCAAAATCCTGACTATGGAAACCTGCAATACCCTGGGTTTTAACTCCTTTGAACCCACCACAATAATGATGCAGTTAGCAAATCGATCGGTAGTTCAACCAATTTGCACATTACATGATAGAGCCATCTCCGTCGACTCTTGGGAATATCCGATGGACTTCTTCATCATCAACCCAAGAAGTGGACTTGAAGGGAATCCATTGATACTGGGCAGGCCATGGCTTGCAACAACATATGCATACATAGGATGTCGAGTAGGTAATATGAAAATCACTAGAGGGGGTATCACAAAGAACCTGACTTTATATCCTCTTGCTAAACCAAGTCCAAATTTCGTATATCCACAATTTTCACCACTGTGATACCTAGAGAAGGATTTACGAACCCCTCTTATGCACGAAGAAGACCTTAGACTTAAAAACCAGCTAGAGGATGACGTAATCAGTGGGTTTATCAATAATCCAGCCACCATGAGCAACCCAACTTTCCAGATACTCCAAGTTGTTCTAGACTGTGAAGAATAGGAGGACCTGCTGGAAGATTTAATGGAATAACAAATTCCAACTATAGTCATTCATAACAACAAACCCATTGAGATTGCACTAGGGAGGTCTCTAAACATCAATGTCAATTTAGATGAACAATAGCAGCAGAAGCTAATTCAAGTCCTCTCTAAATACCATCAAGCATTTGCATGGGAATATTCTGATATGAAAGGTATTGATCTGCAACTCTGCACACACCACATTTATGTTGAAAAAGATGCCTAGCCTATCCGACAGCCACAAAGAAGATTGAATCCTCACCTCAGGGATATCATTAAAGAAGAATTAAAAAATCTGTTGGACGTAGATTTTATATATTCCATATTAAATAGTTGGTGGGTTTCCCCATTAGTGATTGTCCGAAAGAAAAATGGGAAATGGCACATCTGTGTTGACTACAGGGAACTTAACAAAGCCACTCAAAAAGACTGCTTCCCTTTGCCTTTCATTGACCAGGTCCTGGATACTTTGGTAGGGAATAAATTCTTTTCTTTCCTAGATGGTTTTAGTGGGTACAATCAGATTCAGATTGCCCCAGAAGATCAAGATAAAACTACATTCACATGCCCCTGGGGCACTTTTTCATACAGAGTATTACCCTTTAGACTTTGTAACGCTCTAGCCACTTTTCAAAGGACCATTCTGAGCATATTCAACGATCTGATCAGCGAAATACTTGAAGTCTATATGAATGATTTCACTCCTTATGCCGACGACTTCGATCAAGCACTAAATAACCTGGATAAAATACTAGAGCGATGCATTGCGACCAGGTTATGTTTAAGCCACAAAAAGTGTCACATGATGATGACAGAAGGTGTGGTACAAGGTAATTGTATCTCTATATATGGAATTAGGGTAGATCCAACAAAAATAGAGGTAATCCTTAATCTACCTACACCACACACACAAACTGAGGTGCGTAGTTTCCTTAGCGCTTCAGGATACTATCATAGATTTATGGAAAATTTTGCAAGCATTGTTGCACCTTTACATGCTTTGACTGGTAATGCAGAATTTCAGTGGTTTGACAAGTGTGATGTGGCATTTTCAAGACTCAAGAAGTTGATCTCGACAACACCGGTGTTGAGGGGGGCAAATTGGAAAATACCATTTCACATCTCCACTGATGCATCAGATATTTCCATAGGCATTGTCCTTGGATAGGAGGAGGATAAGAAACCCTACACCATTTATTTTATTAGCAAGAATATTAATCCATCTGAACTTAATTATATAGTAACAGAGAAAGAGCTTTTAGTTGTTATACATGCCATCAATAAATTTCGTCATTATATAACAGGCTATCTGGTCATTCTGTATACTGATCATTCTGCTATTAGATATCTAGCTAATAAACCAATTACTAATGGATGGGTCACTTGATAGTTGTTACTATTGTGGGAATTTGATATCACCATCAAATATCGACCTAGGATAGAAAACCTCGTCACAAACTTCCTATCCCGCATACCCAAAACAGACGACTCCTTAACAGTCAAAGATCGATTTCCATATGAGAATCTGTTTGTCATTACTACAAAGCCACCTTGGTATGCTGACGTGGAAAATTACCTGGCAGCGGGAAGATTAATGGCACATATTTCATCAAGGGAAAGAAAACTGACCATCCAACATAGCGTACGATTCACCCGGATCAACAGATATCTTTTCCATATAGGAGCTAATCTCCAAATCTGCAGATGCATACAAGATGACGAAATCTACGACATACTAAAGACCGAACATGATGAGCCCCGTGGTGGGCATTTTGCAGATCGCAGGAGTGGACACAAAATTTTGCAGATGGGCTATTATTGGCCCTCAATATTCAGAGACGCAAAGAAATATGTCCAGACCTGTGATAGTTGTCAACGGATGGGAAAGCCAGGTCAGGTTGATGAAATTCCTTTGAAAGTACAAGTAGTTGCAGAACCATTTGAGAGATGGGCACTAGACTTCGTTGGCCCCTTCAATCCAAAGTCAAATCAGAAGGACTATATTCTAGTCGCAACAGACTACATGACTAAATCGGTAGAGGAAAAAGCCTTACCAAATGCAACAGAATAAGTAGTCATCAAACTTATTTTCAAATTATTTGTATGCTATGGACTACCAAGAGAGGTAATTACTGATGAGGGGTCACAATTTACAACTCATAGAATCACCACCACCCTGGATAATTATCATATCAAACACATAATTACTTCTCCATACCATCCACAAGCAAATGGGCAAGTGGAAAGCACCAATAAAGTCCTGGAGGCAATCTTGACAAAGATTGTCTCAACAAACAGACATAATTGGGCTTATGAGCTCCCAAATGCCTTATGGGATTATCACACAACATGGCGTAATACCAGTGGCTACTCTCCTTATCATTTAGTCTATGGAAAAGAACCCATCTTCCCAATCGAGTTTGAAATCAAGACTCTAAGGATGGCCCAGGAAATCAGACTGGATCTTACAAAAGCACATAAACAATGCCTTCAACAACTCAACGAATTGGATGAATCATGCTTATCTGTTGTAGAGCGCACGACTATTATTCAACAACAGAGAATGACCTGGAATGACAAGAATATAAACAAAATCATTTAAAAAAGGTGACCAGGCACTCCTCTATGATTCAAGATTTTAGGATTTTCTGGGAAAATTATAGACACGGTGGCTAGGACCGTACAAAATCAATGAAGTCCATGATAATGGCACAGTCACATTAAGCACCATTGATGGGTCCGTATATCCATTTCGGGTCAATGGACATCGGCTATGACTCTATCATCATCCGCCCTCAAAAGAAATCTCTACCAAGAGGTAAGTAAGGACCCTACTGTTCAAATTTTGGCTAACTCGGAAGGTAATCCAGCCACCCAAACTCCATAGAGGTTGAATTCTGTTGACATTGTACATACTGTATATAATTTTGTTTTCTGTAGATTTTATTTAGTTTTTTATTATTATTTTTGACAATCATTTGAGAAAGTCAAAACTAGGGAGGATAACTATAATGAACTCAATTAACACTCTTTTCTGTTCCGAACTCCTGCTTCATTTCATCACCCAAACCCTGTCTTTCGTAGAGAAATGAATGTGTCATGATTCAGTAGCAACAATTGGGCAACTATAATGAAATTCATAACATTAAAAAACCATCCATTACTTAATTTTGAAATAAACCAACTCATAAATGAATTTAGTTGATGAGGAATCAACCTTGAATTCAAGCAAAATAAATTGCCAGGTTTCTAAAAATTACCTATTCAGATGGTTAAAAACAGAACAATTGTTGTTCCTTTTGCACGCCAGCTATTCCTTTGAACGAAACAATTGTTGTTCCTTTGAATGGAACAATTTTGTTCCTTTTGCGTGCCTACTGTTCCTTTGAATGAAACAATTAATGTTCCTTTTGTGTGCCTGTTGTTCCTTTGAAAGAAACAATTGTTATTCCTTTTGCGCGCTTGTTTTTCCTTTGAATGGAGCAATTGTTGTTCCTTTTGCGCGCCTGCTATTCCTTTGAACGGAACAATTATTGTTCTTTTGTCCCACCCGCTATTCCTTTTCCACACCTGTTGTTCATTTTGTCGTTCCTTCTCTACATTGTTGATAAAACTCTAAACCTTTCCTTTGGGGTACAAATTTTACCAAATAATTTTGACCAACATTATTTCTAACGATCTATCATTATTTTGTGGACTATCTCCCATTTCTTATCAAATTGTTTTTTGGATCACTTTTTTTGAAATATCTTAAACCTTGTTCATAACCTGTAACCACCATAATTCTTTATTTTCCCTTATACATACAAATACACTTAAATGATATCTCTCTTTTATAATTAATAAGGAGTCTGTGGAACACTTTTTCTTGGCATCCTTACACTTTTTTACGCCATCCCTTACTCTTAAGGAGTAGATGATCCTCCCTTCATACACTTCTAAAAAAAAAAAAAAAAAAAATCAATACATTTTTTTCTTTTCCCACAAAGAATAGGGGGTCTCATCACGAGCCAACCTACCATGATCATTGGATACTAACCTAAGTGGAATTCCCACTATGGCTACCACACTGGGGAAATGGCCTTTGATATTTTCTTTTGTCAAAGGACAAAAGGTCTCATCACAAGCTGACTTGTTCACTTAAGTTACACTCTAGTGAGTGGCATTATCATCATATGGATATCAAACCAGGATAATGGTATTTTTCAGGAAAATATTAAAACTTAATATATATATATATATAATAATTTTTTCAAACAGAATAGGGGGTCTCATCACGAGACAACCTACCATAATCATAGGATAATAACTTAAGTGACATTCCCACTATGGCTACCACACCAGGGCAATGGCCTTTGACATTTTCTAGTCAAAGGACAAGGGGTCTCATCACGAGCCGACATGTTCACCTAAGTTACAATCTAGTGAGTGGCATTATCACCATTTGGCTACCAAACCAAGATAATGGTATTTTGGAAAAGACAATTCAAATAAGTATCAAGGAAGCAGGCTCATCTGAGGGTTAAAAGGAAACCTTGTCGAGGCTATGGATGCCTACTGGAAACAGTGGCTCTGCCTGTGGTATGGAAGTTTACCTTAGACGCCAAGTTTCTGCGTATCTCTAGATTTCCTTCACTTAATAATGAGGCTATCATTTCGGTTGTATTCAATGAAACGGAAAAGTAATAACATTATGATATGTGGGATATTATTTAAATGAATAGATTTAATTTATTCGGCGTATGTATCCTTAAAGAATTCTTTTCAGTATCGGTATATTTAAATTCCACAAAAAAGGATTAACGTTTAATGATTACCGTTAAAATATGATGTTTGAAAATAAATCATTGATCCCCATTGGCGACATTCGTACAATCATTACTTCTCACCATCAATACCTACATTCATTTCTTTTCCCTATGCTGACGGTCGAGGTCGACCTTTATATTAATGAGGGGAGTGGACACTCGACATGCTTCTCGATAAATATAGTAATGATTATAATAAATACCCACATTTGTAAAAATTTGTTGTCTCTGATATTTGTTATTTTCGGTAATTTTTTCTCCAAGATGGTCTAACCAAGTCTGATACCAGGAACGATAGTCATCCACATTTTCTCACAAACTGGGTGGCAGAGGTGTGCGCAAGGACCTAACTTTACTAAAAATTAAAGAGCAAGAAAGAGACATCATGCACTAGATAGGGTGGATGGAGTACTTCAACCGTTTGCAAGGATATGACATGAATGTCATGCTTGAATTCTTTCAGAATCTGCAGGGAGAAAACTCTATGGTGCGAAGCATACAAATATCAGTTACCATAAAAATCTTAGCAGAGGTCACAGGCCTCCCTAACACGAGAATTCAGTGGACAAGAATATACACATCACTGAAGGAAGTTGTGGAAACTTTCATAAACCCTGGGGAAGAATTGGATAAGAAGGGAAAGGGACTCAATCCCAGTACCCTCAGAGAACCATGGAAGGAACTTGCAAGGATAATTTAGTGGTACATCACTTGTGATGGAAGATATGACGCAATTCAACCTCGCCACCTCAAATTGATAACATCTTTCAAACAACAGTTAGTACTTAATATACCTTTCTTTCTGAATGCCATATTACATGAGGTTGCCTTAAGAACATAAAAATCCAAGGACCCTGTTACTATTATCAGTCACCACAGATTAGTTAAACTGATAAAAAATAAAGCACTGAGTCAAACTCAATTGACCCGGGATAACCTGATTGAGGCCAATAGACCTCCACAACTGGAGTAGCCTGAATTATTCCATGAAGAACCACCACGAGAAATTGAAGATAGATAGGTAGAGGAGACTACTTCCCAAAGAGAAATCCCATCTCCTCAAACCGAAGCTGAGGCAGACCCTACCCAAATCACAGAGGCCTAGATCTCACAAACACAAGCAATAATGAAAAAGAGGAAGGGGGCAATAACTGCCCCTACAACTATCAGTCAGACAAGAAGAAGAAGTAGACAAATTAAGGAAACAACTGAAGCAATTCAGGGTACAACAAAATAGCATGAAGAACTTCAGAATTCTACATAACAGTCTCCACATGAGAATGCTTAAGAAATTGGGAAAGTAGAATAGACTGCACAAAGGAATGATCAGGAAGACACCAAACTGACATTAGAGCATCTGACGGAACAAGTTATGAAGATTTATGAGGTAGAAATAGCCCAAGTTTTGGGAATCTTGGGAACCTCAATTGACAGAGGCACAAATAATACACAAAAATGCCTAGAACAAGCCTCCTCTTCAAAACCAGTTGAAGATTTTCCTGATATTGAAATGTCTTTTCCTGAGGACAGAGCACAGGAAGAAGCTCATTTTGAGACAAGAATCCCTCTTGGACAGACAAAACATTTGGAAGGAACAGAGGAACAACCATCTGCTGACTAGAATGATGAAGACCTTGAGACCTCTCATAAACAAAAATCAACCAAGAGCCATAAGAAAATTAGAAAGTTAAAAAAAGAAAATAAACTGTTGAAGAAAAAGGCTAAGAAGGTTGAAGTATTAAAGCAGAAGGTGGTTAAACTCAAGGAAATTATTAAAGAATTGAAGAAACAACTAGAACAAGAAGATAAGGCCCACATAAGAAAGAAGAACAAAAGGGTTAGAGTGCAAGACATAAACCCTATTCCTAAAGAAGCAGTCAATACAAATTCTGTAGGGATATAGACAGACCCTGAAGAAATAGTAGTAGAAGAAACAATAGCTGAGAATGAGGAAGCAATTCCTTTAGAAACACAAGAAAATATGATAGCTACAGAAGCAATTGATGCTAAGGTGCAGACAAACACCTCGATATTAGAGGAAATAACTCAACTCCTTGAGAAAAATGCTACCATCAAGAGATTGGAGGAAGAATTGATGCAGTCTCAACAAACCCTAGTTCAAAATAGAAATGAATTACTGACTATAGCAGAGCACCAAGAACTCCAGCCCTAGAAAAAGAGTGCTATTGTGGATAGACTGGAAGAAGATCTTACACAAGTCCAACAAGCATTAACTCAATCCAGGGAAGAGATGGGCGCTATGGAAGAATACCAAGCATCCCAGTCTCAAGCGCAGGGTGTCACCATTGATAAACTAAAGGCAGAGCTGGGACAAGCCCAACAAGCATTGTCTCAACACCAAGATGAGATGGTCACTAGGGATGAATATCAAAATATTGTTAAACAACTGAAGGTTGTGACAAAAACAAAGGGCGAGACCTATGTTGCGCTCACCAGAGCCCAAGGGAAGATAAAAAAGGTGCAAACCCAATTAGAAAAATCTTTGGAGAAAATCAAAGAAATTTGTGATGTCTACTCTGATGCTATTAATTGCAAAACCTCTGCCACCAATTACACTTTATTCTTGCTGGAATGATATCTGTTATTAAGAGTGAAGGCCATCAGAGAAGTAAAACCTATTTCATTTGGTATTGTACCTAAGTTTATTTCATGTTTCAGGGAGAAGGATGAAAAGGTACAATACTTTTTGTGTGAATTGTAATTTCATAATTTCATTTTGGAAGAAAAAAGGGAAGATAACCCTGGCCCATTCATAGGTGACATACAATTTCAGGAATTTATGTCATTTACTCAGAACCAAGTTAGATGGGGTAAATCTCATAAAACCTTCCTAAAGAGGGAAGTTGGGCTAGATCTTTGGGTTAGGGGAGAACCTCCAAAGTCCTTTCTAGCCATTATGCGACATAAAACCTTTATGAAAAGGGGGGGGTTGTAGACTCCTTAGCCCCTATCCATCTACAGGTTATACATTTAGGTATCACTCATTTTAGGGAGCTTAAAGAGGAAGCTCTTGCTACTTCTAAACTGAGATGGGATGCATCCTCCAGTGAAGTAAAGAGTAGGGAACCCTTTGGTTACAGGAATTTCTTTGCAGCTACCTTCAAAATAGAGAGGTATTCTAGATTGCTCCAAGAGGAAGGGCCTGCTTGGATTGGGTGTATATATAATCCCCCTATCATCTGGTTCCCTCCAGAAAGTTACCAAAAATATTATCAAATTAACAAGAAAAGCGAGGATGTTGCTTTTGGAGAACTCAAAAGAAACAATGGGTTCAGAAGGCCTGGTGAACCAACCTTTCCATCTTACAACATTAGTGCTTTACATGTAAAATCTCATCTTGCATGAGGACATGCAAGAAAGTAAGTTGGGGGGTATGTTAGGTTATGAAAAAGGTATAAATATCTTCCTTTTTCCCACATTTCATGATATCATCTTGATTGACTTTTTGATTATTTAGGAGCAAATAGAATACAAAATGAATAATATATTCTTTAGCGTTATTGTTAAAGTTACATTACATAGATCCTAAATATGATTGGAATTGTCTAGTTTTATTACAGGATTGGTTAAATATTGTCAAACCCAAGATAGCAAAGGAAATCTTGAAGATGCTCAAGCTATTGGAGGTTGAAGACTTTATGGAACAAGGCAGTTTTGAAAATGATCGAGTTGCTTATATTGTAATAGTAAAGAAATCTTGAGGATATCTCGATCCTCATGATATCTTAATTTACCTAGATTATTGTAATATATAAGGGGTAAGTAGATCTTGAAAAGAAGTAGAAGAATTGCACTAAAGAACTCAGAACTTAGAATTGCTATGTGTTAGCCGTTTTTGTAACATGTTGTACCAGCTATGAAATCAATAGAAGCATCGAGCGGGTTTATCATTTCTATATACTGAATTTCAAATAGTAGTGCTTTTAAGGACCAAGGGCCCAGTCTGAAGGAGCTACTGTTCGACCTGTAATTGTATCAGTTCAATTTTTGTTTTGTGATTCGATTCTCTTTTACGGTAGTTAGATAAAAGTGTAAGTGTGTTGATGATTTCATGTCAATTGAAAGGGATAGATATTCCCTGGAGCATTAGATGATTGTTGTTTCAATTCCTATTACTGAGATTTTATGCATGACAGTTCCTCATAAGTTCACATTTGTTGTTCCTTTCACTTAGTTTACATTTGTTGTTCCTTTTACATAGTTTACATTTGTTGTTCCTTTTACTTAGTTTACATTTGATGTTCCTTTCTGTTAGAATATAGTTGTTGTTCCTTTCAATAGAAATATGATTGTTGTCTCTTTTCGACTAGATTACAGCCTCTGTTTCTTTCCATAGATCGAGTAATTCGCCTTTTTCTTTCCAACAATTTGATTCATAATAATAGTCATTTCTGCAAGTCTTTATCTAGATTCAATTACTTCTCTTAAAATGAATTCAATGTATTAATTAGTTCATTTCCATTGAACAGGTTTAGATTTCAATTCCTAGAATATTTAATGAATGTTTGAGGAACTGGATTGTTGATAAACTCAGATTTTCTTTCACTAAATGATTTTATCCTCTATGATCTATCTGCATAGACTTTGTCGATATTATTTGAGATAAAATATGAATCCTCGGGTTGATAAATTAATGTTAAACTAAGTCTATTTTAAGACATATTTAGAGTCCAACAACATGCTACCTTCAAGCCCACCCTTGGATTTCATACTCTTACCGATACCTTCTTCAATTAATAAGAACACATAAGATACAAGATTTAATAACATGCACAACAATATCCAACAAGAATGCATAATCTAAAATTTAGTTAAACGATAATTAAAATACACAGCGGAAATAAATTCACATGCATGTAAATGATACCATAATAGAGAGAACTTATCTTTATGAAAGATGACACCAACTGGTTGCAGACCAAGGACATTCCACCCAACCATAGACACCATTGCTCCAAATATCAACAATAGTGTCACCCCCGAGCGAGGGATACAAATCCATAAGGACAGTTCCAGAGTGTAATTGGGTTCCCAAACCAGTCACCTCTCAAACTCTCACAGGTTTCCCAACACCCACAACAATCCAAGTACCCAAATCTCTTCTACCTAGCCTGTACCACCAAAGATATTGGATCTCCAGCCTTCTCTGCCATGCATTCCCTCAAGCATTCCTTCTCATTTTTCTAGGGCCTCCAGCATAACTGGTACAAAATCTCAATGTTGGAACTCTCAAGACTCATAGTTGTGAGAAAAATAGGGCACATGCCAACGCATCTCAGACATGAAGGACTCAAGTAACGACTGGATCACACCAGCGACCTCTACAAACACCATACAATGGATAATTCTTTAGCATCTTGGTTCCCTTTCCCAAGACAAGGAGTGGATGAGGATGGATCAATTAATGGGTAAACGGGTGCATGAAACTGCATGAGGGAAATGAATGAACGTACATGAAATCAACAAACAATCCATCAGTCAAACCTCCCCATCATACCGGAGGCAGGTTTAAGTAACTTTTTGGGGAATCAAGAACCTCATGTCTTTCCCCAAGAATCTCATGTAATCGATCCCCTCCCTTAGACAAAATGGGGTAATTAAAATAGGAATAAACACTTAGCCCCTCCATCCCCCTCTCTTGTGGAATCATATCCCCCCTATAACTCTATTCCTTGTATGTCTAGCATCCAACGATGTATTTATTATTAACAATGATAAAAACATTACATGTATTGGGCACACTGACCTTTTAAAAATTGTTTGGGCACTTTGGCCTCTCAAAATTGTAAAAATACATTATTTAAAATGGGGTTTCGAAACCCGGGGTGTTACATCCCCTTCCCCTTATTTTGGCACTATCCTTAGTGCATATACAAAATAGAGATCAAAATATCCAATTTATTCAAAACGATTCAGGTACTTTGTCCGCATGGCATATTCATGCTCCAAGGTAGCATCTTCAGGACCGTAGTAGGCCACTAAACTTTTACCATCTCTATAACTCGATTCTAGATCATTTTTACCTTTCTTTCCAATACCCATACTTGCTAAACTTGAAAGCCTCTCTCCATCTCTACCTGAATCAGATGCCAATCAATAACATGGTTAGGATCATGTACATATTTCTTTAGTAAAGATACATGAAATAAATTATGCACATTCATGGAAGAAGGTAATGCAAGCATGTATGCAAATGGCCCTATTCTATCCAATATTTCAAATGGACCACATAATCTGGTTGCCAGCTTTGTACAACTGCCCAATTTCAATGATATTTTCTTTGGTTTCACTTTCAAAAGTAAATTCTCCCCAACTTTAAATTCTCTAGCTATCATGTTCTTGTCTGAATAAAATTTTTGTTTATCATGAGCTTCCTTTAAATTCTGCTTGATCTTAACCACCTGGTCTTCCATGTCCTTGAGCAACTCTGGACCAAGTACCACTCTATCTGCTAGGTTGTCCCAACTTACTGGAGTATCACATTTCCTACCATACAAGGCTTCAAATAGGCTCATTCTCAATGAATCTTGATACCCATCACTATATACAAACTCAACCAAGTGTAAGTAATCTTCCCACTTAGATGGCTTATCCATCGCATACATTCTCAGCATGTCTTCAATTATTCGATTGACCCTCTCTGATTTCCCATCTATCTCAGGATGAAATGTTGTGCTAAAATTTAGATTTCTACCAAATCCTTTAAACAATCCCCTCCATAAATTGGAGGTAAACTTTGTATCTCTATCTGAGACAATTGTCCTAGGTATCCCATGCAACCTAGCAATTTACTTCATGAAATTTTTTGCAATATTAGTCGTTGTATGCGTTGTCTTCACAAGCACAAAATGAGCAGCCTTTATTAATTTTTCAACCACCACCATGATTGAATCATGTTTCATATTCATTCTGGGTAATCCTGTAATGAAATCCATGGTGATCACTTTTCATTCCTTCTTTGGAATTGACAATGGTTGCAGCAAACCTACTGGGTGCCTATTCTCATCCTTCATCTTCTGACATTCCATACATTGATTGATGTAATCAACAAAACCCTTATTCATTCCCAGCCAAAAGAATTGGCTTCTTACTGCTGTAATTGTTTTCTGGTAACCGAGATGTCCAACATAAGGAACATCATGCATTTCCTTCAGTACCAAATTCCTCAGTTCTCCAGAACTAGGAACATAGATTATGTTTTTATTCATGAGTAATCCATATTCCTTTATCTCATACTCCTTTATTTTCTGTTGTACATCTCTTTGCTGTAAGTTTTCCTTTACATGCAGGTAATGTTGATCTATAACAAGATCATATAAAATTTTGATCTTCATGTCCAACTAATGCATACTGACAAAAGTAGCATCCATGAGATGTCGTATTCTACTAAGTGCATCAAAAAATTTATTCTACTTTCCCTTGATATGATTTATATCGAAGTCATATTCACTTAGAAATTCTAGTGATCTTGTTTGCCTCGCATTCAAGGTCAGTTGTTCGAAAAGATACTTCAATCCAATGTGGTATGTCCTTAATTCAAATTTCTTCCCCATGAGATAATGCCTCCACATCCTCAAGGCATGAACAATGGCAACATGTTGCAAGTCATGGGTGGCATAGTTCCTCTCATGTTCCTTAAGATTTTTGGACTCGTATGTCCATTTTCCTTTTGGAATACCCTAAGTCCTTCCTTACATGTGTCTGTGCATACCACAAAACTTTCATTTGGGTCAACAATCTTTAACACTGGTGAACTAGTAAGTAATTCCTTCGACATATTAAAATTATTTCCATACTTGAGTGTCCATTCAAATTTTGTTCCCTTCTTTTGCAAAGAAGTGATGGGATGAACAATCTTAGAGAAAACTACTATGAACCTTCTGTAGTAGCCAGCTAATCCCATAAAATATCTGACATCTGACACATTTTTTAGTGTTGGCCATCCTCTAATCACTTCAATATTCTTTGGATCTACTACTATGCCCTGCTCTAAAATAATGTGTCCCATGTAATGAATCTGCTTTTGATATAAAGAACACTTCCTCAACTTGGCATACAACTGATGTTCTCTCAATACTTGCAATACCAGTCTTAAGTGATGTTCATGATCGTCTTCAGAGTTAGAATAGATAAGTGTGTCATCCAGGAATACTATGACAAACTTATCCAAATAATTTTTTAATATGCCATTCATTAAGAACATGAATACAACTGGTGCATTTGTTAGTCCAAATGGCACCACTACAAATTCCTAATGCCCATAACTAGTCCTCAAGGCTGTCTTATGAATGCCTTCTTCCTTGATTCTTACCTGATGGTATCCTTCCCTCGTGTCAATATTTGAAAATCTATTTTCTCCTCTTAGCTGATCAAAGAGGTCATCAATTCATGGTAGAGGATACTTGTTCTTTATAGTGTACTTTTTCAACGGTCGAAAGTCAATACACAACCTCAAGGTTCCATCCTTCTTATTGACAAAATGTATTGGTCCTCCCCAAGGTGAAACACTTGGACGTATGTACCCTTTCTTCAACAATTCCTCCAACTACATTTGTGATTCTTTTAACTCTGGTGTGCTCATTCTATAAGGTGGTTTTTACACTGAGGTATCTCCTGGCACTAAATCAATTGAGAAATCTATCTCCCTTATTGGTGGAAATCCAGGTATTTCTTGGAATACATCTTCAAATTCATGTAGTATCGAGAAATATTCGAGGCTTAGCCCCTTTGTATTATCTGCCTCTTCCACATGAGGTGCATACAATTAACATCTTTTCCGAAAAAAAAATTTAGTTGTAAGGATGAAATCTCCCTTACAGAGATGGGTCTTGTAACTCCTTTCACAAAGCTCTGTTTTCCATTTCCATCAAGACATGTAAAGGTCTTGTTATGAAAATCTAGAACAACATGATGCTTGTCCAACCAATCCATTCCAATCAGAATATCATAAGACCCCAATGCTATGATATTTAGATCAATACTAGTATTCATGCCATTAAGACTTATGGAACAACTTCTGACCATATCATGGATTCTTCTTTTGGTTACAGTGGCTAACTAAACCAAACTTGCTTTTCCAAGTTTACTTTTCTCCAAATGTAATCTATCCACTATCTTAGGATCAATGTAGCAATGACTTGATCCTGACTCAATCAAAATAGAAGCATGTTGATTTATGATCGTACCTTCCACCTCGATCATATTGGACTCGTAATCTTCTTGTCGATCATTTAAAGGTGCATAGATTCTTCCCATATTGTCAACTGTTGTAGCCTTTTGGATGTTTTTCACAGTCTTCACTCTATCGTTTATGTGTGGTAAATCCTTGTACAGGTGATCTTCCTTGCATCGCCAGCATTGGATTGGTGTTCTTCCCCTTTTTCCCAAGGAATCGTCCTTCTTGGAATCTCCCTTACCATATTGATCTTGATGATTTCTATTAGGCTCATTCCTATTGAAGGGAGGTTTGAATCTTTTCCTCCTTTGATAGAACTTCACATTTTTCTTGTCCATCCAATATTTCTGAAGCTATTCTCTTCCCCAACCTTTCTCATACAGGTATTTAGCCTTTCGAATGGCCTCAATCAAGGTCTTGGGTTCATCATACTTTATCTTTTCCTTATAAAACGCTGGCAGTCCACATAGAAATATCTGTATTTTCACTTTCTCATCACCAATGAACCTGCCATACTTTAACAGTCCCAAGAACTTCTTCTTGTACTCTTCCATATTCATGCTTCCCAATTGGAGTTCAGATAACTCCTACATTTCCTTGTCATAGAAATTCGCTGAGAGGTACTCCTTCTAGAATTACTTCTTGAACTACTTCCAAGTGATCCTACTTTCATTAACATGTTCCACTTGCTTCAGTTGGCCCCACCACATTTCATCTTTCCCATGTATGCTATAGCGGGAAAACCCCCTATGGACTACACTAGGGTTCTAAAAAGAAGGAAGAGCTAACCATCTAAGGTCTCCTATTTTTAACAACTATCCCGACATTATCCCACAATCATACATAAAAACCAAAGTATATGGATTCAGTAAGCTTACCTTAAACTCCACATCTGATGTCAATCCCTTTGCGCTCAGTTGTTTCTCGACTACAGATCTCCTCCCAAGGCCAGCCTACATTCACCAAAAGACAAACAAGAAACTACAAGCATGCATTTTATATATGGATTAGTGGGTTATATATCATAACCTAAATACAAATAAATCATAAATATTGAAGACTTCATTTCGCAGGATGGAAAAAAGTATTTATTTATATTAATCTCACAAAGTCGCTTACAATATGAGACCGAGAACTGCTCCTCAAACTCGGTCCTAGGATCCTCTTCACTGTGCACCAAATTCTTCCACATATTCTTCTCCTCTTCAGTTCTCTCTATGGAAATGGAAGGGGTTTGCAATGGAGGAAAAAGGGCTGGAAAAAGGAATTCTGGCTCAAACTCACAATGTGGTTGCAAAATATTGGGGCAAAGGGGTGTTGGACAATTCAATTGCTTAAATTTCTTTCATTTAATTATCAACCAGGGATGATCGTAAGCTTGTGATGATGCCAACAAAATATATGTAGGAGTAGGCATCTAACTCTAATTTAAGAAAATTCAATCAAATCCTAACTCTTTCATTCCACTTAATAAGACTTAGTTGTTGTAGGAAAGAAAACACTATCTCCCTTACAGAAGGTCCTCTCATGATGTTTCACAAGTCCTATCAACAATCAAGATCATCAAGTAAACACTCATGCATTGAAAATAAATACACTTAAAAAGGCTTAGTTGTTGTAGGCATGAAAACAATAGCTCCCTTACAGGAGGTCTTCTCGTAATGTTTCAAATAACCTATCAACAATCAAGATCATCAAATAATCCTAATAAAAACAATAAAGCATATAAACCTATTCAAAGAATTTAGAACAAGAAGAAAATGTTACTATGATCTATTTGGAGTGAGCTCAATTCTCCCAAGAACAAAGTAACACATAAACTAAATAATTCTAAATCTAAACTAGAGAATGGAAACTGATGTGAAAATAAAGCTTGATTCTTATTCCATCATAAGTTGGACACAATGCTCCAGGAGTCCTCCCCTTGAAATGGAGGAGGCACTCCTATTCATACAAAAATTTAATATAACTTAGATCCACAAATCTCTCCTAGATCCACAAATGTCTCATTTGGTTACAACCATGTTCTCACACCTATCAAGTGATATCTCTAAAAATCCTCTCACAAATATTTCTTTCATGATTAATATCTATCCAAGATACTTGAGTAGATCTCCAAATCTTCAACAAATCTTCAAAGGGTTGAAGAGGAAATTCGAATTTGAGGATTGATGGTCAAATTTGACTTGGTTGGAGTCTTCAAATACACCTGTAAACATCATGAAACTCATCCCACTTTCATATATAAGTGTAAACATGTCATTTTTGCAATATTTAATCATAAATTCACTCAAAAACACTAAAATAGATGCATTGGAAAATAATATGTATAAAACCCATGCAATCATGAAAATGTTTTAATGTAAGGGTATAAGGAAGCGGAATATGATTAAAAGTGAAGTGAAAGTGAAGTGAAAGGTTGGTAAAAAGATGGTACTTTGGCGACCCAACAAGGGGGGATATTGAAATGGGCATAGTTTCTTTACTCTCATGCTTCCTTTTGGAATGGGACCCCAAGACCTTCTTTAATAGGCCAAAAAATATATTTATCCAGTTGGGTGACCGACTATGGGCATTCAAATGGTTATGTAACTACCCGAAAACCCATATCCCTTTGCAATTTTTTCTTTTTCATGCCTTTTGTGAGTATACGGTGTACACAGGATGTAATGGTTCAGTAAGCGTGTGTACGTGGGAAGTAGTGGTGTAGGGAATGTACATCTTCAAAAATATGGTTTTCAGAAGAGTTATCCAGTGATGGCTTTGGAAAAAATAGTAAGTAAGATGGCCTAATGCCAGGTACTGATGCAATTTAGGGTTATAACAGATGCCCCCTAATGTGTGAGGTTAGAAGAGCATCTAATGGAATAAATACATTACAAATATTCACCAACGTACGAAGCGAGTGATCCCAGGGACTAGAGTTCGGGAGGTGCCATCTGCAAAATAATAATTTGTCTCATCGAGGTGTGCATCCTCATGCTCAGGATGAAATAAAACCATGCCTACCAATCAAATACATTGTAGATCCATGTCATATAACTATATAAAGTGTATCTGCGAGCAATACACAATGCATATACATTTCAAAATCAAAATATATACATGTATAATATCCATCTTCAAGAAGCCAATGACGACTGATGGTTGGAGATGAGGCCTTCAAATCTAGAGAAACAACTTCAAGATTTTCAAAACTTAGGTAGGAGTATAATATGAGTGTACTAATTCACTACCCATAGGTCTTTGATGGTTCATCAGGAGTAGACAAGAGGACCTCGGTGATCAGGCATAGAACTTCATTGATTTTGAACAAGGACTTGATTGGATTTTCAGGATGGTCAGGCATGAGGAAAAGAGACAAACTACAGGAGGGCCGACTCAAGCCGGATAAAACTTCCCTTGGACAATAGCATGACAAATGATGAGACTCCGGTAGCATGGAATTGACATAAGTTTACGATACAGGAGGCAACAGAAACTCTCCATGTGTTTGGAAGAATAACCAAATGGAGGAGGAAACAACTATATGTAGAGAGAACAACTTCCTAAGGTCATATTAAATCCCAAAGATTGACGAACAAATAGAAGGATGTGATTTTTCCAGGGGTGACTCATTGTGCTACCAACAAAAGAAAATACTTTTCCCTTCCTCTTTTTGGGGTATATTTGATTTTTTTGTCTTTTTCAATAATTTTGGAAAGCTTGAAAAAGAATAAAAGAATGCTACATTACAAAAGAGGAATGAGTGTCATAGACATAATAGTTCCAAGTGCAAGGAACACACTGATGCTGAGAGAAAGGAGACATATGCAGGAAAAAGGACACTCGGGAAAAATCCACCATGGGTCAAGGTGTCAAGATGCAAAGGAAAACTGCTACAAGGCTTGTGTATAAGGCAAGATTTAGATGGTTTAGTTGAGAGCAACATGGATCCAACATTAGGCCAAATATGCAAGAATGAAAATGTGATTCATAAGACAAAATCATAACGTCCTTCGATGTAATTTTAGTGAGCCCAAAGAAGGTAGGCTTGGCATCTTTTAATTTTTAGAGAGTCTTAAAAAGCGTAAACGAAGACTCCAATTGGGTACCGTTTTTCGAAGGTAGTCTAGTTGATTAGAAAAAGGGGTAAACTAGCACTGAAAAGACGTCTATTCAAAACCATTTTAACGAGTGTGACAAAGACAAGATCACTCGACAATATTTTCATATTTAAGGAGTCTGAAAAGAGGTTAACTATGGACTCGATAAGGAATGTTCTTCTGGACCAATTTAACGAGTGTGAAGAAACAAAGTCACGAACCATATTTTCAATTTTAGCGAGTCTGAAAAGAGATTAACTATGGACTCTGTGGGGGTTCCCTTTTTGTAAATTTAGTCCCTCGGGCTCGAAAAAGGGTTAAAATTATACCTGAGAATACTCTTCTAGACAACCAAAGCTCCTAGAGTATACCTTTATTTGTACAATTGACCTTTTGAACCAAAAAAGGGGTAAAATACCGTCAAACAGAGGTGCCTTCAAATTTTAGTTTGGCGAGCGTGAAGGGCGACAAGATCGCTCGACAATATTTTCATGTTTAAAGAGTCTGAAAAGGGCTTAAAGAAGACTCATATTTGTTTGGGATTCCCGAGGGTGAGGCCAAGAGTGATGATGAATCAATGGAAATGAGGCTCAAAACTCGTAATCAAGAAAAAACTAAAAAGGACTCCCAAGCCTATAGTCATTAACGACGGCATGGACGCCAAAATCAATGAGGATCTAATTAGGGAATCCATGTAAAGACATGTTGTACCACTAAATTACGACACTTCTAAAGTAAAAATGATGGTTTTGTGTCACAACTCAGTGGGATCGAACCTATGGCAAAGAGAAAAAGACAACGAGATGCAGAAAGTGGAGGTGGAAACCTAACTTAGATGCAAAAAGTTGGAAAAATGACTTTTTACCAAAGGACATTTAAAAAAGACCGAATTCTCAAAAAAATTCCCAATACCAAAAGTAAGATGTATTGTAACATCCTGTAAGAAACTCAAGAACCATACTAAATGATTTTTAAGCTAGAAAAAATGACAAAAGGGTCCAAAAAATGACAAAAAGGGGCCAAAAAATCTATAAATACAAGCTGGTAGCTCATTATCACCATTGTAAATTGAGAATTGACCAAAAAGTCAAAAACACCCATTTTCCAAAAGAGTCGATTACGAGAACTTCAGTGGATGAAACAAACTTATGCTTGGACCAAGTAAGTATAAAACAACCCCTCATGCAATTTAATACTTCTCTTTTAGTTCATTTTAGTTTTTTGGGGGAGCGTGCACTCTTAAAAAGTTGTGGCCCTCTGTGTATGTGGGTTGTCCAAGGACAACACGTGTATGCCCGCATGAAGAAAAAAACCTACCCATGTGCATACACGACTGTGCTCAATATAGCCCGTGTACACCCTTAAACATATGGAAAACATTAAAAAGCAAGAGTTAACTCCCCTTTGAAACTGTCATTTTGCAGGATGTAGGTTCATTCGAGCGAAAGGGAGCATGAAGAAATTGATTCTTTGGTCTCATAAGACTTTGTTTCTCTTGCTGCATTAGAAAAATGTGGTTTGTTAAAATTATTCCAGTGTCCATTCATGCGAGCACAACCCAGGCTGCTGAACGCCTTGGTATATTACTAGCACCCTGACGCAGAGGATTTTATGCTTGAGGGACAATTGTCGATTCCAACGATTGAGGATATTTATTTTCTGACTAGAATCTCAAGGAGAGGGGAACCAATCAACCTTCGTGTTTTTCTTCCTGGGCCTCACAACATTGAGGAGTTGATTGGACTCCACTGCGAAGCTGGCACAGATAAAGTTGGTTCTGAGGTGTCGATCCACAAGATTTCAAACCTATCAATGAAAGTGATAGTTTTACTTATTGGGTGGATCATTGGATCCATGAACTTACATTAGGCCTCCCTAGAGCACATGAATTGTGTTGTTCAGTGCTTAAATTCACAAGCTTTCGACCAGAGCACAACCATGCTAGATTGCATGAAGAGACAATTAACAGAGTGTCGTGTGCAGAGAAACAAAAACTTCTGGTTTGGGACTATTCTATGTTCCTTTTTCTTTGAGAGGGTAACCAGACTTAGTCCATGAGAGACAGTATGAGGGCACATGGCCTTTCTCCTAGCAGTGTGCATATGGGAGACATTGTTGCCGTGACAGGGTGGAGCGAGGACCATTGAGGCCTTCGATGATAAATTTTTCGACTGGTGGTCTCAACAGATTTTGGCTATAGAGGACTACCCCTATGTCTGGATCAACTTCTCCAGGGATCCCGATATGCTTGTACCTCCCAAAGTAGAACGAGGAGAGATAGGTATGTTTTTTTTTTTTTTTAAATTAATTTTTATTTCTTTTTAAATATATCATTTTTATGTGTCTCAGAGTATCTGACAACTAGGTATCTGTTATGTATAGATGTGGGACCAGTGCATCCAGCAGACTTCTCAAGGACGAGGAAACATCCTCGACCAGAGGCAGGACCAACTGTGACCAGAGGACCAACAATAGGGGGACTTCTAGCCGGAGAGTCTGAGAGAGTTTTGAGGCGGGTGGAGTGGAACCTCACTATACTCACTCACATAGTCCCTATGGAAGAGATCGAATATCTTCCACCATTGATGAAACCTCATGTACTTGGGGTGCCACAGACCTAGGTACAACTTTTTCAGCATTTGGAAAATGTCGTTGTTCACTACGGCAAGGCCAACAGGCCCTGCCCTTAGCTAGTCTAGACTACTTACATGACGAGCGTACTTTTGTATATTTTTGAGGGCATAAGTCTCATGGCTCTTACTAGACATATATATTTAAGGTGCTTGTTCCCACCTATGCACTCTGATACTTTCGATATATGTATGTGTATTTACATATTTTTATGTCTTATGGATTACATTTATTTACAAATGTATTTACATGTACGTGTGTGTGTGTTTTCTTACATGCGTGCAATATGCCAATCTAAAACATGATTAGCTATAGTATCAATGATTTGATTCAATCTACTAGGAACATGGATATATGTAATGTAATCAAAGATTCATTCTAAGAGATGTACCCTAAGGAACCATTAGTGTAGAGTAGGATCGTAAATGCGGTAAACCCCATTTAACTGGGACACAACTAGCTGAGCATCTAAGTCTACCCAGAGGTGAGAGATACCATGTGATAAAGTGTTGTGGGGTATTCTACCCTACGGACTAATAAGCTAGGGCTCTAAACTTATACGCAGATCATGACCCTTAAGATTTAACTTTTAACCTCCTACCCAAAATCTCAACCCTTTTTCAAGCAAACATGGGAAGAATCGACTC
>ML777034.1:341631-365794 GCA_009831015.1 Picea engelmannii | reverse complement strand
TAATCTAGAAAATGTTTCCTATGGGGTGTGGCATGAAATGAAGCTCTTGAATCTACTACCCAAGACTCAAAAATATTATCTACAGAAAGAATCAAAGCATCTTGTAACACATCACCTGTTACATTTGCTTCATGATTTCTCTCTTGCTGTCCATCTCTTTGTTTATTTGGAGCTCTGCAGTCTTTCTTCATATGTCCTTTCTTCCCACAATTCCAACACTCTATCTTTCCAGGTATGGATTTGGATCTTCCCTTCCTAGAATTCCCACGGTTCCCTGAGCCCTTTCCTCTATCCTTTTGTCCTCCCCTGTTCTCCATGTTCAATGCATTACCTAATGTCTCGCCTGTGATTTTCCATCGCATTTCCTCACTAAGGATAACACCAACAACATCATCAAATTTTAAAGTATTTGAACCAGAGACAGAGTTACTTACAACCATGACCAAGCCTTTCCATATTTTTGGCAATGAGCACAAGATTAGAAGAGCCCTAACCTCATCATCAAAGTCCACTTTTATAGAAATTAGTTGATTAGTAACCGTATTAAATTCATTTAAATGATCTGCAACAGACCCACCTTCCAACATCTTCATATTAAATAATCTCTTCATTAGAAATACCTTATTGGACGCCGAGGGTTTTTCATACAATTTGGCCAATGTGTCCATCAAACCCTTCATTGTCTTTTCTTTGGAAATATTGAAAGCCACCGACGCTACCAGGCTCAGCCGTATTGTTCCTAGGGCCTTTCTGTCAAAAATCTCCCATTCTTCGTCCTTCATGGCCGTCGGCATCTTTGCTACTCCACCCAATGGTAGGAATAGATCCTTCTGATACAAATAATCTTCCATCTACATCTTCCATAAATGGTAGTTTTGGTCATTAAATTTCTCGACCCTAAACTTTCCATCTTCCGACATTGCTCCCACTCAAACCAGGAACCCTCTTTTCCTGCGAGTTACCTTTCTCTCTGATACCAGTTGTTATAAAAATAGGACCGCGAAGAAATAAAATAAAACAAATGCGGAAACAAAACACATAAGATACACAATACAAGAGAGACACAGATTTACGTGGTTCACCCAGTGTGGGCTACGTCCACCAGAGAAGTTGCCAGGTCCTTCATTTATTATTATCCAACAAATGAAGGGATACAACCCACAACAAAACCCGTTGTAACTTCCTCTTTTTTCTCTCACAGTCTCCTCTCTTAGAATACAATATTCGTCATCAACCATAGCCACAATACATTTCCCTCATAAAGGAGGGTTGCCTTCTAGGGAAAAAAACCCTAACATAATCTCTACCGTTAGATCTGTGACCTTATAATGAACGGTCTAGATTTACAATGAAATTACAATATACATTTACAAGGCAATTTTTCCTTTGGGGGCCCGCTTGCCCCCAGACCCCCTAGCTGGGGGGATAGCCCCCCTGGACCCCGCAGAGGGGGTACCCCCCCTCTACACTCCCCTGCATGTAAGAGTGTACATACTTCTGGGGTGTAAATACTTCATGGGGTATAAACATGAGTGAAAGTAAAATACCTCTGAATCAGGAAGATAATCAGGCTCCACAACCAACAACTAGCACACTTCCAATTCTCCCAAACTCTGAATTCCTGAACTGGCCAATCTGTCGCCATGTGTCCTCCTAGATCAGATGACTAAGGTTCACTTCGGGTCTTCAGGTTTTAGAAATCTCAAACTTCAAACCTACTTGAAGTACATAGGATTCTATCGCGTTTCCTATTGAATCAGATGGTTGAGGCTTACTTCAAGCCTTCACCTAAAATCCAGAGATTTACACCATGTCTCTTTTGGATCAGACAACCCATATTCTCCTCGGATGATCTGATGCTTGAGATTTAATCTGGACGATCTGGCGACTAAGATATATTTCAGATGATCGAGATTTACTTTGTCTCTCCGACTCTCTGACTCTCCAGGCTTTGAGAGTTTCAAATTTCAACTGAAAACCTATCGAACAGATTTCTTCAAAGTTACTGATCTGTTGACATGTACCTCTTGGTGATCGACGGTCAGGATCTACTTCGACTATTTCACCTCCTCCTCATCCACAACCTTTCATAGTTGTGGATCTCATGCCACCTGTCTCTCCTTCATGATGGATGGCCCCAAACTACTTCAGATATACGGAGTTTCGATGTTCGAGCCCTAACATGTCACATCACTTATTTACTTTCAATTTGTGGGGGCATGCATCGATGGTTTGGAGTAACCTTCTTTTCTCCCCGCAATTATCATGATGCTGACACGTAACCCCTCGGTGAAACCGTGGTTTGGATTGTAGGACTACCTTGGGAAATTATCTCCCATGCAATTGGGTTCCCCGCAATGCCAACTATCCATTGATCTCTCGCTCTAAGGGATCTAATGTTTGTGACCTTATCCCTTCCCTCCTTTTCATCAGATGATTCATATTCGCCTCTCCTCTGATCCAACGATCCCAGATCTCTCTTGATCCTACAGTGGCGATCACTCCCGCATTCTAAGGGGACAATCACAATCCTTTGAACCCCTTACAATGGATCTCTAACACTCTATCTCCCGTGTATATTCTCTAATTCCATTTCTCTTTGGATTTTCAACTTCATTGTCAAAGTTCGATCTCGACCCTGAGACTCTGACCAACATACCTGGCCCATACTGGCCCGGTGTTTCAAATAGAAGCTCTGATACCAATATGTAACATCCACAGCCACCCACAAGCCAGGGAATGCTACCTTCAAGCCCACCCTTGGACTTCGTACTCTTACCAATACCTTCCGCAATTAATAAGAACACATAAGATACAAGATTTAACAACATGCACAACAATATCCAACTAGTATGCATAATCTAAAATTTAGTTATATGATAATTAAAATACACAGCAGAAATACATTCATATGCATGTAAATCATACCATAACAGAGAGAAATTATCTTTATGAAATATGACACCAACAGGTTGCAGACCAAGGACGTTCCACCCAATCGTAGACACCACTGCTCCAAATCTCAACAACAGTGTCACCCCCGATCCAGGGCTATGAATCCACAAGGATGGTTCCAGAGTGTAATTGGGTTCCCAAACCAGTCATCTCTCAAGCTCTCACAGGTTTCCCAACACCCACAACAATCCAAGTACCTAGCTCTCTTCTACCCAGCCTATACCACCCAAGAGATTGGACCTCAACCCTTCTCTGCCATGCAGTCCCTCAGGCAGTCCTTCTCATTTTTTTAGGGCCTCTATCATAGTTGGTCCAGAATCTCAATGTTGGAACTCTCAAGAATCACAGTTGTGAGAAAAAAAGTGCATAGGCCATTTCATCTCAGACATGTAGGCCTCAATTCATGGCTGGATCACACCAACAACCACTACAACCACCCTACCATGGCTAATTTTTCAGCAGTTGGGTTCCCTTTCCCAATCCAAGGAGAAGATGAGGATGGATCAATGAATGGGTAAACAGGTGCATGAAAGTGCATGAGGGAAATGAATGAACTACAGGAAATCAACGAAATATCCATCAGTCGAACCCCCCCATTAGACCAAAGGCAGGTTTAAGTAACTTCATGGGGAATCAAGAACCTCTTGGTCTTCCCCAAGAAGCTCATGTAACCAATCCCCTCCCTTAGAAAAAAATGGGTAATTGAAATAGGAATAAACACTTAGCCCCCCAAACCCCCTCTCTTCTGGAATCATAGCCCCCTATAACTCTAGTCCTTGTTTGTCTAGCAACCAACGATGTATTTATTATTAATAATGATAAAAGCATTACATGTCTTGGGCACACTGGCATTTTAATAATTATTTGGGAACTCTGGCCTCTCATCATTGTAACAATACATTATTTAAAATGGGGGTTCATAACTCACGGTGTTACATCTCTAGTTTCGATATTCTACAACTAGACAAATTATATTCAGCCAGGGTGGAAGACAATTTAAGTTTTGCAAAATTTTGACTACCAGTTTCGACATTTTTGCATGACATGCAATGACTTAAGCATGGGGGAATGTTGGGTCTTCATTTTGACACCCCTATTACCTTATCTTATCTTCTATATTTGTCAACTTTACCTTTGACATATGCATATTTGATCTATTTCTTCCACAAACCTACCTTGTGACCTTATTCATATGCATAATGAGGTAACCCATGTTAAAAACATGATTTGTTTGATTTCTTAATTAATTGGGACTAAATTATTATCGTTTATGCTTCTAATTACTTTGATTAATTTAAGCAACTTTCATGGAAAGTATTTATCTCATCTAATACTCATCCTCTGTGTTCGTCTTGCACCTATTTATGTGCTCATCCGGTACAAGAAATAGTTCAAAATTTTGGAAAGCTTCTAGAATAAAATCTGGGACATGAGTTTTGTCCAGAGCATTGTTTACATGTAGACACATGAGTCATAATTCACCCATATCACACATGTGGACCTCCACCTCAAGGGGAATGATTCTGCAAAAATTAGCAAAAATCTCAAACTGCCAACTTGCGCCTCGGTTTCCATGCAGATGGCATTAGACCTAGATTTTCTACCAAATGGGTTTTTTTCTAGAATGTGGGAAATTGAGTTATACAATGGCACATTTCCAAAATTCTAATTTTTTTAGAAGATATGGGTGGATATCTAACTCGAATCTGCCCGAATTGATGAAAAACACAAATTTTGGGGATTTACCTTAAAATTGTAATTTTTTTTTATGAGTTTGGGGATTTGGTTTCATCCATTCCTCCATGGATTTTGTCTATAAATAAGACCTCATAGGTTTGAGGAGAGGAGGAATTGTTATGCTGCATATTGGATTTCAAAACATATTATTTTTGTAAACTTGCTGAAGAATTAATATGAAATTAAGTTCATTGACTCCATGTGTTCTTTAAACTTTATTTATCTGTGAGTTCCCTCTAAGCTTCCCTATTGGCATCGGTAAGGGCCCACCGGTCCAACTTGGAAATATTACTGTAATCGCAACGAGGATCTAATTTATCTAAGTATGTGTGTGGTGTGATTTTGTACCTAACAATTGATTATGTTGTACTTAGTATAATTCAATTTATGGTTTGATTCAACATAAATGGTTGATGTGAATAATTTATGAGCTACAATATAATATAAGTGTGGATGTATCAAAAACTGTGAGCAATAATCTAGTGGTAGCTTTATAATCATTTATAATTTATGTGTGTGAAAATTTATGATTTCTGCATGTGATCATTTATTTATGAATTGTGTCACTTTAATCTCATCTTTTATCTTACAAGGTGTGGCAATACATGAATGGTTTGAGAGTCCATTCTTCACATTACATGAGCCAACAAATGGAAAATCTCATTAAAACCTATGTTTCCTATGTAGGAATGAAATATCTTTTCATAATTGTCAAGTTGCATTGATTTACTTTCTAAATGTCATTGGTTTGAATAAGTGTTCAAAATTAGATAGGGATTGTGTGCAAGTTTGAAGTGATTTATTACAGGAGTGAGACTAGGCTCCATCTCTCACCTACATGCGCTTATAATAGATTGTTTACACCCTGCCTGGTAGTTCTTTTAGCTCAGTTAGGTTTCCAGAATTTTAATGATTGATAGTGTGGTTGTTCCAGGAGATAGAATCATAACCCATCTATATCTTTCATGAGCCTACAATGATTAGATCCTTCCCCTGAATAAGAATTCTGAATTATACTTTTGTGGATCAATTTTTCTTTCTAGATTTTGTATTGTGTGAAAGGCGGAATATTGAGTTTCAAATATTTCTTCTTTATACTATACTCATCAAATGTAGATAAACCACTTATTGATGACACATATAGTGTAACAACTCTATTGATTATGAATCTTGGTTGATAATTTATGTTTGGTAATATATTATGCATATAATTTCACCAACAAAGATCTCCCAAAAAATTTCTAATTTCATTTAGACCAAGAGGTTTTACATGACCTCTTATTTGGTCGTGGCTCTTTCCTACTATAATACATTCAACGACATTCCCACAAAGGGAAATTTCAATTTTGAGGAATACCCCATTCAATTGTAGTATTGCACACTTTGGAAGCATAATGCCCTATTTTAATTTTACCAAATTTAGGATTCCTTCATTAGGGAATGCCAAAGCATGCTCACATGGACTGATCCAACTAGGGTAGTAGAAACGACCTTGGAGTTTCTCAAGTGGAAAGGAGTGTGTGTGTTTGAGGACAATTTCACATACATAAGGCTCTTTGGTTTCAAAGGGAAACCAATGCTTCTCCCCCGATTCGTGTGTGACAAGTTTCTAGCTTATGAGTTGTGCAAAAAATACAGGATATGGTCCTTGTTCTTTGACAAGAAGATAAAGAGGAAATTCATTCCCATGACATTTAAAGTTTTCAAGATTAAGGTTAAAATTTCATCAAATCTCACTGAGAGGATAGAGTTCTTTTAGTCCTTTAATAAGAAATAAGTATAATCCCTTAATCGATTTGATCCCAATGGTATGTTCGCGACCTATAAGTTAGCAATTTATTATGCCTCAATTTTTAGTAGGGTGCGATAAATTTTAGAAGGACATGATGACAATGAATATTCACATGTTAAGGGAAAGGTAACAACTGCCTCGAGAAAAATTACACCCAAGAGAAAGAAAGAAGCCACTTACAAAGATACACTCATTGGGGTAAGTAAAAATGTTGGTAAAATATAGGCCTCTCCCTTAGAAGGAAACAAGTAGTCGCAACATAGATAAAGGGGCCAATCCACAACTAGTGTTGAGGGTGGCATAGTGCATCACTCCCATAAAATCCCCTCTTCGGGTCTTAGGGATCAGGAGATTAATCTAGGAAGAAAAGAGGACAAGGAGGGATGTGCAGGTGATGGATATGGTCTAGATCCATTTCGATACCAACTGGAGGAAACACATATAGTTTCCCCTATTCCCAAAATAAAAAGGAACCCAGATGGAGGTGTTTCTCTAGATCTCGATAGTTTAGAATTGAACATGATCAACATGGAAATTGACGAAGCCAATAACACACCTGCATGGGTTGTGGTACAATTGGATAAAAGTAAGTTGATATAAAAGGAGTTATCCCAAGAGGGGCCAACCATTTTTTAAGAGTATGTGACTTTTCATCACACCGAATACGACAAGCAATCTAGTAAGATTCATATAAAGAGATTTAACATGAAGGATAAAAGGGTGATGAAGAAGTCAAGCTCTTAAATTTAAATCAAGGTTATGAAATCTTTAGGACTTCTCAAGTTTCATTAAGCTATGGGTGATGTTCTATATCACTCAATAACATATCAAGAAATAGATAATGAGAGATTGAAGAAGAGGGTAAGGGAGCTTGAAAATTACTTTACCCCAAAGTTGTTATTTTCATATCCATTATCTATAATGGTCCCCGATGATGTCCCTGAAGAAATGACTAGATTAAGATCCAAAGTTACCAAAGATGAAAAATTTCTTGTGGGAGTCAAGAGGTATGTAGCTTAAAACATTGATAAAATACTCGGCATTATGCGAGAAGCTTGGGAAATAGATTTCAAAGTTGTTGTCATAGATAGAAGGATCAAACTCTCAAGTAATAATGATAAGAGGATATATAGAATGACTAGAATTTATATAAGGATACAGTAAGCACATTTGCAGTAGAAATAACAAATATGGATGATCTTGTGAGACAAAAGTAAGACCTTCTTTCTAAAAGGAGGCTGAAGAAAATACAATATGGCTCGCTGGGGAAAATAGATACTCTTTAGAAATTGAGTGTCACATCTCATTCCTTGATGGAAAAAAAAAGTAAACTATTCTTAAAAGTTCTTGATATTATAAAGGAGCTAGAAAGTCCCCTTTTAATAAAACACTTAGTGTTTTTAATTAATAATCAGGTGGAAAAAATTCTTGGTGTACTAAGGGTTGCATATGGAACATAATTTGATGATATCACAAACTTTTGAGAACAAGATCAATGATGATGGTTGGTCAATTTTTTTAACAACAATGAATATAAATCATCCATAGTGCATCAACATTGGGACATGTTCAAGAGCATTGAGGATGAGTTATTTAGGATTGGGGTAAAACAAGACATAACCATATCAACATTACATGAATAAAATCAAGAGTGGTTGACCAATGTGTTAAAAGTAATCATTAATCCACCATAGATTACAATATTTCTTTGAAGAATTCCCCTTATGTTTCTTCATTCTCTATTTGAAAATCATCTAGTATTTTCAATTCAAGTTTTGTTGTTTAAAGAACATATTTCTAACTCTCCATTTTTGTCTTCCAGGTTTCCTCTGCTTAGTATATGGTCCATGGGAGCCCCATCCTATACCCTTTAGGGAATTTTTTTTTTATGTTTTTTGATTTAAATATAATAAATAATATGTAGTGTTGAGTTGTTGCACAAATTTTATTTGTTATTGAAAAGTCAATTTATAATTATTTTCTGAAATCCCAGAAAGAGCGATCTTGGCGGCACATACATTTTTTGGTTTTAGACTTCTATTTAAGAATGAAATATCGAGAACGAGTTTCCTTTACATCCCTATGATATGAATTTTGTTAAATTATTTAAACTTATCTGAAAAAGGAGCATCTTTGTTGCTCTTGTTTTGTTCATTTTTCTGCAGACATATTGTTGTTTCTTTCCATGGTATGGACAGGGATATGATACAATGTTTGAAATTGTTTTCCTTCTTTATGATTTTAATTTTTTTTTTTTAAGTATGTTATTTTGCTACTCCACTATCGAGAATTAGTGTGATGAATGATACAACCATGGTTTATAAATCTAGACATAATTATTATCTAAGTGAGAAATAGAGGAGCACCACCTCTTAAAAAAAGAAGAGGGCATCTCTAAATATTTTTAAGAATTCCCTATGAGGTTATCTCTTCCTTTGACAGGAAAAGAGATCAACACGACTCTAATAGAGATTTGTAGCTTCTAAGGCCTATCCAACTTATACTATAGGTTCATGTTGGGGTTATCTCGTATTTCTTGGCCCTTAATCCAGGTGACCAAGGGTGGAGATAAAACCAAGTTTTCTTGTTAAGAGTCAAAAACAAAAACATTAAAGGATTTGAAATCCTTCCTCTGCTCAGCACTAGTCCTTGCTTCGCTAGACCTACAACAACCATTCAGTAATAAGACAGATGCCTATGACTATGTTATCGATGCAGTCCTCACTCAACATGGAAATTTGCTGGCCTATCACAGTAAGGAACTCTATGATACTATTCATAGGTATCCCACCTATGAAAAAGATATGTACTCCATCTTAGAAGCATGTTGAGAATGGAAGAACTATATTCTATTAAATAAAACAATAATCCATGTTGATCACAAGCCCATGCAATTCATGTAGACACGAGTAAAGTTATAGAATGACTCCCATTAGAAGTGGTCCATGTAATTGAAACAATTCCACTTCAAAATTAAGTATAAAAATGGTAACACAAACCATGTTGTAGAGTATGTGAGACAACCCTCTGTTATGTCCCTAACCACAGTTATTAACTCCTATGGGCACACGATGTATAGGTGGCTCCAATTGTATGGAAATATCTTGACTTCACTACTACATATTAGACACTAGACATAGGTAAACAAGTTCTATAATTTCACCTCCAGGATGCACTTTGTGTTATCTAGGCCATCTTTTTGTTCCTTCAAGCGACTGTGCAAAGCTAATTTTAGAGGCACATTACAGTCGAGTGGTAGGGAACTTTAGTGTGGAGAAGATAGTAGAAATACTGAAAAAGTATTTCTATTGGCCAAAACTATGATAGGATGTCAGCAGGTATATAAGATCGTTCATCGTCTACACCATTACTAATCCCACAATTAAGAAGTAGGGGTTGTACACTTCTCTACCTACCCCAAACAAGCCCTGGGAGTTATTCTCCATGGATGACATGTCAATTTTACCCTCTATTGTTCCTGGGGATGTTCTTAAGTGAATAGGGCTAGGTCACCCTATGGAGGAAAACATCCTCCCCACTTTAGGCTCACTGAAAGGTTCCAAAAACCAGAAGGGGTAACCCTCAAAAGTGCAAATTTTGGTTTTAATATTTTCTCTTCAAATAATTAAAAAAAAATTGTGTGAAAATGTGTATATTTTTCAAATACAAAACGTTAAACAAAACATTGAAATGAGATGGTAAAAGTAATCTTTAAATAAAACTAATACTAGCATGCATTCATATTTATGAAGGGCACTATATTCATGTTTAACCAACTTTCAAGATAAATTAAAGAAAACAAAAAAACATAAAGTATAGAACAAAAAATTTTGAAGATAAAAAATATCCTTAATTAATCAACCGTGTTTCAAAAAATAAAATTGAACTAATTCCTCAAAATAAAATTAAAGGAAATCACATTTTAAGAAATGTTCAATATATTATTCATAACACTCTCAAATTCATGATATTTCAGTAAAAAATATTTTAAGTATGTAAATAAAAGATAGAAAGTAAGAATATTAATATATAATACTAACAGTGAGAGTTTGCAAAAATAAACAAGTGAATAGATTTATAAAAACTATACTATTGTGTTTAAAATTGATAATTACAGAACATTTTTTTAGAGTTAATCTCATAAAAAGTTTCACAAAAAGTGAATAGATTTACAAAAACTATACTATTGTATTTAAAATTGATAATCACGGAACATTTTTTAGAGTTAACCTCAATTTTTTTTTTAAAAAAGTATTGAAATTTCTTAATAACAGAGAAAATCACAATGTTGATAAACATGGGACAAATCCTCTATGAATAAGAAGTCATGAAAGAAACAGAAAAATATAAAAGATGAGAGGATCGAGAAAACTATTAAAGCAAGTTGTTTTCTCAGTCTAACATTGATACCTTTCTTTACTTCCCTTTCTTATTTTATCTCTTATTTATAAATATTTCTTGTTGATAGCATAATGGTTTCCATTTTTAGACATCATGATAGGAGTGGACCCCCTTATTCCTTGGAACAGCCATTAAAACAGTTACTCATGAAATGATATGTGGTGTTCTTTTTTTCTTCTTAGTTGTCATCAATGACATGGATATCAGTGTTGTTGATGATGTAGGATGGGTTGATCATGTGGGAATTGATGTTGATGTTATGATATGAGTTGAAGCATAGGAATGAATCACAATAGAAGATGTTAATAAAGGAACTTTGTTTCCTATTATGGAATGTGTTTTCATTTATTCTTTTTTGGAATTTTATATTCAAGCATTTTTCTTCTAACAATTTCTAATTTTGTATAAATATCATAACAAGTAGGAGGTATATTTTTTTGAATATTAATGAGAATACATGATAACATGGAATATTTGAATAATTTCTCATAAACAATCAATCCCCTTATTGGACTAATGACATCATTAATTTATTCATGATTTAATATTTCTCTATCAAAAGCTCCTTCATAAATCTCTCATTAGGAAAAAACCATCTCTCATTATTCCATGGTATTGGAATTCCAATTTCAAATGCTTCTATAAATTTGTTTCTAAAATCAACACCATACTGTAGAAATGCATGAGATTTATTTTGAGAAGTTAATATCAAACTGTGTTTCACATTTACTTTTGTTTTCATTATGAAATTTATTCTATCCTTGATATCTAATGTTTCCATAACATCTTTACTCTTGTTATTCAAAAACTTTATGACATCATTTGCAATCTGAAATTTATCGCACAACTATTTCAAATATTTCTTCATTTCAAGTTTCATACTTCTTTCAATGTTTTTTTATGTCTTGAAGTACAATTAGGTTTCCCCTCATCTACTACATAATATTTTTAATTTGATTACAGATACAATGCTTTTCTCCAATAATATATTTCCTTACAAAAATATTTTGGTCAAATTTCTTTTTCAAATCCTCGAACTCTGCAATTTCTAAGCCAATGCCAAAAACTATTTTATATTTTTATCTTTTTCATCTATATCAACAAAACTAGTTTCTATTATAGAATTTCTTCTGCTAATAGTGTCCTATAAGTCCATCATTTCTGAATTTTTTCGTTGAACTTCAATTTCATCCCATTTTAATTCCTTTTGTAATGTTGATATTTATCTTTTGTTCTTTACTATTTTCTTTGAGTATAAACATGCTCTTAAACATGCATATTCAATTTTCCTCTCAGTAATTTAATTTCCTTATCTTTTTCTTCCAATATAGAAAATATATCTTATTTGTCTTCTGATTCATTTCCCAAAGTAATTAACTTATTTTCTAGATCATTGATTAATGTTTTTTGAGACATGTTTGTACTTCTTTCAATATTTAGTTGATTCTCTAATTTGATTATATGCATCTTTAATTCTTTTACATTGATTGTTTCTTGAATAAGATCTATAGACACCATGTTCTGTGTATATTTATTTCATTCAATTTTATTAATTGGTGGAATATTATCTAAATTAAAAGAAAATGTAGTTGTCTCATATTAAGTCTTGGGATTTGAGATCTTTTTCTAGGTTTTCCAACTTTAAGCTATAAGAAAACCATATGAAAAGATCATTTTTCACGGTTGATAGAAGATAACAACCTAGGTGGAGTAGTTCCTTCATGACTGATCTGAGAATATAAATATTCCTTTTCTTTCTTAGCAACTATCTTATTTAATTTCATTTCAGCAAACATATTATGTTTTTCTTCTACAAGAGATATTTCACTTGAAACTACACTTTTTCCTGCATGACTGATCTGAGAATATAAATATTCCTTTTCTTTCTCAGCAACTATCTTGTTTAATTTCATTTCAGCAAACACATCCTGTTTTTCTTCTACAAGAGATATTTCACTTGAAACTTCACTTCTTAGGATTATTTTGCTAGCACCTTTATGTGTGGGATCACTTGAATATGAGAATTGATTTATTGAAATAACGGATTTCTTAAGCAATGATTTCCCGAGTTTTCCTATTTTTCTTGATTCTTCTTCAACTCTTGGATCTAGCCTCATATTTTTTTATTAGGGGTTCTGGCTCATCTTCTTCCATTGGGTCATCTAATGTTTTCTTCTAAAATTCTACTTTTCTATAATTTCCATCACAATTTCAGCTCCTTTATTTCCCAATCATAATCAATTGTAAAAATTGAATAATATACTAAACTTCCTCTAGCAGGTTCTTCCTTAACATTTATCTATTGTGATGGACTCGAACTTTGTTCTTGTACAAATTGTTGAACCTCTGCTCATAATTATTTATTGGCTATTTTTTCTCTACCTATATCTACATCATGAAAATAAGGTGTAGAATCAATTTCAAGTCTCGTTTTAGTAATCACATGACTATAATCATATTTTCAGGTATCATCCTCTTCAAAATTGAAAACTTTCATCATGTTATCTACAATCTCAAAAGCTACTTTCTTTTTTATAATGAAAAAAAACGTTTATGTTAGTAATTGGAGAGAAGTCTTTTAATTTTTAGAAAAAAAATTAATATAATCCAAGTTCAATATTTGTATTAGATACTCTAGAGAACAAATTCTAGGAGTAAGAAAGATTGTAAGTTTATAGTTTTTTAACTCTTCTCCATAAATCCTCAAAACTGTGTAATTTTAAAAAATGTACCAGTCTCCATATTTTAGTTTCTTTCCTAGATGTAAGAAATATATAATTATAAAATAGAGTATATGCAATGGCCCATAACTTGATCAATAAAAACTTTGTAACCATTTTTTTTACCATAGTCTATGAGTTACATTCAATGAGTAAATGAAATTTTTTTCCTTGATCTATTGTATTCAAGTCTAAATGGTGTAAATGAATTGATGGTTGATATATATAAAACTCTTCCATTCTCCAAGATACTCTAATTTTTCATGAACAACGTCAAAAAGAAAACTAGCAAAATTGAATTTAGTTGATTAGGTTATTTTAAGAATAAACCATAGAATACTTTCATCAATTGAAGCATCATTATCATAACTAAAGGAGTAAAACAATAATAGGTATGACTTTTGATTCTTTGAACAAAGATGAACTTAGGTGAAATTTTAAATCTGTGCTAGTTGGTATCGTTAATATTTTTGTTATAAAAACAAAAAAAATGGTATTATAATGAATTGAATTCTTCTATAAATTCATCTTCATCAATTCTTTCTCAATTGTCAAGTAATAATAGAAATTATGAGATGAAAGCTTATAAAACTAAGAAGATTATTTTCTCATTGATTTTATCCTTAATAAACCTATGAACCGGATCATAAAACTGGGAACACATATGGAAAAACATAGGAAAATGGACATATTGTAGAACATCTAAGTTTCAAATTTCTTCAACAGTTTTATCTGATAATTTTGTTTCAAAAACATCCAAGTTTTTATCAACAAAATGAAGATGGATTTTCTATTTCATACTATTGTAAAACTGTTTCCTTTTTCCTAGGAGCCATCTATATTTCCATAATCAATTTACTACAAGTTTTCTTTAAAATACCCTCTATGAAAAAATTGATTTCAGATGGATTTATTTGAAAATACTTGTGTTTGTAAAGTTGATTACTTTGATGGAAATAAAAATTTGCTACTTGAATTTGTAGATAAAATAATATATGATTCAAATGTTAGCAATCTCTTTAAGTGTCTTTGTCATTCGAATGGAGAAATAAAAGTTGTAGCTTTGTTATTTTATCAAATCTAATATTCACTAATTTTCCTTTCATTAGAATACACATGTTAATCTTCTATTGGTCCTTCATTGATTGTGGGACAGGTGGATTAAATGCTCTCAACTACCAAATGGCAATGTGGAAGACTTAATATCAAAAATGGTATTGGAGTTGTGGAAAGAAGTTTCGAAAAGTTTTGAAAACCTTCAATTTTAATAGGAAAATGACTTGTGTATGAACGATGGTTTGGTGGTATCAGAGTTTTTTTCTCCATTGACTTCCATTTGTTTAAAGCTATGATATCATCCTCCATTGTTGATCATCTCTTCCTTCCAACCGTTAAATCTAGGAATCGACCATGTTATGATTCATACTATAATTTAGATTGCACCTTGATTATTTAACTTTTAACGATGATTTAATATTTAACCCATTTTAGCCATGCTTTTATTTTATTACTAAAAGACTTAAAAATGTTTTTTAGATTTTATAATGAACAATAAAAACTTTCATGTATCCACCAAGAAAGGTAAATACATTATGTCTTTTTGAACCATAAAATTATATCCCACTATTTCTCTAGGATCAATTGTAACATCCCGCTCTGGCGCACTTACCAAACTTATTCTTTGAGGACACTTGCTCGTAAGTGATCTGGATTTTTATGATGATACAATTTTTTCCTTCATTATGATGCGTTAAGATATATGACAGGATGTTTTTACTACATTGATGTAGACAGGTGCTGCGGACTCAGTTTCATTGAGTGTGCAGGGTTTCGGACCCTGAGGATGCAGAGGCATCGGTGGAACTCCCTTGGACTCCGGATTGAGTTAGGGAGTGGGCTATTTGGGTTGTTTCATTTACGGTGATATTGTTTTGTTTTGATGATATGCTATTGATTTTATGATATGTTGTTGACATGATCTGACATGATGGTTGATGATGTAGGCTGACGATAGCTTGCCGACCAGACTCACATATGGAGTAAAGGGGCCACACACGATTTCCAGAGAGATTGAGGGAGAGGTGTGGATAGCAGCCCTACCACAACCTACTAGCACTCATGTCGTGGCTCGAACTGTAGGTTAACAATTACCTAGTTCGAGAGGATCCACGATGCCGTGAGGGAAGACTGCGACAGTCTCTCACGATGATTCTAAGGGGCGCGCAATAAGGCGGGGGCATTATTCCTTAGAGCCCTTAGTCTCCCACAAGTTCACCTGGCGGAGTGTTGACTCTAGGGGTTATAGAGTCTACCAATCCATCAAGCCAGTGAGTGGCACCCTTGGAGCACGTGGTGCATCCTGAAGGGCACGTCGCGCAAAGAAATGCAAACCAACGAGTGGCACCCTTAGAGCACGTGGTGCATCCTGAAGGGCATGTCGCGCAAAGAAATACAATTCAGCGAGTGGCACCCTTGGAACACGTGGTGCATCCTGAAGGGCACGTCGTGCAATGGAAGCAAACGAGGCGAGTGGCACCCTTGGAGCACGTAGTGCGTCCTGAAGGGCACGTCGCATGGATGATGGTGATGAGACAACTTAGATGACCCTAAGACCTTAACGCTTGATAAAATTCTTAAAACGACTCCCCTAATTAAATTGTCGCCCTGTTCAAATCAAAACCTAAATTAAAACATCTCTAAGTTAAATTTGACAAGCCCTAAGAAAAGATTCTACAAAAATAAACCTAGGGCGTAAACTAAACCCCTCCTAGGTGTTAATTAAAGTCTTCTTAAAAGTAAAGGGGGTAAAGTAATGAGGGAATTAATTTAAGTGAAACCCATGACTTTTAAATGATAAAGAAGAAATAAAATTTATTAAAGTGTGGGGGTATAACAGCTAGGAATTTAAAAATATTTTGAAAAGATAAAAAAAACCGTATTTATCTTTTGGGTTCAAAAATAAAAATAACAAGAGAGAATTAAATAATAGAATAAAAGAGACTAGAAATTAAGGAGTAAATTAAGGAGTAAATAAGGAGTAAATTAAGGAGTAAATTAAGGAGTAAATTAAGGAGCGATTTTGAGGGAGTGAGGGAATTGAGTCTTTTAATAATTAAAAAGAAATTAATTTTTGGAGAACCAGAGGGATGAGCGACACTTGGACGATAGAGAATGTTTTGAGGTTAGTCATTAAAAATTAATTAATTAATGATTTAAGAAAGTAGGTGGGTTTCAAATTCTATAAAAGAAGGGGAAAAGAAGGAAGGAAGGATGAACGGTTAGCGTAACGTTATGCTGCCGAATTGTGGCTTGACGGGTTGCTTGTGAGGAGTTGGGTTTATCTCAGCTGTGTTGGAGTGGTAGCTCAGTCGTGGAGGCGAGGTGAGACGCTACTCTATCTCTGGTTCTTGTGTGGCCCCTTTGCGGCTCGGGGGGCTAAGGGGGAAGCAGAGTACCCCTAGCATTTGGCTGGGAGGTACCGGTGAGCCTTTTTTCGATCGGCGAGTGGGAGCGGCAAGGAGCGCGGGATGTGGAACAGAGCGCGGGACGTCTTCCAACGCGGGCAAAAGGCAATGGTATGATTTTAATTGGTAAAGTAGAAAGCATTTTTATATTCGGCAAATTTACTGTTATTGATGATAATATTGTGAGATCGTTCGGGCTTTTTATTTCGGCAAATTTCGTTCTAGCAAAGGTTATTGTGAGTTTGTTCTGGCAATGTTGAAATTGTTACCACCGCTTTTGTCCATGAGAAGAATGTATTTTATTGGGCATTTTAGGGTATCCATTGTAGATGTGGGATTTTAATCTGGGCTTGAATGCGTTGATCTGCGTCCCTTTTTGATAACTGTGATTGAAGAATACCTCTGCGTTCTTTTTGATAACTGTGATTGAAGAATACCTCTGCGTTCTTTTTGATAACTGTGATTTGAAGAATACCCTGCATTCTTTTGATAACTGTGATTTGAAGAATACCCCTGCGTTTTGATACCTATGATCTGATGGAGGAATAACTCGGCGTTTATCGTCATATGGATGTTTTAAATACTGTAGGTGTGTTGGGCGTTTTACTTTTGATCTGCGTTTTTACTGTCATTGGGGCATTTTGGGGCAACTGTATATGGCATTCATTTTACCACTGATATGGGGCGCACTCATACTGTCATATTGGGTGTTTTTAATATGATGGTGGGCATTTTTTCTTTTTCTAAATAATCTGCGTTTTTAATCCGCGTTTCTAAAATGATGTTGGGCGTTTTGATAATCAACGTTTTAATAATCTACATTTTAAGGGGTCTGCGTTTTTTTGTACGTCTTGGGCGTTTCTTTTAATGGCATTCATTGACAATGGGCGGTAGTGTTTGGGGGCGTTATTATTATTGACAGTGGGCAGGTATTATATCGGGCGTTTTTGTACAATGGCGTTGTATACGTTGGGCATTTCCTTTTATATTCTGTGGACAAATCTTTACTGTGGGATGCATTTTCGTTTGAATGACTGGGGGCGTTTATTCAGCCTTGAATTGTTGTGTGAGATGTAGCGACCGGTTACATTGTGGTTGTAATTATTTTTGTCTCACTTCCCGAGTATGAAGGGAAGCATTGTAAATGGTAAGCAGATTTAGCCACCAGTTAGACCAAGATACAATCCAGGTAATTCTATTTGTTTTGGTTTTTTTTAATTTAATGATTTAAAAGTTTTATTTTAGTAGAGTAAATTGTTATTTGAGTAGAACAATTATAAACCATGGTGTCTTGTGTCTTACAATTCAAGACAAACCCAAGTTGATATTTAAGTAAAACCTTAGAACAATTGTTCTTTTAAACAACATATTTTAGTGCTATCACCTTCCCCTCATACCTAAGTGATGTATCAATTCCGTTTTGGAGACTACAGGAAGATTGACCTGTAGAATCTTAGGAAATCTATAGCGAAGGTAAGAACACAATTGCGTGTAAAATTCTTTCCTTCCCATACGCCATGACTTTGCTATACGTATGGCTGCCTTATCTATCCTTTTTCTTTCCTATATTTACTTTTCCCTAAGCTAATGCACTATTTTTTTCACCTTTGTTTTTCCAAGGTATTTGGATTATTTTGAAAAGTTTTCGTTCATAGGTAGACTTAAAGGAATGTTATTTTGATACCTGGGTTTTGCCAAGTGGTTGTACCGAAATTGATCTTAGTGAAGCTTCACAAAAGGTTTATGCAGCACATTGAAGTTTCCAAAGTTTCATACAACATATGGATTGAATTCAACCTGCAACACTCCCATCACTTTAGAATCCACCAATTTTAATATTGGCCACACATACTCCAACCTAGATGCCACGTAGCTTCCACTTCATCTCTAGTAGATTGAAGATTCTCAAATTGCATTCAAAGCAAACCGTTCCATATACTTCGTCCACACTCATTTATAACAAATTATTTTGTAGGTTGCCACCTTCCATTTTGAGGTATGTTGTTAAATTCAATCATGATGCTACTGATATGATGTTAGTTCTATATACTAACCTCCTAATTATTGTTATTATAAGTATGGTTATTTGTTAATAGTGTTGTTGTCATTTTCAAATCTTGTCCGTTTGTCATTTTGGAGATTGTATTATTATATTGGCCACTGCTAAACATGATGTTATTGAATTTCCGTTATGATGTTACCTATAAATAGGATGGCATTTCTAAATATGATGTCAATTTTAGTGCATTAATATTGGACCTTAGTGAATGATTTTATCCTGTAAGGTCCTTATGATCGTAGTGGTTGTAGCATATAAGAGGTAGGATAACTGTGAAATCATGGTCCGGATCGTGACATAAATGATAGATGGTTAATGTTTTATGACAGAGTTATTGTAACTTTTAATTATTGTAATAACATACGTGGTGCAATAACCTGGAATTACGTAACCTAATTACCCAAGTTATTATATCGGGGTGGTTGTTCTATAGATATTGTGAACTTGGGTGTTCGTTGTCAGAGTCCCTGTCACGCGCCTTCCGTAAGGGGCACGATTGTTCTTCTTATTTATGTCATACTTGATTGTGGTCAGTTTTACTTTTGTCGCTAAATGTCTGCGTTGTGCACCATATGCCTATGGGCGTATATGGTTTGCAGTTACTCGTCGTGTGCCTTTAGTCTTCTTGTGATGAACATCGTGGTTGCATCTTGTCGGTTGTCCAGGGCATCGCACAGTTAGGTTTGTTGTTACTTCTACATGTGCGCACACACTTAAAGAAAAAAAAAAATTGCACCTGTTACTAGAATGGTTGTCGTAACGAGGCGGTTCTTTACATATGGTATCAGAGGGGGTTCGACCCGCGACTTGGGATTCGCTACGGGTTCCATTGACATGATTATGTTGATTATGCTGTTGCTGATCGAGTTGATTGTTGTGTGAAGGTAATCATGGTTAGAGGACGCCGCGGAGGAAGACGACGGGGTGCTAGGGGAGCAGGCGCGACGCCTCCAACAACATCCACGCCAGAGGAGTCTAAACCCTAGGGAGGCCAACATGTCCTTGGGAAGGAGAAAATCGTTGTTGCCGATGTTGTGGTGATGATGAGATCTTTCCAGCGCATGTCCGAGGCGCTGATCAGCAGAATGGATAGAGAGGAGGCCAGGGCACCGCCACCTGCTGAGGTTCCACCACGCGCACCGGCCATTACAGGTAGCATTCACCGTGAACTCGAGAAGGTGAAATTTCTCGAGTTCTTTGGTGCCCCGGACGGCGCAGCCGCTGAGGCATGGTTGGAGAATAAGGCGATGTGCTTCGCACTTCGCGATTATACCTCCAACATGAAGGTCCGCATGGTGGTCTTTCAACTAAAGGGGAGCGCTCTTCTATGGTGGAATACGCTCCTACCGCAGCTGAACATGGTCGTCGAAGACGTGTCATGGGAACTGTTCGAGGAACGGTTCCGGGAGAGGTATCTTTCTGAGGAATTCATTGAGCGTCAGCTCAATGAGTTCAATGCCTTACGACAGGGAGGTTGTACGGTGCCCGAGTACGAGGCACGTTTTATGGAGCTGCTCCGGTATGCTCCACATCTGAACACTGAGAAGCTCAAGGTCAACAGGTTCATGTTTGGCCTTAACGGCAGCCTGCGTGCAAAGGTTAGGATTCTGATGCCTCAAAACTTGCACAACGTTGTCCAAAATGCCCTCATAGCAGAGGAGGAGCTTATCAGTGGGGGTCAGACCAGGACACCAGCGAGACCTACAGGGCAGGGTTCATCTGGTACGCCGCAGCAGCAGATGCCATCGAGACACACGCCGGGGTTTCGTGGCTTCCAGAGGGGATCCGATTTTACTACCCCACGACGACTGCCGCCTCAGCAGCGTACACCTTACCGAGGACCACAGTAGCAACAGCAGCGTCGCCCGCAGCAGCAGCAGTTTAGACCTGTTCAGCAGAATAGACCAGGGTTTTAGGCCAGTGGGCAGTCATCTTCTACTTCGGGCACCAGGACTACTGGGCCGAAGAAGGGGTGTTGGACATGTGGGGAGCCACACTACTAGCGCGATTGTCCTGTGGAGAGGACCAGGGCATCCAGATCAGCCGGACCCACTACAGTGGGAGATATGGGCAAGGCCCATCGGATTCATGCAGTGGTGAATAACTGTCAGGCAGAGCACCAGTCGACAGTGCTCGAGATGACAGGTATTGTCGCTGACCAGACCCTTAGTATTTTGATAGACCCAGGTGCTACTGAGAGTTTCATTTCTGGTGCAGCACTAAAAAGGATTAAGGTCAAGGCAGTCGAATAGAAGGTCGGAGGAAAGGTTACGGGCTGTGCTCTTAACCTGGGAGAGTTTGTCACGAGGGCCAACTTGTACGTCACGATCTTAGGATCTATTGATGTTGTGATCGGCATGAATTGGTTGGAATCGCATGAGGTGATACTCAACTGTAAGACGAAACGGTTGAGCTTAGTCGATGATCAAGGGAAAAGACGTGTGATAGTAGGACGGAACGAGGGAGTATCCCTGAGGTTCGTCTCTTCTCTACAGTTACGGAAGAGTATGCGCAAGGGGTGCAAGCTTTATGCAATCCTTGCACTCAATGAAAAGGGAGTAGCAGAAGGTCTAGAACACCTTCCAGTGGTGAAGAAGTTTGCGGACGTATTCTCCAGAGGAGTTGCTTGGGATGCCGCCAAAAAGAGAATTGGAGTTTACTATAGACCTGAAACCGGGAACTGAACCGATAGCGAGAACGCCTTATCGGATATCGACCTTAGAGCTGCAAGATTTAAAAATGCAACTGAAGGAGTTGCAGGACCTGGGACTGATACGTCCTAGTGTGTCACCGTGGGGTGCACCTGTTATTTTCATTCGGAAGAAGGACGGATCGTGGAGGCTTTGCATTGGCTATTGTCAACTGAACAAGGCTACGATCAAGAATCAGTACCCCTTACAAAGAATTGACGATCTGCTGATCAAATGAAGGGGGCAACGGTGTTCTCTAAGATCGATTTGCGATCAGGGTATCACCAGTTACGGATCAAGGAGGATGAATTCCCTAAGACCGCTTTTAAGACAAGATTTGGACATTACAAATTTACTGTTTTATCGCTTGGACTGACAAACGCCCCAGGGGTATTCATGAGTTTGATGAATGGGGTGTTCCGCGAGTACTTGGACAAGTTCGTCCAAGTATTCATTGATGATATTTTCATCTACTCTCGGACGATGGAGGAGCATGACAAGCACTTGCGCTTGGTACTACAGTGTTTACGAGAACACAAATTATATGGGAAGCTGTCCAAATGCTCTTTTTATCAATCGAGGATTCACTACTTAGGGCATGTAATCTCCGGCGAAGGTATCTCCGTGGATCCAACCAAGGTTGAGGCTATTATGGAATGGCCTGCACCGACGAATGTCACAGAAGTGCGTAGTTTTATGGGTTTAGCAGGATACTATCGACGATTTGTCGAAGGATTTTCAAGAATAGCAAATCCGATCACGGAATTGCAGAAGAAAAACAAGAAGTTTGTTTGGACAGAGAAATGTGCGGAAGCATTTAGGAGGCTTAAAGAGTTGTTGACAACAGCGCCGATACTAAAGGTCCCTGACATGGACGCTGACTTCTTGGTATGCACTGATGCATCCAAGGAAGGTTTAGGCAGAGTCTTGATGCAGGACGGACGAGTGATTGCTTACATTTCTAGGAAGCTAAGAAGACATGAGGAAAACTACGCGACGCATGATTTGGAGTTATTAGCCATAGTATATGCCTTAAAGGTATGGAGACACTACCTGGTTGGACGAAAATTTGAATTAAGGACTGATCTTATGGATTACAACACATTTTTACGCAAAGCAACCTGAACGCGCGACAACGACGTTGGTTGGAATTGCTTAGCGAGTACGACTTCGAGATTACTTACATAAAGGGAACAGTGAACCTAGTGGCAGATGCTTTGAGTCGAAGGCCACACATCTTTTCGGTGTTGCCTCTTCAAACAAATCTACGTGAGAAGATTCTCACTTTACAGCGCGACGATGACTGGTACAAAGAAGTTGAGGATTTTATCGGACAAAACACTATGATGGTACCACGATATGAGGTATTTACTTTTGACAGCGATGGGTTATTGAGGTTTAGAGGTCGGATTTACGTACCGCCAAACGAAGAGTTGAGGATGTTGATCCTGAGCGAGGCTCATAGAGAAGTTTACATGGCTCACCCGGGAGTTACGAAGATGAGGGAAGACCTTAAGCCCTTGTTCTTCTGGAAAGGAATGAAGGCCGACATAGTCATCTTTGTGGCTAGATGTCTCGAGTGTCAGTAGGTAAAGGATGAACATAGACACCCGACATGATTATTACAACCACATGCCATTCCAGAATCGAAATGGGAAGTCATTTCGATGGATTTTATTGTTGGATTGCCACTGCGGCAAGGAGACACGACTCGATTTTTGTAGTGGTAGACGCTCTGACAAAGAGTGCTCACTTTATTCCAGTGTGTACGACATATCAGGCACCTGACATAGCGAGAGTTTTCATCAGTGAGATTGTGAGGTTGCATGGTGTGAATAAAAATATTATATCCGATCGAGGATCGGTGTTTACCGGACGAGTTTGGACAAGTTTCCAAGAGGCCTTGGGAACCCAACTTAATTTTAGTACTGCGTATCACCTAGAGACTGACGGATAGACATAACATACGAACCAAACCTTGGAAGAAATGTTGCGCATGTACGTGATGGACCAACAAAAGTGTTGGGAGGAATTCTTGCCTCTAGTAGAGTTCGCTTATAACAACAGTTACCAGAGCGCCATTAAGATGGCGCCTTTCGAGTTTCTATATGGGCGACCGTGTCAGACGCCCTTGAGTTGGGATTGGCTTGAGGATAGGGTCCTAGTGGAACCAGAAGCGATCCACAAAATGGAAGCGCAGTATAGCACCCGTCCACAGGATGCTAAGCAATTAACAATTTATTCAAACACATACACAATAACAACTTCGTTTTAGCATAATTCCATTTTCATTTACACAATTATTCTACATCTACTCAATGATAAATTTAATAACATGATGAAAT
>ML777034.1:313560-341531 GCA_009831015.1 Picea engelmannii | reverse complement strand
ATTTATCTTTTGGGTTCAAAAATAAAAATAACAAGAGAGAATTAAATAATAGAATAAAAGAGACTAGAAATTAAGGAGTAAATTAAGGAGTAAATAAGGAGTAAATTAAGGAGTAAATTAGGAGTAAATTAAGGAGCGATTTTGGGGGAGTGAGGGAATTGAGTCTTTTAATAATTAAAAATAAATCAATTTTTGGAGAACCAGAGGGATGAGCGACACTTGGAACGTAGAGAATGTTTTGAGGTTAGTCATTAAAAATTAATTAATTAATGATTTAAGAAAGTAGGTGGGTTTCAAATTCTATAAAAGAAGGGGAAAAGAAGGAAGGAAGGATGAACGGTTAGCGTGACGTTATGCTGTTGAATTGTGGCTTGACGGGTTGTTTGTGAGGAATTGGGTTTATCTCAGCTGTGTTGGAGTGGTAGCTCAGCCGTGGAGGCGAGCTAAGATGCTACTCTATCTCTGGTTCTTGTGTGGCCCCTTTGCGGCTCGGGGGGCTAAGGGGGAAGCAGAGTACCCCTAGCATTTGGCTGGGAGGTACCGGTGAGCCTTTTTTCGATCGGCGAGCGAGAGCAGCAAGGAGCGTGGGACGTAGTACAGAGCGCGGGATGTCTTCCAACGCGGGCATAAGGCAACGGTATGATTTTAATTGGTAAAGTAGAAAGCATTTTTATATTCGGCAAATTTACTGTTATTGATGATAATATTGTGAGATCGTTCGGGATTTTTATTTCGGCAAATTTCGTTCTAGCAAAGGTTATTGTGAGTTTGTTCTGGCAATGTTGAAATTGTTACCGCCACTTTTGTCCATGAGAAGAATGTATTTTTTTGGGCGTTTTAGGGTATGCATTGTAGATGTGGGGTTTTAATCTGGGCTTGAATGCGTTGATCTGCGTCCCTTTTTTATAACTGTGTTTGAAGAATACCTCTGCATTCTTTTTGATAACTGTGATTGAAGAATACCTTTGCATTCTTTTTGATAACTGTGATTGAAGAATACCTCTGCGTTCTTTTTGATAACTGTGATTTGAAGAATACCCTGCATTCTTTTGATAACTGTGATTTGAAGAATACCCCTGCGTTTTGATACCTGTGATCTCATGGAGGAATGACTCGACGTTTACCGTCATACGGATGTTTTAAATACTGTAGGTGTGTTGGGCGTTTTACTTTTGATCTGCGTTTTTACTGTCATTGGGGCGTTTTGGGGCAACTGTATATGGCATTCGTTTTACCACTGATATGGGGCGCACTCATACTGTCATATTGGGCATTTTTAATATGATGGTGGACGTTTTTTCTTTTTCTAAATAATCTACGATTTTAATCCGCGTTTCTAAAATGATGTTGGGCGTTTTGATAATAGGCGTTTTAATAATCTGCATTTTAAGGGGTCTGCGTTTTGCTGTACGTATTGGGCATTTATTTTAATGGCATTCATTGACAGTGGGCGGTAGTGTTTGGGCGCATTTTTATTATTGACAGTGGGAAGGTATTATATCGGGCGTTTTTGTACAATGGCGTTGTAAACGTTGGGCATTTCCTTTTATATTCCGTGGACAAATCTTTACTGTGGGATGCATTTTTGTTTGAATGACTGGGGGTGTTTATTCATCCTTGAATTGTTGTGTGAGATGTAGCGACCGGTTACATTGTGGTTGTAATTATTTTTGTCTCACTTCCCGAGTATGAAGGGAAGCATTGTAAACCGTAAGCAGATTTAGCCACCAGTTAGACCAAGATACAATCCAGGTAATTCTATTTGTTTTGGTTTTTTTTAATTTAATGATTTAAAAGTTTTATTTTAGTAGAGTAAATTGTTATTTGAGTAGAACAATTATAAACCATGGTGTCTTGTGTCTTACAATTCAAGACAAACCCAAGTTGATATTTAAGTAAAACCTTAGAACAATTGTTCTTTTAAACAACATATTTTAGTGCTATCACCTTCCCCTCATACCTAAGTGATGTATCAATTCCGTTTTGGAGACTACAGGAAGATTGACCTGTAGAATCTTAGGAAATCTATAGCGAAGGTAAGAACACAATTGCGTGTAAAATTCTTTCCTTCCCATACGCCATGACTTTGCTATACGTATGGCTGCCTTATCTATCCTTTTTCTTTCCTATATTTACTTTTCCCTAAGCTAATGCACTATTTTTTTCACCTTTGTTTTTCCAAGGTATTTGGATTATTTTGAAAAGTTTTCGTTCATAGGTAGACTTAAAGGAATGTTATTTTGATACCTGGGTTTTTCCAAGTGGTTGTACTGAAATTGATCTTAGTGAAGCTTCACAAAAGGTTTATGCAGCACATTGAAGTTTCCAAAGTTTCATACAACATGTGGATTGAATTCAACCTGCAACACTCCCATCACTTTAGCATACACCAATTTTAATATTGGCCACACATACTCCAACCTAGATGCCACGTAGCTTCCACTTCATCTCTAGTAGATTGAAGATTCTCAAATTGCATTCAAAGCAAACCGTTCCATATACTTTGTCCACACTCATTTATAACAAATTATTTTGTAGGTTGCCACCTTCCATTTTGAGGTATGTTGTTAAATTCAATCATGATGCTACTGATATGATGTCAGTTCTATATACTGACCTCCTAATTATTGTTATTATAAGTATGGTTATTTGTTAATAGTGTTGTTGTCATTTTCAAATCTTGTCCGTTTGTCATTTTGGAGATTGTATTATTATATTGGCCACTGCTAAACATGATGTTATTGAATTTCCATTATGATGTTACCTATAAATAGGATGGCATTTCTAAATATGATGTCAATTTTAGTGCATTACTATTGGACCTTAGTGAATGATTTTATCTTGTAAGGTCCTTATGATCGTAGTGGTTGTAGCATATAAGAGGTAGGATAACTGTGAAATCATGGTCTGGATCGTGACATAAATGATAGATGGTTAATGTTTCATGACAGAGTTATTGTAACTTTTAATTATTGTAATAACATACGTGGTGCAATAACCTGGAATTACGTAACCTAATTACCCAAGTTAGTATATCGGGGTGGTTTTTATATAGATATTGTGAACTTGGGTGTTCGTTTTCAGAGTCCCTGTCATGCGCCTTCCGTAAGGGGCGCAATTGTTCTTCTTATTTATGTCGTACTTGATTGTGGTCAGTTTTACTTTTGTCGCTAAATGTCTGCGTTGTGCACCATATGCCTATGGGCGTATATGGTTTGTAGTTACTCATCGTGTTCCTTTAGTCTTCTTTTGATGAACATCGTGGTTGCATCTTGTCGATTGTCCAGGGCGTCGCATAGTTAGGTGTGTTGTTACTTCTACACGCGTGCACACACTTAAAGAAAAAAAAAATTGCACCTGTTACTAGAATGGTTGTCGTAACGAGGCGGTTATTTACATCAATGGGCAACCCAATCATGGTAATGTTTATGTCTTTGTGGTTTTCAATCTATTCTCTAAAATGGTGATTTTGGCACCGTTAAGAAGACAATCATAGGTAAAGCCACTACTCATCGCTTCTTTGAACATGTTTGGGTTAATTTCAATGGGATACAATGGACCATTATTTTAGATAGGGATAGTAGGTTCCTAAATACCTTTTGGTCTAGCTTGTGGTCTTTGGTGGACACCAAGTTGACCAAGTCATCTACCTTCCACCCCCAAATAGATGGAAAAGTAAAAGTGGTCAATAGGATGATTGTGCATATAGTGTGCATGTACAACTCCAATAATCCATGTACATGGGATGAGATCCTTCCATATGTTCATCATAGCTACAACAAATACCTTCACAATTTTGTTGGTCATAACCTTTTTTAGGTGTGCTTGGGGTTCCAACCATTGGCCTCCATTCGTGTAGTTATACACATTGGATCTTCATAGGAATAGTCCTCCCATGCTCAGTTTGAGGAAGATAGTGCAACCAAAATTTTTAAACAAGTCTTGCACATCCAAAAATAGGTTCATGATATCCTACAAAAATCCAATGCCAAGCATAACAAGCAACATTTAAACAAGTCTTGCACATCCAAAAATAGGTTCATGATATCCTACAAAAATCCAATGCCAAGAATAACAAGCAACATGATTGACATAGGTTTCCACACAAGTTTCAAGTTGGTGATAAGGTGTGGTTGCATTTTTTTTATATCCTTAATTTCCATCGTACATTTTTAGGAGAAACTTAGCAGACACACTTGTCTTTTCATGATTTAGTGTGTTTTTTAGGGAGGTCATTTGTCATACCATCGACAACAAGTGACCTATAATTGGTCAATGGTGTACAAGAAGCGACCTATCATGAGTCAACAATGGAAAATAAGTGAACTCCCATGTAACCTTCAAGATTCATGGAGTTTCAAATAGGTAAGTGATGGATGAGTTGGTTCTTCATGGCGCGTTAGCCTTGGAAATCACAAAATTTGAGTCTCCATTGGTTTCTAAAATATCTATAAGATTTCCCATGCCTCTTCCAATAATATATTTAAGGAAGACCAATCTTGACCATGAAGAGGAAGAATCATTCACAAAATTATGTTTCTAAATTATAGAGGTGATATTCCATTCCATATCACTTGCAGTTAGTTTTCTTATTTTGGTTTAAAAGTTGAGGAGTTTCAAGGGGAAAAGAGGAATGCATCTACACCTAGAGGTAAAGTGCATTGATGTATTTATTTCATGTTAATCAATATATCATTGGTTTTCCCCTATCAATATTTATATTTCATTTGCAAATATTCATATCTGATTTATTTCCTTGTAGATCATATTAGATACAAGATAGATATAGGATTCTAATTCTTGGAAGATAAGTAGAAAGGAATTGTTTCATCACTTTTTTGCAAGAAGCAAGTTGTAGGAGTTGGAGCTAGAACTTCAAGACTACATCAGCCATGATACATGAGGAAATTTTTTAGGATTAAGGTATTCCATCCTACCATATCTTGGTGTAATTGTGAATATATTTTCTTATTTCTAGGGTGAACCATAGATGTTTGTCCCACTATCAATGGGCAGATCCTAACATAGTACCCTCCTAAAATATTTTCCTCAAATCTTTGCAATTAAAGGCTTCACATGTGATGAAACCAAGTAGTATGATTTTGTTATGTTCCTACTTTTTTATTCCATTGATTATGATCCATCCATCCAAAACCAATTCTTTTTGGTCATAATCATTGGTACCTAGATGTTGCATAATTTTCTTTCCCTTGATTCCATGTATTGTTGTTGAAGCTTCTCCAATTTGTAGTAGATGTTGGTCTATGATAATATATTTTTGAATAATGGCTTTTTGATGCCATATTCAATGGATATTGATGATTATTCCATCTTCTTCCTTGATAAGTTTGGCATTGATATTCTTTTCTTCCTTGAAATATTTCTTGATAATGAGGGTGTCAATATGGTTTCACATTTGACGTTTTTTCTTCATTATGCACACCCATTTCATATATCTTGTTTTCATTTAAAATGGACTCAATTGTCCTCTTTGATTGGTCTTTGATTACTCTAGATTTGGATATAATACCATCATATCTGGAATGTACATCCTCTAGCTGAAGTTCAACTTCTTCAAGTATATTCTAGTGACCTTCTTGAATATTGTCTTATTTCTCCTTTTGAAGTTGCAATGTCACCCCATTTATCAAATTCTGAGGTCCTTATTCAATTTTGGATTTCACTTCTTATTTTTCCTCATCAATATTTATGGATTCGTCAACCTTATTATAAATTTCCTCTTCAAGTATTTTGGTAGTTTCTTCATCTAACATAATCTTTTTCTCTTTATTTTGACAATGCTTATTTTCTTCTTTGAATCTCTTAACCTCATCCAATAGCTTTTTACTATGGTTTTGTAATCTACATATTTCTTCATATTTATTTTTCAATTCTTCCATTCACTCATTTTTTCCAAATTTCCATCACTAATGTTTTATTTATTTATGTTCTTAACCTCTTGAATGAGTGACTCATTAAATCATTTCATCTTTTCAAACTCTTCATCTTTATTAATATTATATATTCTTAGTTATTTATTCTCCTTTTTCAATTTGGAGACTTTTTATTTTGATTATTTAAACTCATCTTGAATTGTATAAATTTCCTCCATTTTTGTATCCCTAATCCATTTATCTCATAAGAGTTTTTCAAATTCTTCCCATGTGAGGTTCCATCTAGTGTCGTTATACATACTAATCCACCACTTTTGAGCTTCACCAAAAGGATAAAATCTTGATGTGGAAGTATTCTTACCATATTCCTTTACAAACCTCAACCATTCCATAGGATTAATTGCATCTCTATCGTCATCTCTTGTAAACTAAGGTATTATCATTGATTCTTAACTAAGGTCTAACCACAATCCTCAACTTACAAACTCATTATATTAGGGATAATGATATCAATAGTTATAATCCTTGCTCCAATATAATAGTATATGTTTTCTCTTTCAAATGGATTTTGAAACAACTCAATCAGACATCCCAATAAAAAATTATGGTAGTTTTACGTGAAAATATCTTTGAAACATTGATATGACATATAAATAACCTCCAAGTTTCACTGTTTGAATTGTCCCATAAAATTTTTTATAGATAAAATGATAAGATGACTTTCTACGAGAATAAGAAACCCTAGGATCGATGCTCTGATACCAAATTTTATGATCGAAATTCTTATATTATCATAAAAAAACAAAAATACACACCATGTACAAAATTTCAGCATGGAGAATAACTAAAAGATAGATAAATTATACAATAACTCCTTAAATAATAGGAGAACCTCCTCCATATAACCAAATACATTCATACATCACAATTCACATTCTACAATAATGAATACATTATCTCTATATATATCTATTCACACCTACACATGAGGCCCATTTACTATTAGGTTGGCCTTATTACATATATATTTACACATTACATGTACATTTATCCCCATATATTTCACCCCCCCTTGGGGTCATATCATATATATTGAACCCTATATATTCTCCCTTTGGGTCATAACATAGTACCCTCCTTCGAAAATATTTGTCCTCATATATTTGCAATTAAAGGCTTCACATGTGATGCAACCAACTAGTATGATTTTCTTATGTTCTTTCTTTCTTCTTTACATTGATGATGATTCATCCATACAAAATCAATTATTTTGGGTTTTAATCCTTGGTTCCTTCTTGTTGTATAATTTTATTTCACTTGATTCCATGTATTGTTGTTGAAGGTTCTCCAATTTCTAGTAGATGTTAGTCTATGATAATATATTGTTGAATAATGGTTTTGTGATGCCATATTCCATGAATATTTATTATTATTCCATCTTCTTCCTTCAAAATATTGACATTGATCTTCTTGTCTTCCTTTAAATCCTTCCTGATAATGAGGGTCTTGATATGGTTTCACATTTGACAATTTTCCTTCATTTTGCACACCCATTTCATCTGTCTTCTTTTCATAGACAATGGAGTCCTCTATCCTCTTTGATTAATCTAGTTGTAGAGATAATACCATCATATTTTTCATGTACATCCTCTAGATGAAGTTCAACTTATTCAAGTATCTTCTGGTGACCTTCCCTTTGGGTCAAACAACAGTAGCTTTGTGTCTACACATATTTGTAACAATAGGTTGGTGCCTACACAGAATTATAAAGAGAAGTTTCATGGTTTTCTCCTCAAAGGGTTTCCACATAAAACTTGTGTTCCATGATGTCATTGTTTTCTTATGGTTGATGAATGTTTGAAAAACTAAATAACTTCCTTATATTAATTATCCCCCCTATCAATACAAGTGTGTGATAAAAATTGTCCTTTTTACCACATGTGCACCAAGATCTCTCCTTTGTCTCTGCAAAATATCAGGTCTGAAACGTCCTAGAAAACAGTTTATTAAAAAAATTCCTATTGGAGTTACTTCACACACACCTATGATTTATTTTTCCCAAGGTTATTTGTTGTTTATTTGTAACGACATCCTCGTTACGTCAACAAATCTCTTATAACAAGTGCAATTTTTATTTTTATTTTGTCACAGGTATGTGCACGCATGTACAAAGTAAATAAATACATTCGACTCTACATCACCACCTGACGACAAATAAGACGCAACCACGATGAACACAACAAGATGACATAAGATGCACAACAAGTGACTGCATGCATTACGATGATCAATCGACAATAAGTAAGACTGACAACCAATCCATCCTACACTGCAATGCTTAGGACCTCCAAGACACATAAGCAACGCTCAAGCCCAGGTTCCCATCGATTTTAACCATTTAAGGTCTCAGGGCTGGCGACTGTTCTGAGGAACATGGAGGTGTCTACATCCCGCCCAACACAAGCAGACCAAGCACACAAAGGTTTACAGCCCAACACAACATTAATTAAACAAGGGACTACCATATATATGAGTCTTAACGCCATTTCATTGCACAACTTTAGATCATAATTTGTCATCAAATTACCCTCTAAAACACATTCAAGGGACCCTTTAGTACAAGTCTGAAAATTCGATTGGTTTAACATTTAACAAGATAAATAGTCAATAATTATAATCATAAATATAATGAATAGTTATAATTGTCATTTAACGCAATAAGTAACATTTAATCTTTATCTACTGATCAATAATTAACGAATTATCCTAAAATCATTTGACGAAATCATTGTAAAATTTACATTATCATTCATTCCATGATCTAAACTTGTAATTCGATTGACCATAATTATGAACCAATAGTTGTATCGACAACGCAGTGATCGTAAATCCATAAATAACGCAATATTCAAGAATCCTTTATCGCAACATATAAATTAACATTAACCTTAACTCAATGAACTAAATTTAATAATCGATAGCCAGTAATTGTGAACCAATAAATAACACAACATCTCAACGATTATATATCCATAATTGATGCTATATCCTAAAATCAATTAACACAATCATTATAAATAATTGTTAACATTATCTTAAGCGATGACAATAATAAAGAAGATCTTAAGAAGTACTTTTATCGCCAAAATAACAATTGTTACAAGACCATTCTCCTTCAATTAGAATATATAAAATATCAAGATTCTATGGAAAGAAAATAGAACTATTCCATTTTTAACACTAGAAGACAAGACAACTTTATATAACCACCCTTCCCCCTTTTAAAACTTGTCTTTAATCAAACGAGAACCATTATTATAATTAACTCTAGATTTCTCCACTACACATTCCTTAGGGTAAATAACAAACCATAAACATGATCCAATTCACTAATCTGGTATTATTCATATTAGATAGGTCCTTACTAACACTAAGTACTAGTCTAAATTAATCCATAAGATAAGTACAACACAATGTGCACATCTATCTTGAAATAAAGAAACTCCTAAGGGTCTATCTTATCTCTAACTGAAGTTGAATTATATAATGTTCTTGATAAATTTTTCGTTGTCATTAAGATATTAATGTTTATAGCCCAAAATGAAATAAACCAACTACTTACATAATTTAATGAAACAACTATATCAATTGAAATTTTAGTTGGTATGGAGATATTTGTAATTTAAGACAACTAAATACAGGTCAACGCTCACTGACAAGATGAATAACATCATACAAACAAGATCAATACGAGATTCAGGCAACATAATAGTGGAACGCCATCTTTATGAAATTTTACATGCCGAAACAACAACAACATCTAAAAGCTGATCATTTAAGCAGCGGAAGAGGGTTACCCGATCAGAAACATAGTCAAGATGTAAAGGGAGGTAATAGGATTCCATCTGAGGATTTCAGACATCAAAAGGCACAGTCACTTTTTCGTTTGACACGGAAAATACCTCATGTATAGCAAGATCAAGACACGTAATATATAAAATTCCCACAGTAATATATAATACGCCCATAGTCATATAAAAACGCCCACATTAATATAAAAATGCTCACTGTAATGTATAATATGCCCACAGTGATATAAAACGCCCCCATTAACATGAAAACACCCATTGTAATGTGTAATACGCCCACAGTGATATAAAACGCCCCCATTAACATAAAAACACCCACTGTAATGTGTACTATGCCCACAGTGATATAAAACGCCCCCATTAACATAAAAACACCCAGTGTAATGTGTACTACGCCCACAGTGATATAAAATGCCCCCATTAACATAAAAACAGCCACTGTAATGTGTACTACGCCCACAGTGATATAAAACACCCCCATTAATATAAAAACGCCCACTGTAATGTGTACTATGCCCACGGTGATATAAAACGCCCCCATTAACATAAAAACGCCCACTGTAATGTGTAATATGCCCACAGTGATATAAAACGCCCCCATTAACATACAAATGCCCACTGTAATGTGTAATATGCCTACAGTGATATAAAACGCCCCCATTAACATAAAAACACCCACTGTAATGTGTAATACGCCCACGGTGATATAAAATGCCCCCATTAACATAAAAACGCCAACTGTAATGTGTAATACGCCCACAGTGATATAAAATGCCTCCATTAACATAAAAACGCCAACTGTAATGTGTACTACGCCCACAGTGATATAAAACGCCTCCATTCACATAAAAATGCCCATTGTAATGTGTAATATGCCCACAGTGATATAAAATGCCCCCATTAACATAAAAATGCCCACTGTAATGTGTACTACGCCCACAGTGATATGAAATGCCCCCATTAACATAAAAACACAACCATAAAAGATCTTTTATCCAAACCGACATCCAGCAACAGAGTAAGAAGAATATTTTATAACCGTAACACCATTTCAATCGCCGAAGAACAAGGCAAGAAAACCAATCAATCCAACGAGAACCCAAGCAGATTGAAGTTAAGTATTTTTCATCTCACACTGCCAATACAAAAATGCGGATAACAATAAGAGAGGGATAATGTCCTAATACCTTCTATCATGCAAATGAAAAACATACCGTTGCCTGATCGCCTGCTCCGGGTGACGTCCGCGCGCTCCGTGCCGCTCTCGCTCGTCGACCGTCGAGACCTCACCGGTACCTCCCAGCCAACACTAGGGGTACTTTGCTTCCCCTTTAGCCCCCCCGAGCCGCAAACGGGCCACACACTATCCAGATGGTATGTCTAGCTCCAAGCTCGCCTCGCAAGGCCGAGCTACCACTCCTATCCGAGCTGGAAAATCCCAACTCCCCACAAGTAATCAGTCAAGTCACAAATCGGGCAGCGTAATGTTACACTAACAGCCGATCCCCTTCTTCCTCATCTTCCCTTTCTTTTATAGAGTTTTTAGAACCTCCAACTTTCCCTAAATCACATTAAAATTAAGTTTTAATAAAAATCTTCTAAATATTCTCATTCGCACAAGTGTCATCCATCCCCCTCTTTCCTCCAATAAAAATTTTCTCTAAATTTATTAATTGTCTCATTTCCCTCACCCACCTAGAGTTGCTCCTCAATTTACTCCTAGGTGTTCCTAGATTACCTTACAGGTTTAAATACTTTCCCTAAAATTAAGTTGTTAATTTAGTTCATTTTAGAAGGTTCTTAATTTGCAGATTCCTTACTATGTTGACCTCATTTTTTACCATAAGTTCCTTTATTTCCCTTATTATGTTTCCCCCCATTCCTTAGTTTCCTAATTTTTATTATTCCCTTCTTTCCCCTTTTATTAGGGCCAAAATGACAGTTGCGCTATTTACTCTTTCCCTTTTCTTATTAATTTGAAATCTTTTTACACTTTCACAAGTTAAATAATTTATTTCTCTTTACAATTTAAAACCACGGATTTTAATTAAATTATTACTCTCTTCATTTTACCCCAAAAATTTATGAAGACTAAAACTATTACTTAAGTGGTTTTTTTGTTTAAATTTTTATTTTTAATTTTATAGGGTCTTTTTCTTAAGGTTAAACAAAATTTTACCCTAGAGAAGTTTTAGACTTAGGACTTAGATTCTGAATAGGGCGACGATTATTTAGGGAAGTTGTTTTAAGAATTTCTTAATGTGTTAAAAGTCTTAGGGCCATCTAGGTTTGTTCCTTCATCAATATCAATGCGACGTGCCCTTCAGAACGCACCACGTGCTCCAAGGGTGTCACTTGCCTCGGTTGTTTCTTTTGCATGATGTGCCCTTCAGGATGCACCACGTGGCCCAAGGGTGTCACTCGCCTCTTGTGTTTCTTTTGTATGACATGCCCTTCAAGATGCACCATGTGCTCCAAGGGTGCCACTTGCCTCTTGACTGATTGGTAAACATCAATAACCCCTGGAGTCAACACTCCGCCAGGTGAAATTGTGGGAGACTAAGAGCTCTAAGGAATAAGGCCCCCACCTTATTGCGCGCCCCTTAGAATCATGGTGAGCGACTATCGCAGTCTTCCCTCACGGCATCGTGGATCCTCTCGAACTAGGTAATCGTTAACCTGCAGTTTGAGCCACGACGATAGTGCTAGTAGGCTATGGTAGGGATGTTATGCACACCTCTCCCTCAACCTCTTTGGAAATCATGTGTGGCCCCTTTACTCCATATGTGAGTCTGGTCGGCAAGCTATCGTCAACCTGCATCATCAACAATCGTGTTATAACATGTCCACATCATATCATCAAATCAAATGTACTAAAATCACAATAACCAATCAACCCCAATAGCACACTCCCTGACTCGATCCAGAGTCCAAGGGGTTCCGTCAATGCCCCTGCATCCTCAAGGTCCAAAAACCCTGCACACTCAGTAAAACTGAGTCAATAGCACCTCTCCATGACAAAGCAGTAAAACATCATGTCATCTATCATATCACATCATAATCAAGGATAAATGTTTTCTTATCATAAAAGTCCAGATCACTTGCGAGCAAGTGTCCTCAAAGAATAAGTTTTCTCAGTGTGCCAGAGCGGGATGTTACATACACCCCCTCTTGGTATAAACTTCGTCCTGAAGTTTCATAGTATAAATGTCAAAATAAGTGTATCATAGTATCATAAGTCTATCTATCAAACAAAAATGGAAATTTCTGGCGCATATCATGTGCGTCCTCCCAGTTCGTCGAGTGTGGACTATAGTTGTCCCACTGGACCTTGACCTGATCTATCGTTCGACATCGTAACTGTCGAACGCGGTGATCTAAGATGCAGACTGGCTCAGTCATGAGCTCTCCCTCGTCCGATACCTGCAAGGAACTCATGTCAATCACATGCATAGGATCACTAATGTAATGTCTCAAAATAGATACATGAAAAACATCGTGCATACGCCTCAAAGAATTAGGCAAGGCTAGTCGATAGGCCACGGGCCCCTTTCTCTCCACAATCTTTAAAGATCCCACAAACCTAGGAGAGAGTTTATCTCCATTTCCAAACTTGATCGAACTCTTATGCGGTTTAACCCACAAGAAGACTCGATCATCGACCTCATAACTACGGTCGACTCGGTGCGCATCGGCATAACTCTTTTGTCGATCCTGCACTTCTTTAATCCTTTGTCTTATTGTTTGCATTTGTTCTTCCATTTCTTAGATCACTTCTGGTCCCACCAAGACCCTATCCTCAATCCAATCCCAACTCAATGGCATCCGACACGGTCGCCCGTAAAGAAACTCGAACGACGCCATCTTAATGGTGCTCTGGTAACTATTGTTGTAAGCGAACTCTACTAATGGAAAGAATTCTTCCCAACGCTTTTGCTGGTCCATCACGTACATGCGCAACATGTCTTCCAAGGTTTGGTTGGTTCCTTCGGTCTATCCGTTAGTCTCTGGGTGATACGCAGTACTAAAGTTAAGTTGAGTTCCCAAGGCCTCTTGGAAACTCATCCAAAATCGTCCAGTAAACACCGATCCTCAATCGGATATAATGCTCTTAGGCATGCCATGCAGCCTCACAATTTCACTGATGAAAACTCTATCTATGTCAGGTGCCTAATACGTCATATGCATAGGAATAAAGTGAGAGCTCTTCGTCAGAGTGTCTACTACTACAAAAATCGGGTTGTGTCTCCTTGCCATCAGTGAAAATCCAATAATAAAATCCATCGAAATGACCTCCCATTTCGATTCTAGAATGGCATGTGGTTGTAGTAATCCTGCTGGATGTCTATGTTCAGCCTTTACCTACTGACACTCTAGACATCTGGCCACATAGTTGACTATGTCAGCCTTCATTCCCTTCCAAAAGAATAAGGGCTTAAGGTATTCCCTCATCTTCGTGACTCCCAAGTGAGCCATGTAAACTGCTCTATGAGCCTCGCTCAGGATCAACATCCTCAACTCGTCATTTGGCGATACATAAATCCAACTTTTAAACCTCAACAACCCATCTCTATCAAAAAAAAATCCCTCATATCGTGGTACCATCATTGTGTTTTGTTCGATAAAACCCTCGACCTCCTTGTACCAATCATCGTCACGCTGTAAAGTGAGAATCTTCTCATGTAGATTTGTTTGAAGAGGCAACACTGAAAAGATGTGTGGTCTCCAACTCAAAACACCTGCCACTTGGTTCACCGTTCCCTTTATGTAAGTAATCTCAAAGTCGTACTCGCTAAGCAATTCTGACCAATGTCATTGTCGCGTGTTCAGGCCGCTTTGCGTAAAAATGTGTTGTAGTCCAAAATGATCAGTCTTTAGTTCAAATTTTTGTCCAACAAGGTAGTGTCTCCAAACCTTCAAGTCATATACGATGGCCAATAACTCCAAATCATGCGTCGCGTAGTTCTCCTCATGCCTTCTCAATTTCCTCAAAATGTAAGCAATCACTCGTCCGTCTTGCATCAAGACTCCACCTAAGCCTTCCTTGGATGCGTCTGTGCATACCAAGAAGTCCGCATCCATGTCAGGGACCTTTAGTATCGGCACTGTTGTCAACAACTCTTTAAGCCTCCGAAATGCTTCCGTGCATTTCTCGGTCCAAACAAACTTCTTGTTTTTCTTCTGCAATTCCGTGATCGGATTTTCTATCTTCGAAAATCCCTCGACAAACCGTCGGTAGTATCCTACTAAACCCATAAAGCTACGCACCTCCGTGACATTCGTCGGTGCAGGACATTCCATAATAGCCTCGACCTTGGCTGGATCCACAGCGATACCCTCGCCGGAGATGACATGCCCTAAGTAGTGAATCCTCGATTGATAAAATGAGCATTTGGACAACTTCCCATACAATTTGTGCTCTCGCAGACACTGAAGTACCAAGCGCAAGTGCTGGTCATGCTCCTCCGTCGTCCGAGAGTAGATCAAAATATCGTCAATGAATACTTGGACAAACTTGTCCAAGTACTCATGGAACACCTCATTCATCAAACTCATAAATACTTCTGGGGCGTTTGTCAGTCCAAACGACAAAACAATAAACTCGTAATGTCTAAATCTCATCTTAAAGGCGATCTTAGGGACGTCATCCTCTTTGATCCGCAACTGGTGATACCCTGATCGCAAATCGATCTTGGAGAACACCATCGCACCCTTCATTTGATCGAACAGATCATAAATTATCGACAAGGGATATCGATTCTTGATCGTAGCCTTGTTCAGTTGACGGTAGTCAATGCACAACCTCCATGATCCGTCCTTCTTCCGAATGGAAATAACAGGTGCACCCCACGGTGACACACTAGGACATATCATTCCTAGGTCCAACAACTCCTTCAGTTGCATTTTCAACTCTTGCAACTTTGGGGTTGACATCCGATAAGGCGTCCTTGCTATTGGTTCGGTCCCTGGTTTCAGGTATATGGTAAACTCCAATTCCCTTTCCGAAGGCATCCTAGGTAACTCCTCTAGAAATACGTCCTCAAAATCCTTCACCACCTGAAGGTGTTCTAGACCTTCCATTACTCCCCTTTCATTTAGCGCAAGGATCGCATAAATCTTGCACCCCTTGCACATACTCTTCCGTAACTATAAGGAAGAGACGAACCTCAGGGAAACTCCCTGGTTTTGTCCTACAATCACACGTCTCTGTCCTTCGTCAACAACCAAGCTCAACCATTTCGTCTTACAGTTGAGTATCGCCTCATGCAATTCCAACCAATCCATACCACTCATGACATTGTAAGATCCTAAGATCGTAATGTACAAGTTGGTCCTTGTGACAAACTCTCCCAGGTTAAGGGCACAGCCCGTAACTTTTCCCCCAACCTTTTGTTTGGCTCCTGAAGCCATCTCTACGAAGCTAAACTCATTCTGATCGAATGCCTTTACCTTAATCCTTTTTAGCGCTGCACCAGAAATGAAACTCTCAGTAGCATCGGGATCTATCAAAACACGAAGGGTCTAGTCAGCGATGGTACCTGTCATCTCGAGCACAGTCGACTAGTGCTCTGCCTAGCAGTTATTCACCACTGCATGAATCCGATGGGCCTTGTCCATGTTGCCCACTGTAGTGGGTCCGACTGATACGGACACTCTGGTCCTCTCCATAGAACAGTTGCACTGGTAGTGTGGCTCCCCACACGTCCAACACCCCTTCTTCAACCCAGTAGTCCTGGTACCCAAAGTAGAAGATGTCGGCCGACTGGCCTGAAACCCCGGTCTATTCTGTTGATGCGATGGTCCCCGATAAGGTGTCTGCTGCTGAGGCGGTTGTTGTCGGGGTGTAGTGAAAGTGGATCCCCTCTAGAAGCCATGATATCCTGACGTATGTCTCGCTATTGTCTGATGCTACGGTGTTCCAGATGAACCCTGCCCTGCTGGTCTTGCTAGAGTCCTGGTATGACGCCCACTGATAAGCTCCTCCTCTGCTATGAGGGACTTATGGACGACATCATACAAGGTTTGAGGCATCAAAATCCTAACCTTTGCACGCAGGCTTCCGTTAAGGCCGAACACAAACCAATTGACCTTAATTTTTTCTGTGTTAAGGTGTGGAGCATACCGGAGCAACTCCATAAAACGTGCCTCGTACTTGGGCACCGTATGACCTCCCTATCATAATGCGTTGAACTCATTGAGATGGCACTCAATGAATTCTTCTGAAAGGTACCTCTCTCGGAACCATTCCTTGAACAGTTCCCATGACACGTCTTCGACGACCATGTTCAGTTGCGGTAGGAGCGTCTTCCACCATAGAAGGGCACTCCCCTTCAGTTGAAAGATTGCCATGCGGACCTTCATGTTGGAGGTATACTCGCGAAGTGAGAAGCACATCGCCATGTTCTCCAACCATGCCTCAGTGGCGGAGCCGTCCAGGGAACCAAAGAACTCGGGAAATTTGACTTTCTCGATTTCACGGTGGATGCTACCAGTAACAGCCGGTGCATGCGGTGGAACCTCAGCAGGTGTCGATGCCCTAACCTCATCTCTATCCAAGCGGTTGATCAGTGCCTCGGACATGCGCTGAAAAGATCTCATCAGCCCAACTACGTTGCCAACTGCTATCTTCTCCTGTATGAGAACTTGCTCGCCTCCCTGGGGGTTAGACCCCTCAGGCGTGGATGCTACTGGAGGCATCACGCCTCCTCCCCTAGAACCCCGTAGTCTGCCTCTGTGACTTCCTCTAACCATGATTACCTGCACGCACACAATCAACTTGATTAGAAACAGTATAATCAAATCATGTCAACGAAAATCGTAGCAATCCAAAGTCGTGGGTCGAACCCGCTCTGATACCACATGTAACAACCTCCTCGTTACGCTGACAAATCTCTTATAACAAGTGAATTTTTTTATTTTTTTTGTCACAGGTGTGTGCGCGCGTCTACAAAGAAAATAAATACATTTGACTCTATGTCGGCACCCGACGACGAATAAGACGCAACCACGATGAACACAACAAGATGACATAAGATGCACAACAAGTGACTGCATGCATTAACGATGATCAATCGACAATAAGTAAGACTGACTACCCATCCATCCTACCCTGCAATGGTTAGGACCTCCAAGACACATAAGCAACACTCAAGCCCAGGTTCCCATCGATTTTAACCATTTAAGGTCTCAGGGTTGGCGACTGTTCTAAGGAACATGGAGGTGTCTACATCCCGCCCGACACAAGCAAACCAAGCACACAAAGGTTTACAACCCAGCACAACATTAATTAAACAAGGGACTACCATCTATATGAGTCTTAAATCCATTCCATTGCGCAACTTTAGATCATAATTCGTCATCAAAGTACCCTCTAAAACACATTCAAGGGACCCTTTAGTACAAGTCTGAAACTTCGATTGGTTTAACATTTAACAAGATAAATAGTCAATAATTATAATCATAAATATAATAAATAGTTATAATTGTCATTTAATGCAATAAGTAACATTTAATCTTTAACTATAGATCAATAATTAACGAATTATCATAAAATCATTTGACAGAATCATTGTAAAATTTACATTATCATTCATTCCATGATCTAAACTTGTAATTTGATTGACCATAATTATGAACCAATAGTTGTATCGACAACGCAGTGATCATAAATCCATAAATAACGCAATATTCAAGAATCCTTTATCGCAACATATAAATTAACATTAACCTTAACTCAATGAACTAAATTTAATAATTGGTAGCTAGTAATTGTGAACCAATAAATAACACAACATCTCAATGATTGTATATCCATAATTGATGCTATATCCTAAAATCAATTAACGCAATCATTATAAATGATCGTTAACATTATCTTAAGCGATGGAAATAATAAAGAAGATATTAAGAAGTACTTTTATCTCCAAAATAGCAATTGTTACAAGACCATTCTCCTTCAATTAGAATATATAAAATATCAAGATTCTATGGAAAGAAAATAGAACTATTCCATTTTTAACACTAGAAGACAAGACAGCTTTATATAACCACCCTTCCACCTTTTAAAACTTGTCTTTAATCAAATAAGAACCATTATTATAATTAACTCTAGATTTCTCCACTATACATTCCTTAGGGTAAATAACCATCCATAAACACGATCCAATTCACTAATCTGGTATTATTCATATTAGATAGGTCCTTACTAACACTAAGTACTAGTATAAATTAATCCATAAGATAAGTACAACACAATGTGCACATCTATCTTGAAATAAAGCAACTCCTAAGGGTGTATCTTATCTCTAACTGAAGTTGAATTATATAATGTTCTTGAGAAATTTTTCGTTGTCATTAAGATATTAATGTTTATAGCCCAAAATGAAATAAACCAATTACTTACATAATTTAACGAAACAACTATAGCAATTGAAATTTTAGTTGGTATGGAGATATTTGTAATTTAAGACAACTAAATATAGGTCAATGCTCACTGACAAGATGAATAACATCATACAAACAAGATCAATACAAGCTTCAAGAAACATAGTAGTGGAACACCATCTTTATGAAAATTTACATGCCAAAACAACAACAACATCTAAAAGCTGATCATTTAAGCAGTGGAATAGGGTTACCCGATCAGAAACATATTCAAGATGTAAAGGGAGGTAATAGGATTCCATCCCAGGATGTCAGACATCAAAAGGCGCAAGCACTTTTTCATTTGACAAGGAAAATACCTCATGTACAGCAAGATCAAGACACGTAATATATAAAATGCCCACAGTAATATATAATACGCCCATAGTCATATAAAAACGCCCACATTAATATAAAAATGCCCACTGTAATGTATAATACGCCCACAGTGATATAAAACGCCCCCATTAACATGAAAACGCCCACTGTAATGTATAATACGCCCACAGTGATATAAAACGCCCCCATTAACATGAAAACGCCAACTGTAATGTATAATACGCTCGCAGTGATATAAAACACCCCCATTAACATACAAACGCCCACTGTAATGTGTAACATGCCCACACTGATGCAAAATGCCCCCATTAACATAAAAACGCCCACTATAATGTGTACTACGCCCACAGTGATATAAAACGCCCCCATTAACATAACAATGCCCATTGTAATGTGTACTATGCCCACAGTGATATAAAACACCCCCATTAACATAAAAATGCCCACTGTAATGTGTATTATGCCCAGAATGATATAAAACACCCCCATTAACATAAAAATGCCCACTGTAATGTGTAATACGCCCACAGTGATAGAAAATGCCCCCATTAACATAAAAACGCCCACTATAATGTGTAATACACCCATAGTGATATAAAACGCCCCCATTAACATAAAAATACCCACTGTAATGTGTACTACGACCACAGTGATATAAAACGCCCACTGTAATGTGTAATATGCCCACAGTGATATAAAACGCCACCATTAACATAAAAATTCACACTATAATGTGTACTACGCCCACAGTGATATAAAACACCCCCATTAACATAAAAACACATCCATAAAATCTCTTTTATCCAAACCGACATGCAACAACAGAGTAAGAAGAATATTTTATAACCATAACACCATTTCAATCACCGAAGAACAAGGAAAGAAAACCAATCAATCCAACGAGAACCCAAGCAGATTTAAGTTAAGTATTTTTCATCTCACAATGACAATACAAAAATGTTGATAACATTAAGAGAGGGCTAAGGTCCTAATACCTTCTATCATGCAAATGAAAAACATACCGTTGCCTGATCGCCTGCTCCGGGTGACGTCCGTGCGCTCCATGCCGCTCTCGCTCGCTGACCGTCGAGACCTCACCGGTACCTCCTAGCCAACGCTAGGGGTACTCTGCTTCCCCCTTAGCTCCCTGAGCCGCAAAGGGGCCACACACTATCCAGATGGTATGTCTAGCTCCCATCTCGCCTCGCAAGGCCGAGCTACCACTCCTATCTGAGTTGGAAAATCCCAACTCCCCACAAGTAATCAGTCAAGTCACAAATCTGGTAGCATAACGTTATTCTAACAATCGATCCCCTTCTTCCTCATCTTCCCTTTCTTTTATAGAATTTTTAGAACATCCAACTTTCCCTAAATCACATTAAAATTAAGTTTTAATAAAAATCTTCTAAATATTCTCATTCGCACAAGTGTCGTCCATCCCCCTCTTTCCTCCAATAATTATTTTCTTTAAATTTATTCATTGTCTCATTTCCCTCACCCACCTAGATTTGCTCCTAAATTTATTCCTAGGTGTTCCTAGATTCCCTTACAGGTTTAAATACTTTCCCTAAAATGAAGTTGCTAATTTAGTTCATTTTAGAAGGTTATTAGTTTGCATATTCCTTACTGTGTTGACCTCACTTTTTACCATAAGTTCCTTTCTTTCCCTTATTATGTTCCCCCCCATTCCTTAGTTTCCTAATTTTTATTATTCCCTTCTTTCCCCTTTCATTAGGGCCAAAATGGCAGTTGCGCTATTTACTTTTTTCCTTTTATTATTATTTTGAAATCTTTTTACACTTTCACAAGTTAAATCATTTATTTCTCTTTACAATTTAAAACCATGGATTTTAATTAAATTATTACTCTCTTCATTTTACCCCAAAAATTTATGAAGACTAAAACTATTACTTAAGTGGTTTTTTTGTTTAAATTTTTATTTTTAATTTAATAGGGTCTTTTTCTTAAGGTAAAACAAAATTTTACCCTAGAGAAGTTTTAGACTGAGGACTTAGATTCTGAACAGGGAGACAATTATTTAGGGAAGTTGTTTTAAGAATTTCTTAATGTGTTAAAAGTCTTAGGGCCATCTAGGTTTGTTCCTTCATCAATATCAATGTAACGTGCCCTTCAGGACGCACCACATGCTCCAAAGGTGCCACTCGCCTCGGTTGTTTCTTTTGCACGACATGCCCTTCAGAATGCACCATGTGCCCCAAGGGTGCCACTTGCCTCTTGTGTTTCTTTTGCACGATGTTCCCTTCAGAATGCACCACGTGCTCCAAAAGTGCCACTCGCCTCTTGACTAATCGGTAGACATCAATAACCCTTGGAGTCAACACTCCGCCAGGTTAACTTGTGGGAGACTAAGGGCTCTTAGGAATAAGGCCCCCGCCTTATTGCGTACCCCTTAGAATCATCATGAGCGACTGTCGCAGACTGCCCTCATGGCATCGTGGATCCTCTAGAACTAGGTAATCATTAACCTACAGTTCGAGCCACAGTGGGAGTGTTAGTAGGTTGTGGCAGGGTTGTTGTCCACACCTCTCCCTCAACCTCTCTGGAAATCATGTGTGGCCCCTTTACTCCATATGTGAGTCTGGTCGGCAAGCTATCATCAGCCTGCATCATCAAAAATCGTGTAAAAAATTTCCACATCATATCATCAAATCAAATGTACTAAAATCACAATAACCAATCAACCCCAATAGCACACTCCCTGACTCGATCCAGAGTCCAAGGGGTTTCGTCGATGCCCCTGCATCCTCAAGGTCCAAAAACCCTGCACACTCAGTAAAACGGAGTCAATAGCACCTGTCCATGACAAAGAAATAAAAAATCATGTCATCTATCATATCGCATCATAATCAAGGATAAATGTTTTCTTATCATAAGAGTCCAGATCACTTGCGAGCAAGTGTCCTCAAAGATAAAGTTTTCTCAGTGTGCTAGAGTGGGATGTTACATTATTAGTCATAAATAGTCATTATCGAGTCTCTTATATTTTAGGGGAGAATATTCCACCTGAGAATATTCTCTTTCAGTTGACACTTCAGTTTGACTAGTTGAGGTTAGTTTAGATGTTGCATTGGTTTTGTCACCATGCAAAATTGGGATCATCACCACTTCACTACTCTTTGTTCAGATAGTTGACTGAAGACTAGTTGACTAGTTAACTCAACTAGGTTGGAGTTCACTCCCGTAACTGCCTGAGAGACTAGACTAGGTGGCAGTTTACTCTTGTAACTACTGGTGTGTGTCCAGATCAATATCGACCACCACTATGGCTCATTAGTTACTCATGTATCCTATATCTATTTTAAATTATTCACTCTTTATGTGTGGAATACAGTTAATGAGAATTCTTCCATTCTTTCTATCTTGCTTCTCCTTTCTCAAATTATCTCTGCAAATGTGTGTAGTATTTTCTATCTAGATCTATTTTGTGTAGGTTCAACACATTTACATGGTATCAGAGCTGGCAGACTACTAAGAAAAAGCTACACCAAATCATTTTTTGCAGGTACAAAAGATTGAAGACAACAAAAAGATGGATTATTCGCCAGAAATACTTCTCATGCCTCATAACTTTTTGGAATGGAAGCCAAAGATTCTAGTTCTTCTCAGAAGTAGAGGCTTGGACCAAATAACTATGGAAATGGAAGAAGAGCCTGATTTTGTCAATGAGAAGAATGACTTTCTCAATAGACAAGATATGGCCATAGGAAGTATCGGCATGTCTGTTTCTCACGAACTTTTCCATCAAGTATATGAAGAATCACAAGGATTAGCTCCAAATGAATTATGGACCAGATTGGAGGTTCTATTTGGGAACAAAGAATATTGTGAAGATTTCATGTAGTAGGTTGAACAGATAGAGCCAAAAGAGAAGCCATCAGAAGATCAAGTCTCTTATTATGAAGAGCCTTCTACAAAAAAATTTGCATAAATTTGTATTCTATTAATTGAAGATGATGTCTACGCCATTTCATATTTGTTTTCTAAAATTCATGTGGAATATATATGGCATGCATCTCAGAAGTCACATGCAAACACTTTTGCATGCACCATGCATGCATCTCAGGAGTCAAAAAGGGAGCCACTCACATCAGACACCATTATGATATTTTATGAGAAATATTTGCAGAAACAAATTGGATATTTGAATTCCTCTCGGGAAAATATCCAATTTCAAAAAAAAATCGTCCGAAACGAAGTCCGGAAAAGGAAGTTATGATCGTTTTAAAATCAACAAAATTTCAGCATTTTTCCGGAAACGGTCGTACGGTTTTCAAAATTTCATCCAAAATTTATTTGGATATTATTCATTACAAGAAGATAAAGTGGATATGTGTGGAAAAATCAATAATGCATATACTTCATCAGATCCGTGCAGACATCTACATCTTCAACAAAATCTTCAAAGAGCACAAACTTGCACAATTGCGAGGTCTTCTTGGAGTGAAGGACATGGTTTCTTAGCAACTGCCTTTTGTTCCTTATCATTTTTTTATTTTATTCATTGTAATTTGAGGGGAGGGTTTGTTCCCATGAGGTTGTCCCTCTTTCCTCATTTAGTTCAGTGTATCTTTTGTATTTGGGTACCTAACATGGCCTCGTAACCGGGACCCATTCTTTATTTTCACCATAGTGATGGTCAGGGGGGGTGTTGGAGTTACTTCACACACACCTAGGATTTATTTTTCCTAAATTTATTCCTTGTTTATTAGTCATAATTAGTCATTATTGAGTCTCCTATATTTTAGGGGAGAATATTCCACCTAGAGAATATTCTCTTTCACTTGACACTTTAGTTTGACTAGTTGAGTTGATTTTAGATGTTGCATTGGTTTTTTCACCATGCAACATTGGGATCATCACCAACTCACTACTCTTTGTTCAGACAATTAACTAAAGACTAGTTGACTAGTTAACTCAGATAGGTGGCGGTTCACTCTCGTAACTGTTTGAGAGACTAGACTAGGTGGCAGTTTACTCTTGTAACTATTGGTGTGTGTTGAGATCAATCTAGAACACCATTATGGCTCATTAGTTACTCATGTATCCTATATCTATTGAAAATTATTCACTCTTTATGTGTGGAATACGGTTAATGAGAATTCTTCCATTCTTTCTATCTTGATTCTCTTTTCTCAATTTCTCTCTGCAAATGTGTGTAGTATTTTCTAGCTAGATATATTCTGTGCAGGTTCAACACATTTACAATTCCAATATGACCTAAAATGGATTTCAAAATTCAATATTTGTTAATCTATTTTTCACACACACACACACTTTATCTCAATGCTTTTCCCTTTTATAATTTTTCATAACCCTTCATGAAGGGACATGCCCCTTAATTGAATAACTAATTCCCAATACCATAGGCAAATACCATGGGAAAATACCCCAAACCATGGGAAAATACCCAAAACCCATGGGTTTGAAACCACCATTTCACATTTTACTTTTTCACATGCACCCCTTTGTCAATATACTTGTATACCTAAATATATAAATAAATGACATAATTAATCCTTTGACATCAATGAAAATAATTCCAACACTTTAAAGTAAAATACTTTACCATATTACCCTGGGAAAAGAAACTAACCCCATTGATGCCTAAAAAAAATATAAATGTGATCATTGTTTTTATGAAGAACGTGGATTAATTAGATGCCCATTTCTAGTGATTTACGGTTTCACCTTCAAGGATTTGACAAACCAAATGATGCTTAGAAAAATATGAAAACCATATTCAATAAACATAATGCGATTTGAGGCAACTGTATTGAAAACCAATTGATTTCTTTAAATCCCAGTGATTTCCCTTACATTGAAGTTTATCTATCTAGGTTCAAAACACTAATAATTTTATTGGAAGATTGTAACATAGAGAATAAGGATGACCAATTGATATATGTTATTCTTGTTAATCTTGGTAGTGCATATTATATATTTTTATCTACTTTTCACTCCACCAAGGAAGTTCTAGGGGTTGTTTACCACACCACCTTCTCTTGAATAATTTTGTTATTCTTCGATTAAAGAGAAAGATAAGCTATTACATCTTGGAGTGATCAATACTATAGATAAATATAATAAATACTTAGTTTCCTAGTAGAAGGATAAATACAAGAATCCAAATAGGCAACATCCTCACAAAGAAAAATAAAATAAACAAGAGTCCCAACCCTCTCAGCTAGCTCTTATTCCCAATTGTGACGAAGAAACACAACAAAAATTTAATACTACGAGAGATTGCAATTTTTGTGGGTGATATGGTCATCTAGAGTCTAAATGTTTTAAGAATATGGATACCTTACAAGTAAAAGTGAAGAAGCACAACACCAATATTCATTCTTCTTATATATCTTCTTCTCATAAACATGAAATGTTTGCTTCTATTGTTTTCTTCAATGCAACATCTACTTCTTCTTATAATGAGTAGCTCATTGATTCTGAAGAATCATATCATATGGATCAGGACAAATCCCTTTATTCTTCTCTTTATGAATTTAACACCAAACAAATATTTATCAGTAATGATAGATCTCTTATTGTTGCAAGTTTTAGAACAATTTGTAGGAACATCAAGTTCTGATGGTTCATCACACTTCTCCTAGAATCAATGGGTCAGGCGATTGACCTACATATGGAAATAGTCATTCAAGTGATAGACCATATCTATATATTATTCAGTAGAGTAGTTGAAAAGTTTTTTGGTCAAACATTCAACCAATAGTTGAATATAGTCGGTCGGTGGATCGACCAACCAAGAAATCGACTACAAGTTGGATGGATGGATAGTTGGGTTGAGCATCCTTTTCAAGCTGACAATACAACATGGATTTGACAGAGTCAAATCTAAAAACCAATGGTTATATGTGGACAACTGTAATACCCATGTTTCCCCTATCTTGTAAATATAATTACATTATTTCTAAAAGACAATGGACAAATTATGATACCATGAGAGGGAATGGTGAGGGGAATTGTTACTAGTTGAGATGATCCCTTCCAGATGGTACTCTATTGAATTAAAAATGTTCAAAACCCAAAAATGTCCTCTACCCTAGAAACTTTTATTTACTAGTCAAGATGGTGGTTGGGTGGTCCTCAAAAATCAATGAGAAAATGGGAATAGTACCCATCTGAATGTTTCTGATCTCACCCACGAATTGGGGGATTTGACCCATGAAATCTTTTTGTAGAAGGAAAGAAAAAGAGGAAGATAGTGGAGAGAGATATAGCACACACAGTTTGGTATAGAGACCAAATCTAAGTGAAGAAGAGTCTGTGAATCTCCTATGGTTCTTAGCATAACAGTGAGAAGTGAAAGGATTCTTTTTTGGGTGTAGGAACCATTTGCAAGTGTCTTCAAATCAAGTTGATAAATAGGGTTGCATAAATTTTAGTGATTGGGTGAGAAATCACATCAACTCCCCTTTCTTGGTGGATTGAAGATTAGGTTTCCAGGTTCTTGTGGGAGAAGGAGACTAACCTTCATCCCTTGTTGATTTCTCAGTAAAAGAATACATTTCTCTCATGGCATCATACTCTAGCTAGGACATGGCCAATTGTGAAAACACCGTGAACATTTGTTCCTATGGTTGGGTGGAAACTGGAACACCCTTCAATAGTTTCCAACACTTTCTAGATTTTAGATAAGTATATATTTACATAATCTTTGCAAACGATAAGTTCAGAGATATTGTAGAATGTATTTTAGAGCAATGTGAATTCAGGTTTTTTCTAAAGATAGCTTGAGAAATTTATGTGTAATTGTGAGAATGTTATATTGGAATTTTATTTTGGTTGATAATATTACTTATTAACTTCATGTGTTTTAAAAAGGTTGTTGTGAGTCAATGTTGTGGATTTTGAATAGGGACATAATGTTGATTGAGTAATTATAGTCTAATTTATGTGTTAGTGTTGAAGATTGAATAGTTAGAGTCTTCACAGAACATCTAAAAAGGAAAAGGTTTCATTTCTGCATAAGAATATTTCACCCAAACTTTTGAAACCTTTATACTAGAAATTGAGAAAATTTCAGACCTATATTTGGCCTTAGGAGAATAGGCCAAACATTGAAAGAGGCCAAGATTTATTATAAGTAGATGTTCAAAAAATAATGGGAAATAAATGTACAATTTCCTAATTGAAATAAAATTACAAAGGCTCACGAATTTTATTTGGGTATTTATAAACATTTATATTAAATTGTGTTACTTTCCCTACAATTTAGGAAAGGATCCCTTAAATTGTGGTGGCCTATAAATTCTGGTAGAAACTTAGATTTTACTATGAGTGTTATTTTCTCTCTTAAGTCAAAAACTCCCTTAAATTATGGCAGGAGATAAAACACAATAAAAGAACAAAAATACTCTTTTACACCATGTGGATGGAGAACATATAAATATGATTTTAATTTCAAATG
>ML777034.1:299766-312193 GCA_009831015.1 Picea engelmannii | reverse complement strand
GGGGGGGGTCTTGAGTGGTTATGTTGACCATAATATTGGATGCCAAAATTCCCTGATTTGTGCCACATCAACTATGACCATACCTTGGTTGGGTTTCACGACCCCTCTACCCATCATTAAACTCCAGACATGTGGGGGGCACCAACACGGAATGAGGACCATGGATCTAAACCATGATCGATGTCGGTCATTGAATTAAATACTTTGACTTTCCAGGGGAAGGAGAAAGGAATATTAATTCTATATGGTTTGGTGTCACACCGATATGCACGTCGGCAACCACATTGTGTTCAAAGGTGACCTGTAGGACATGTCGGTACCACATAAAATTGGTACAATGGCATCTATTTCATTTTTATTCCACATAGCATCACAAAAACATTGATTGTATAAGGCCTAAAACTTTGGAAGGCCACAAATTTTGTTCTATATTTTGGGTTTAGGAATAAGTATAGTCGTTAGAGAGCTCTTAACAAGTAGTATACGATGATTCCCTTGAGAAAAGACTTAGAGATGGTTAAGGGAAAGTAAAATTTTAATACCCCATCTATTTAAAAGGTACTTAGGGGGTTGGGTGTCTTACAAAGTAGTATCAGAGAATGAAACAACACTTAGCTTACTTGGGCTCACGAAAGAGTCGAAAAAAAAAATTCTTTGAAAGATCATTTTAAGGGAGAGGGAACCCTACCCTACCCTATCCATAAGATCTTATTAAATAAAATTCTACTAAAACAATGGTTAGGACCCTCTACTATTTTTACATATTTAAACTTGAACTATATGTCATTATTATGTGCTTAATGATGAATTTTATTTCGCATGTTTAAACATGAACCATATAGAAAATTATATGTGTTTTTCATAAGTTAGTGTATAATTAACTAACAAAAAATGTTGTTATCGACACTTAACTAGTCAGTGGACAACAAGGAAAAGTACAACATAAATAAGCGTGATAGATCATGATATGGGAGAGAGCTCCCATAATAGATAAGAAGAGCCTAATGAAAGGAGAGTGGTGGAAAACCCTCCAAATTTGGATGAAATTATAAGAATCCCCATGGAAGAATTACAAAGCTTTAATGAATATGATGAGATTCTTATAAAAGAACAAGAAAAACAAACTAAAATAAATGTAGTCTTGTTGGAAATCTTGTCAGAAATGCAAAAGTGGTTGCAACATGGGATAGCAGCCATCAATATGGACAAACCTCAGTCCAAGAGAACCTAGAGTCCACCTAGTATACAAAATCATGGCCCTAAGAGTAGAAACACAAGAATAAGCACCTCAAAGAAAGCCCAACATGGAGCCAAGAGGCATGATAACATCAAGGATTCATATAGATAATCCTCTAGTGAGGGAGCTGAAACTCAAAGGAATTGTCTATTAGTGAGACTAATTCACATTACCAGAGGACAAGAAAGAGGAGGAATCATTCCAAGAGCGATTACCATGAAGAGATTAAGAAATAAAAGCCACCCACTTTTGATGGGGAGATTAAAAAGGGGGAAGAAGAAAAAGCTTGGATACTTGGCCTAAATAAGTACTTGAGAGTTCATGACTACTCTAAAAAATTCAAGGCTCGAATAGCCATTTTCAACTTGAATGGAAAGGCCTCAATCTAGTGGGAGGACCTTATAAATGTAAAGGGAATCCATGAGAAAGAGTTGTTGTGGAGGGAATTTCAGAAATAATTCAAGAATAAATACATGTCTGAAAGGTACTATGATGAAAATGCTAAGGAGTTCTATGAACTCAAGCTAGGACAACTACAATGGATGAATATGTCAAAAAATTTCTTGAGTTTATAAGGTATGTTCCCTATATAAAATATGAAAATGTGAAGGTTCAATGATTCCTTAGTGGACTGCCTCAATCCTTCAAGGATAAGATTGAGCTTGATTAACCTAATCCTCTAGAGGACACTATTCGAAAGGAAAGGTACTTCTATGAGAAATTCAAGAACAAGACAAAATATCATAAGGACTGGAAGATGAAAGGTAAATTGGGATTCAATAAGAATGGGTTTAAATCCTCAAATTTTAAGAATCATGGGGAAAACTCTAAGATAATCCTTCCCACTATGATTGTGTATCAGCATAATTTTCCATCTCATAGTGGAAATAATCCCTTTGGATCAGCGATAGGAAATACCAATAATATAACAGAGAACCATTGGAATGTTGGGAATGAGGAGAAGAATATGTGTTAAGGGACTTCCCACATAGGCATTAGGATGATAGGAAGGTCTACAACATCTAGGAAGCTACCATAGTTAATGATGTGTCCAGGAATGTACCATAAATTTATGTATCCTTGGATAATAGATAAGAGTACCACCAAGCTTCAGTGGTGGATATGGAAGGTATTATTTCAATTTCAACTAACCCTGGTTCTAATTTGAGTTATGTTTCCCCTCAAATTGTTGAGAAATGTAAACTGTAGCAAGAAAAACATGTTAAATCATGATTGGTACATCTAGCCAATGGAACAAAAAAAAAATTAACATAGCTCATACCGGCATGCCAATTCAATATGAATGGGCTTTCCACCCAAGCATCCCTAAACATACTCCCGTTAGGATCTTATGACATGATAAATTGCATGAACATGTTAGATTCCCATAAAACCAAGCTGGATTGTTATAATAAAACATTGGTGTGTGAAGATGAGGAAGGGAAGAAAATAACCCTACAAGGAATTCAAAAGCTTGTCTTAGTGAGACAAATATCATCCCTTCAAGTGAAGAACTATTGCATAAAAGGATATCCTTTGTATGTGATAAAAGTATTGAACTCTATTGAGCACAGTAAACCAAGCCTAAAGGACCATCTTATATTGAGAGAGTATAAATATGTGTTTCTAGAAGAGGTACTAGGTCTACCTCCAAAAATAGATATTGATTTCTCAATAGAACTTATACCTGGAGCGATGCCATTGTCTAGAGCACTTTATAGAATGAGTACACCGAATCTAGTTGAGATGAAATTACAGTTAAAGGATTTGTTGGAAAAAGGTTACATTCGGCCTAGTGTATCTCCTTGGTGAACACCATCCTTGTTTGTGAAGAATAAGTATGACACACTCAGGTTGTGCATAGACTACAAGCAACTCAAAAAAATGACAATTAAGACTAAGTATCCCTTACTAAGAATTGATGACTTATTTGACCAATTAAGGGGTACTACAATTTTTTACAAGATTGACTTGATTTTTGGAAACACATCTCCAACTTGACTAGTAGAGGTTGGTGACAAGAATCCAACATTACTAGAGGGAAAATCCCCCTTATAACTATACCAGGGTTTAAAGTATAGACAAGGAAAATGACTCCCTAAAATTCAATCTAGTTTCTACAATACCCCAAACATACCAAAAAAGATGAACATAAAGCAATGGAAGAGTAAATCAACAATTGTACCTTTTATCCAATGTTTGGTGATGATCTCCTCAAGATTTCTATCTCCCAAGGCTTCATGTCTCCTCCCAAAGGTGACCTGCATCTAAAACTAAGCAAACAAGGCTACAAGCATGCTATTTCTATTCATAGATTAGGGTTATATATCAATTGTTATGTATAAGTCAAAGAAAAGACATAAAACATCATCATTTGGGATAGGGAAAAGAGATTCTTTTATTCATTAATCAAATATTGAAGCTTACAATCCTTATAGTCTGACGTTCCACGAACCTGGTCTAGGCTCCTCTTAACAATGCTCCAAGTGCACCTTCAATGAGCCTCTTCTCACAATCTACTGATCACCTCGAGGGAAGGGAATGGAAAAAATCAGGCTCTACTTCATTACCATAGTTATTTGGTAGAAGCCTCTTCATCTAAGTATAAGAAGAATTTTTGGCTTCCATTCCAAATAGTTATGAGGTGTGATAAGTATTTCTGACGAATAATCCATCTTTTTGTTGTCTTCAGTCTTTTGTACCTGCAATTTTTTTTGGTGTAGCTTTTGCTTAGCAGTCTGTCAGCTCTGATACCATGTAAATGTGTTGAACCTACACATAATATATCTAGCTAGAAAATACTATACACATTTTCATCGATAAATTGAGAAAGAAGAAGAATGAGAGAAAGAATGGAAGAATTCTCATTAACCGTATTCCACACTCAAAGAGTGAATAATTTACAATAGATATAGGATACATGAGTAACTAATGAGCCATAGTGGTGGTATGGAGTGATTTGGACACACACCAATAGTTACAAGAGTGAACTTCCACCTAGTCTAGTCTCTCAGGCAGTTACGGGAGTGAACTGCCACCTAGCTGAGTTAACTAGTCAACTAGTCTTTAGTTAACTGACTGAACAGAGAGTAGTGAGGAGTTAACTTAGGAAATCAAGGGTAATGTGCTAGTCAAGTGATGATCCCAAGGAAATTGCACATTAGCTGGTGATGATCCCAATGTTGCATGGTGACAAAACCAACGTAGCATCTAAACTCAACTCAACTAGTCAAACTGAAGTGTCAACTGAAAGAGAATATTCTTCAGGTGGAATATTCTCACCTAAAATATAGGAGACTAGATAATGACTAATTATGACTAATAAGAAAGGAAAAACCTTAGGAAAAATAAATCCTAGGTGTGTGTGAAGTAACTCCAACACAATGAGAGAGTAAGACTCACTAATCTGAGGTCTTCGACAATCCATCGGGAAAATACTGGAGGATCTCGATGATCAGACGAAGAATTTTTTCGATTTTGAATCTAGACTTGATTGGACTCTCAGGATGGCTGACTCATGAAATTCAAGAGACAAACCTCAGAAAGTCTAACTCAGTTTCGGTAAAACTTCCCTTGTATAAAAGCACAAAATATTATCAGACTCAGGAAGCGTAACATTGACATAAGTTTGTGATGCAGGAGGCAACACAAAATCTCCATATGTTTGGAAGAGTAACCAAATAGAGGAGGAAACAAATCTATGTAGAGATAAAAACTTCTTAAGGTCATAGTAGATTCCAATGTTTGACGAAAAAATGAAAGGATGTGTTTTTTCCAAGGGCGACTATCTTTGCTGCCGAAAAAAAATGTATATTTCCCGTCCCCTGTTTTTGGAATATTCGATTTTTTTTCTTTTTCAATTTTTAAAGATCTTTAAAAAGAATAAAATATTGCTACGTTACAAAGGAGGAACAAGTGTCTCTACAAATCAAATTGGTTCCAAGTGCATGGAAAATACTAATGCTCAGGGCAAGGAGACATGTGCAGGATGAGGACACTCGAGGAAAACACCTCCATGGGTAAAGGTGTCAAGTCGCAGAGCAAAGAAGTGTTGCAAGGATTGCGTATAAGGAATGATTCAAAGGTTCATTTGAGAGAAACATGGAGCCAACATTAGGCCAAAAAAACAAAGATGAGACCCGCAATGCTATTAAGCATGACACAGTGAGACCCATTCTATGTAAATTTTTACGAGCCCAAAGAACATAATCTCGGTAGTTTTTTCACATTTAGAGAGTCTGAAAAAATGAAAAAAGAAGACTCTAGGGAGTACCTTTTTCGTAGTTAGTCCAATCGGCTCGAAAAAGGGTTAAACTTTCACCGAAAAGACATTTTTTCAAAACCATTTTAACGAGTGTGACAAAGACAAGATCACTCGACTATCTTTTCAAATCTAAGGAGTCTTATTGGCACAGGGGAAGACCCAAGGTTCAACACTTCAACAATGCACCAACAAAAACCTAACTACCGGCCCTTTCGGCAACACCTGTGAAGTAAATGAAGTCTCACCTGAGGTAGAGGCAGGGGGGGTTGCATGACTCAGGTGTCTACAAACTAGATGGGACATAGATCTGTGATTACAACACTTAACATAGAACTTAGCCAATCAATATGCATTAGTTCATAAGTCCTATTCACATTGCATATTAAACCCTAATTACAGATCAGTGCAGTAGAAACCAAGATTAAGTACTTTCGATCACCTAACACATAGAATTTACTAAAATCTATCAATCAAATATCATAAAACACTAAAGCATCCACATATCTATCTATCATACATCAATATTTGTATACTAAGAAGATAAACATGTAAACAACATGAGAAATATTGCATAAAGCACATCAGAACACATGATATACGTGGTTCACCCCAGTGTGGGGCTATGTCCACCAACTTCTTCTTCTCTTCTTTATTAATATTCAATATTTCTACATTCTCTGTCTCCTGCGCACAAAGACACAGAGCGCAACTCCACAGAGGATAGGAGATATACGTGAAGCCCCCCAGATCCTCCTTCCCAAAATCAGGTCAAGGCACAAATCCAACTCCTTATTAGCACAAAGCCTTACGTTGTCTGTACACAAAGCTTCTTACAATTACATGCATTGAGCCAGAACAACTCAATACAACACTTAGCTAGCACATTTTACATATTCTTTCACAAAGCCAACTTAGAAAGCTACAACAAAATGTGCACATAGCTCACTACTCATGCACTAAGACGATGATATCTACTTATTACATCGGTTAGCTAGTTATTTATACAATTACAACTAGGCCTAAACATGGGTAAACCCATAGTCCAATTTCCCATACCCGTTACATAAACCCTAAAATCCCTTTGTTGGGTCCACAAGCCTGCAAAATGAGTGAGATCCCGTAATATTAGCTTCGCTCGGGTGCTCCATCTTCAACCAGCCAGTTGAAGTCCCAAAAATGGTCAAACACGACCAATGTTTCCTCAAAACTTGGTCAAGGGCCAACAGGCCCCCAACACTGACCTGTGACTCATCCCGAGTCACTCAGATCTGAGTAGGGATAATTAAAAGGCCTCGATATTAACTCGAGATGCCTCTACTTGCTGCTTCACTAGATATTCTTACCTGGCCAGCTCCTAAATTACTTCTGTGGTGACAGGCCCTTCTAGGCGTTCTTCCACTGTAACAACTAGTTGATCTAGTTGTGGGCCTTGTCCTTCAACTTCTCCAAAAATTGTGCAGTCCTCGTCCTGCACTGGCTGGAGTCTCTGTGTCACCTCCATGACTTTTCTCTCAATGGAAGTAACCTTCTGCTGGACTGCATGCTTCTCCTGTAACCTCTTCATTTTCTCAACAACAATAAACAACTTCATCTGTGCTTGTATGGTGGATGCCTATTGCTTCCCCTCCTGGAGTTGTGCGTCCAGTTTCCTTAGCTCCAGATCTTCTTCAAGGCACTCATAGGTTTGCACACTTCAATCACTTAGTTTCTTACACTTTGAGTTGAGTTCCCTAATTCTTTCTATTGTGTTCCTATTAGCTTCTTCCCTCTGATCGCGCACTTCTTATGGAGTGCTTGATACTTCTTGGATTTCTAGCTCCATTACTCTTACTTGAAGTTGTTGAATGGCCTCAACGATCTTCCCCACTTGTATCTTGGCTGACGCTTCTTCCTCTTGCGCCAATCCCAACACAGAGCGAAGTTCTTTAGTCACTGCCTCCTTGATTGCAATATGCTCTGAGAGCAGTTGGTCTTTTTCTTCCTGTATCTTCGCATTGTTCTGCTGAAACTTTGAAGTTTTCGTGTCACACTTCGGTGGGGTTGATCCTATGGAAAAACAGAAAAGACAACGAGATTCAGAAATTGGGAATGAAATCCTAACTCATATGTAAAAGTTGGAAAAAACGACTTTTACCAAAGGATGTAAAAAATGTAACCAATCCCAAAAATAATTACCAAACCAAAAGGAGAAAAGCATTGGAATGACCAATAGATAACTCAAAAGTGAATTCGAGCAACCACCAAGCCAGGAAAAATGATAAAGGGGACCAAAAAAGGGAAAAAGGGGCCAAAAAATTCTATAAATAGAGGTGGACAACTCATTTTTACCATTGCAAACTAGAAATTAACCAAAATGTCAAAAACCCCTTCGTTAAAAGAGTGGATTATGGGAGCTACAATGGATGAAACAACCTTCTATTTGGACCAAGTAAATACAAAATACCTATTCTTGCATTTCAATACTTCCTTCTTATTTTGTATTTGAGTTTGGGAGGGGCACGCTCTTATAAAAAGGGCATGCCTAGGTGTATGCAAGTTTTCCAAGCCCAACCCACATATGTACTCAGGCAGAACAATAAGCATCATGAGTACATACATGACTGTGTAGTAAACATCCCGCGTACACCCTCCTTTTCATTGAAAAAATATAAAATAAATTATTTAAATCCTCTCCACTTTGGTCATGTGACATGATGTATGTTCGCTACAGGGAGAGAGAGCATGATGAGCTTGACATATTGGTGGAGGAGGACCCTGTGGCCATTGCTACACTGAAATAGTGTGGTTTATGTAAATTCTTCCAGTGTCCATTTATGAGGGCACAACTGAGGCTTCTCAATGCTCTAGTGGAGTATTGGCATCCTGATTTAAAGGCGTTTATGACATAGGGTCAATTAGTGACCCTAACTACAGAGGATATATACTTTCCGACTAGCCTCTCGAGAAGAGGGGAACAAGTCAACTTGAGAACTTTTCCTTCGAGGTCATTCAACATAGAGGATTACATCAACATGTATTGTGAGGTTGTCACTGATAAAGTAGGTTCTCAAGTGTTGATCCACAAGATCACCAACCTCTCTTTATGAGTGATCCTACTTCTGATCGGGCGGATTACTGGATCCGTGGCACTCCATCAGGCCTCACGCGCACATATGCATTGTACTATTCAGTGTTTGTAGGAAACCATTTTTGACTTGAGTACCACCATTCTTGTATGCATGAAGAGACATCTCACAGAGTGTCGTCGATGTACCAAAACGAACTTCGGGATTGGTACCATTCTATGCTTCTTTTTCTTTGTGAGGGTGCCTAGTCTCAGTCCCAAAGAGACAATACGAGGCCATGTAGCCTCTTTCGTAGCAGTGAGCAGGTGGGCAACGTTATTTCCTAGAAAGGGTGGAGGGAGGACTATAGAGGCCTTCGATGACAAATTGTTTGACTAGTGGGAACATCAATTCTCATTGATTGAGGATTAAACCTATGCAAGTATCAACTTCATCAGAGATCTAGACATGCCTATGCCTCTTGGCAAGGAGCGTGGCGAGATAAGTAGCATATATTTTAAAGTTTATTAAATTGTTTATTTTCATGTGTATCCTTTTTATGTGTGTGTAAATTATTGACTTGTGAATCTGTTATGTAGAGATATTGGGCCCGTTCGACCAATAGACTTCTCCAAGACTCGACGTCGTCCTTGACTAGAGGCAGGACCAGTAGTGGTAAGAGGACTAGAAGCTGTGGGAGGACTCCCATCCGAAAAGGTTGACAGAGTCTTATGACGAGTGGAGAGAAACCTCATTGTTCTCACTCATATCATTCCTATGGCCGAGATTGAGGATCTCCCTCTGGCTATGCAACAACATGTAGTAGGGGTACCTCAGAATTGGGTCCAACTATTCTGACATCTTATGAACATCATCGTTCATTATAGCAGGGCCAACAGGTCTTGACCTTAGATATTTGTGTACCATTGATGTGTCGAGGGAACGTTTTATACTATACTATACTATACTATATATATATATATATATTAGGGCGTAAGCCCAACAATGTAGATCAATGAATTTTGAGGCTTTTGATGTAGGAGCATCGCCTTCAAAGTCAATAGTGCATGTGCATAGGTATACAAATGACATTTCAGCAATGAAAGAGTTTCAAATCAACCATTTAACTCAGAATTTAATCGGTTGTTGATATATTTTTGTAACATCATTTTAGAAATGTAACTTGTTTGTAAAGTCTTAAAGGACGGTAAGAAATGAAGATATGGAGTGTCAACTCTATCTGGAAATAACTAGTAGTTATTGTAATAGGACAGAGTATGTAATATCTTTGAATTTGAAATGATAGATTTCAGAACAGGACGAGAGAGCTCGTGGAGTGGTCCTTAGATAGTTTTTTCAATATTGCATTGTAAGATAGAAGAACAGAAGACAAGAAAGGAAGACGAGAGTAGATCTGAGTAGAGTAGAAAAAACACTATGTATTTTGTTTCTGATGAATGAATAGAACAAACATAAACTTTCCCAAATCCTTGTACTGTGTTCATCTCATGTGTGATTGAATGAATATTATTCTGTGTGTATGATTTGTTCCATTTCGTTCATGTATGATTGTTTTAGAGATTAATTGTACGATTTTTTTACGAAGCTAGTTGAGTTTCAATTGTTTCTCTTCTGACACCTGTATGCAAGGTGTGCATCATGAACACAAGGAGTGTCTCGAATGAGTCTCGGATTCAATCGGAGATAAGTTCAGAGAGAACCAAATAAACTCAGACTAAGTGAAAGGTGTGCTGACGAAGCTAGTTGAGTTTCAATTGTTTCTCTTCTGACACCTGTATGCAAGGTGTGCACAAGCTTCGAAAGACCAGCGCCGAAGAACGCCAGGTGGGAGAGAAGCATTTTATTTTCAATGGAAATCCTTCGAACTGAGTTATTTGAAATCCTGAAAATGCAACATGTGCATTGGAGATTGAAAATATTTTAAGGATAGAAACTTAGAAGATATAACACTTTTCACGAGTGTTGATGAAATCCCAGAGGCGGATTCGTCGGGAGAGAAAAGGTTGGGAACCTTTGAAAACGGATAAATATTCTAGGTAGGGAGATATCAGGAGCTTAGGAGGAGTGACAGTAACCATTTGATCAGTTGGGGAGAAGAACCTGGATCGTTATATCTACATCTAGGCAAAGGAGGAGTGAGCATAGGGGAATCAGATCTCAACTAGTAGAACTGAGTGCATGGACCAACAATCGTTGGATCCAAAGGAACTTGCATGAGTTTTAACTCCTTGGACTTGTACAGGAGAGAGGGTATTGAAAAGTCACGAAATCCCAACATCATCAAAACCATCCATCGGAAGGGATGTGTGGCAAATGATCATCATTTCATTGACTCACGACTCAAAGTCAAAGGGAAAATTTATGAAACTCATGAAATGTGAAATCGTGAAAATATCCCAATTGTCGATCGAGGAGAGATCTGGACTGTTGATTTTCCAGGGAGAATTTAGGCATTTCGAGGATTAGGAGAATGGAGGTGAAGAGCCTTTCGACATCACGATACACAAATTCATGATACGCGAAATCTTGACGAGATCTGGATCGTTAGATCCAGAGGAGCATAAGCTGTCAGATTTGGAGGTTTCTGAAATATCAAAATTTAGGGAGTAAGGAACATGAAGGAAATTGTGACTTGTAAGTCGCAAGTCGCAAAATCCTTATTCACAAAAGGTGATTCTATGCTGTCATATCTAGAAGGGAACATAGCGAAGATCTGAGCATTTTAGGTAAAGACCCAAAGAAATCCTAGGTTGTCTGATCTAAGAGGACACGTGGCAGGATTATGCATATTTGGTGGTAGGTCGCGTGTTTCTATTAGACCTGCACCAAGAATCCAAGGGAGGCCAGTGTTTAGATATATAAGGGGATCTTTAAGGTTCAAGAGAGTCTTTTGACTTGAGAATCAAAGGATCCAAATCCAGGAGGTCGCGCAACCCTACGAGGGAGTAGGGGGGCTCAATCAGGTGGTATCATAGTTGAGATTAAGTTTGTTTGCAGACAAGAAATAAAAGGAGGAGTTTTGGTATCATTCATTGTATAAAAGGAAGTTGATTCTGTTTGTAGGTGACGCAGTGAAATCATGCCACCCAGAAGGCACAGAGTGAATGCAGAAATGGAAGAAGAAATGAGGTGAATTTGAATGAGGTTGGATGCCATGGAAACAACACAGAGAAGAGAACTATACACTAGTGATGTCAATGAAGCCGAGGGCGAAGAAGTAGGGGGAGAATCACATGACGTAGAGGATGATGTGCAGGATCGCTTGATAAAATTTGTTTTAAATATAGGAACCAGAGCAAGAATAGAGGTACCTATGTATGAAGGAAATTTAGAAGTTGAATAATTGTTAGATTGGGTACGTGATATGGACAAATACTTCGACTAAGAAGATATCAAGGAAGAAAATATGGTGAATAATGAAGCTACAAGACTAAAAGCTCATGCAACGTTATGGTGGGATGAACTGCAAGCTGAACGTAGGAGAAATGGTAAGCAGAAAATTACAAACTGGGATAGGATGGTAGCTAAGTTGAAGGCCAAATTTATTCTGAAGGATTAACAAATCAATCTTTATAGAATATTGCAGAACCTGAAACAAAGGGGTTTATTAGTGAAGGAGTACACTAAATAATTTTACCGACTAAACATGAGGTATGGACAGAAAGAGAATGAAGATGAGAAGATAGCCAGATACATCAATGGGATGAGATATGAAATACAAGAGGATATTTGTTAAGGTCCTAACCCGCACATAGGTAGATCAATGTATTCGGATGTAATAAAGGTCAATATTAATAAGACCTTTCAATAAAATAGAATAAGGCGGATGTAAGAAGACCTAATAGAAGCTTCCGCTTCTAG
>ML777034.1:239388-268841 GCA_009831015.1 Picea engelmannii | reverse complement strand
CCTGGGCCTGGAGGGTGAGTGACCGCAAGGAAGAGGAGACCTTAATAATTTTTGAAAACTATTGGGATAATGCATACAATGGGTAGTTTCTCGTGCAGGGAAAACCTTGGAAAGAAAGATGAAATTATGATGGCTCTTGTGAGCTATAGAGTTGGAATTAAGCATCCAACAGGTATGTCAGGGAGAACGATGAGCATGATAACAAAATTACCATGCGGATACAAATCCACAAACTGCACAGATAAGTATTGTGCTCCGAGTATGAAATTTTCCTTTTTCTTTTGAAATTTGAACATCAGCAAGACGTTTTCTTTTTGCACAACTTTGTGAATTAATGTGCTTGTTGTCCAGGAATTATTGAAGGAAGATGACAAAGATCAAGACGTCGAAAGTGGTCGAATAAGGAAGGCATGACAGGTGTTTTGAGAAAGAACACCGAGGACGGTGTTCCTTTAAGGGGGAGGGAATTGTAACACCCTGTTTCCCCCAAATTTGTAATTAATCCTAATAGAGGAATCCCCATGCTAAAGCATGATGAAACTGTGAATGAATGATGTGAGTGGACCTTATGAAGAAGTTCGATGAATGTAAATAACATTATGAAATTATATTTCAGGACTGCTGAGAGGGGATGTGTGGAAAAGAGACCACGATGGTGGTGGAGGGCACCTTGAAAAAGGGGCGTTAACTTCCACCAAGAATTTAATACCGTATTTGGACTCCACTGGCCCGGAGAACCGGCTCGCTATCCCTGAAATAAATGCCTTGCAGGCTGGTAGGTTGATGGCTTGATGAGGGATGGGGAGGTGAACCGCCTATTCGTAGAGCCATCATGACTGACCAACGCGAGGGTAATTGTGCCACACGCAACCTCGCGAGAGGATAAGGCGTATGGAAGAAGCGATTGAAGGGGGCAGACGCGAGGGGAACTCTGGCAGTTTTTACACAGAGTGAGTGACCGCAGAGAGGAGGGGATTGTAACCTTCTCTCCTGGGCACTGGCAGACTGAGAGACACAGGTCTCAGAACATCGTGGTCTCAGCTCGGGGGTGGCTAGTGGTAAATCCATTTGGAGTCACTACGCCTACGGTTGTGTGGAAACGAGCACCCCTCTCAGCAGTTGCTTCCATTGCTGAAGTTATTTTGATAAGTATTTTGCTTACATTGCATTTTGACATTTATATGCTGGCACATATGCTCATAGACTTGTGTAATTGTAAATGTTTCCTGTGTAACAATATCGGTGCAGTAATTGATAATGAGGAATAGATATTGGCTCATAGAGTTGTGAATTTGTAAATTGTTTCAGCATGGGGATGTTCGCGTAGTGCTTGATATGAATGAGTTGATATATGGTTAATACCGAGTAAACCGTGCAAGACTTACGTTGATAAAATGAAGTTAACCATGCCCAGCCGTTCTTAGGAAGTGGTCTTCCTTTATCCGCTTCCGGAAATGCCCCGGTAAGGATTTCTTCACAGAGATTTCCTCTTTGGGAAGGTTCACTAAGAACCCAGAATAAGGACTCGAACGTACAGGCCTTATTAACCCTGCATGGGGAGGAATGATTCCATTAAGGTTCCAAGGTAGTAGTGTTATGAGGAGTGACAAGTCGACGGATGAGATCACGTCGGAGGAACCATAGTCATTCACGACCATTAGATTGACGAAAGTAACGCGGGCATTACATACCTTGCCCCTTGTCCTCTATCATCGTGAGCAATGAGAAAATTGGGATCATAGACCCCAAGACCCAAATGAATGAATCTAGACCGCTAGATCACCCGTCAGTCGTTGGATCTGGGAAAGGTGCACAGGGGTTAAGCGCAGGGGTAGGCATGCGAGGAAATGATCTGAACCGTAGGATCTTGGATCACAGTCCCGACGACCGATAGACCTCGAGAAGATGCGTTGGAGTTAAACTCTAGTGTGCAGAGGAAGAGTCCTAGTCGTTGATCTCGGAAGGACACGTGTCAACATCCCGGAGAGGTCATTAGGACAACAGGTTCATCGGGGTTTTGTGGAGTCTGAGAATCGAGACCTTTTGGTCCTCGAAATCCCGAGAACGGATCCTAACCGTTGATCTCGGCAGGACACGTGTTAGCGTTTGGGAGGCATCGGGATTTTCACCATCAGAGATTTGGGGAGTATAGAACCGTTGCATATTGAAATCGCGATACACGATTTCCTGATCAGATCTGGACCGTCCATTGTACAGGATGCGTGTCAGAGGATCCCGTAGAGTCATGAATCGGGAGATCGGGGTTTTCGATGGTAAGGAAATTGTGTAACAGGAAATCACGATCCACGATTTCTGGATGGGATCAACACCGTCCATCAGCGAGGACGCGTGGCGAGGGATCCCGAAGAGTCGGAGATCGGGGAATCGAGATTCCCGAAGACAAGGGACTCATACACAAGGGAATCGCGATACGCGATTCTCCGATACAATCAGGACCGTCCATCATTTGAGGGACGCATGTCCATGGATCTAAAATAGTCGGGGTTCGGCATATCGAGGTTTTCTAATGCAAGGAACTCTTGCCATATGGAATCGCGAACCGCGAAACCCCGATGAGTGGGAGCCAGGTGTCAATCCCATTAGTGGAGGAGGACGGAGTTGTAGGGAGTACGCGTGTCAAGCACCCGGAGAGAATCGGGATTCGGGATACTACGGGTCCCGTGGACGTGGGTCTTGTGACATGGGAAACTCCGTAGCCCCGACGGGAATAAGGTAGTGGTCACGGAGTTGGTCGTGTGGACCCGGGGGCTAAGCTAGTGGGGCTAGCGTGACCAGAAAGGCACGTCGCGAATCAGGAAATTGCGAGTCCCGGGGACATGTGTTTTGTGTCATCACAAATGTCGAAATCCCGATGGGAGGTTGTACGGCGGTGGTCTTATGGTAAGTGGTCACATGGACTAGTGTATAGCATAGAGGGCTAATGCGTTAGGGGCATATCGGGGATCGGAGAATTGCGATTTCTGAGGACTCGTGAATTATGACAACGGAAATCCTGAAACTCCGATAGGAGTATCCCCGTACAGAAGGTAAGACCACAGTCGTAAAGGCAGTAAACCACAGGCTTGGCCTAGGGAGTTAATGCGTAAGGAGCGCATCGGGATTTGGAGGATCGCGAGTCGTGGGGGTGAATGAGTTTTGACATTAGAAACCCCGAATCCCGATATTGAACCAGGGATTGGCACTTCGCTAATGCAGGTTTCTAGAGATTTCTCATTCGTGGGAGATTAACCCCAAAAATTTTAAATTTCGATAGTGGGTGTGGTACGGGAACCTGCATGCCTTAATGGCAGGTCTCTTCTCTTTTGACAGGGGTTTCACATCATTGATCCCTAATTGACAGATTCCGTCGAGTGCTCGACTTCATCTCATGCATTCACATTCGTTTGGATTGTACTTTGGTACCCTGGGAGTCATTGACATCAATGGTGATTTCCCTCGCACTTGTTAACAGTTTTCATCAATGACCGGTAATCAAGTGGTTTCTACCATGCTCAACTTCATCACATGTAATCACATGGTTAGATTCGTACTTTCAGGTGACGGGATTGAAGACCCTGCGTCTCATATTTTTGATCCAGGCTGCGATGGAGTATGTATGATTTGTGCCGGCACATAGATCCACTTGGTATGTCTTGTGGCTATGTCATCTTAATTCAAGTCTTCTCCCATAGATCCATAGTGTATTCCTAGTGGCTATGTAGAATTTTGACTGCATGGATCCATGGTGTATGATTGGTGGTCGTGACCTACGTTTATGATTCCATTCATTTTTTATCTGAGCATGGGAATTCATACCTTAGAAGTGGTATTATATTCTTTAGATGCTTGTTTGTTTACAGGTTTCCTATTAAGTGCGCTCCTTGTTTCTGACACACACACGCATTTTACAAAGTATTTCGGCTGTCACAAGTTTCGGCCTCATACTTTGGGGGGCATTCTGTTACACATGATTTTGGTCACTCTGGTGATGTCTCTACAAGTGATGTATTTAGGCTCCCACAAGGAATTTTTTCTTGAGAAAAGTGACTATTATCTCCTTCCAAAAACACATTTTTGAGATGAGTTTGCAGGCTGCCTATATCACAAGGTGTGAAAATCCTTCATTCGCGTAGGCAACCCAAACTTAGGGTGTGAAATTTTCGCAGTCTACTCTATAGGTAGGGTGCGAACCTGTTTCAAAGATTAGAAAAGTAAAGAGGTCACGAAGGTTCTAGAAGGGAATGTTCTAGAAAATGAGTTGGCATTCGCATGGTTGGTATCCTACTGACTTCTCGTATTTAGTGGGATCATCCTCATCCATTTAACCATCTCTCCTTCTCCTATATATTTAAAGGTTTCTCATGGAAAAGGTTAAGCAATATTGAATGAAGAATTGGTGAAAGAAATGTGTGAAGGAATCTGCTTAGATAGAAGCTTGAAGACTTTATTTAGTCTATCAAGTTGTATTGGATCTTCTTCGTGCATGTGTAGAGAAAGTGTTTTTGTTAGAACCAAGGGTCACTTAAAGGAAGCTTGCAACATCAAGGTGATTCGGTTGTATCTTCTACTTTCATTTAATATAATATAGTGGCATGTCCCTTTCCCATAAAATGACTCTTATTTTATTGCATAACTCTTTGATGATATGCATAGGTTGACATTGAATATACTTTGCCATATTCACTTTGTTTGGTTTGTGTTGTCTTGGACTTGATTTCGCAAGAGCATCGGAGCGAAGCGGGAACAACAAAGAATTAAGGAAGCGATATAAAGGTAGGTCACTCATTCCTTATTAGTAGTAGATATAATGATTGCAACTTAGGGAAAGAGTCATGTCATGTCCTATTTTGTTCTAGATCCAGGTGGGTATAGGGAGATCTATTAGTGTCCACAGCTACTGATTTATCCAATAACGCAAATTTTATACCATGCCAGAAGACAAGTGATTCCACACACATTGCCAATTTATTTTTCAGAGAACTAGTGAGACTACATGGATTGCCGAGGAAGATAGTTTCAGACAGAGACACTGAATTTGTAGGACACTTTTGGAGGAATCTATGGAAGAGGTTGGGGATGAACATATCCTTTAGTTCATCATATCAGACTCAGACAAATGAACAGACTAAATTAGTAAACAAAAGTCTTGAAAACTTCCTTAGAAGAGTAGTCACTGAGCAAGGTTGACAATGGGATCAAATTATAGCACAGGCAGAATTTGCATTCAACAATTTAGTGAATAGGAGCATAGGAAAATGTCCATTTGAAATTGTATATGGTGTATATCCAAGAGGGATTATAGAGCTGAGAAATTTGAGTCAAGATGAGTTTAGAAGTGTTGGAGCAGAGGATTTTGCAACAAAAATGAAGAAACTCCATGACAGAGTCAGAGAGAAGTTACAAGACATCAGTCAGAAATACAAGAGAAGAGAAGTTGAATTTGAAGTTGGAGATAAAGTTTTAGCTCATTTGAGAAAATAGAGGTTTTCAAGGGGAACATATAACAAATTGAAGATGAAGAAGATAGGACCATGCAGGATTCTCAAAAAATTCGCAGCCAATGCTTACAAGATTGACTTGTTGGACAATGTTGGGATATCACCGATATTCAATGTTGCAGAACTGTATCCTTATAGGAGAGATGAAGCAGGAGAATAAAATGATTAGGAAGAAATTTAGTGGGAAGAGTAATTTCCCACAGCAGAAAAACCTCAGATGTAGAAAATTATTGAATAGAGGGATGGAAAGAAAACCAGGAAAAGGACATATCCTGAATATTTAGTGAAGTGGAAAGATCATCCAATGGAATATGCAAGTTGGGTCATAGAACCTGATATTTTGAAGCATGGAAAGACAGTGCAGTAGCTCATGGATAAGAGTCCATGAAAGTTTTTAACCAGAGGAGTATGATGCTGGAACACCGCCTTCAAAGTCAACAATGCACGTGTGGAGGCAGACGAATGACATCTCAACAATGACAGAGCTTCAAATCAAGAATTTAAATCAGAATTTAATCCGTTGTTGAGATATTTTTGTAACAACATTTTAAAAATATAACTTTTTTGTAAATTCTTAAAGGAATGTAAGAAATGCAGATGTGGAGTGTCGATTCTATTTGGCAATAACTAGTAGTTATTGTAATAGGACAGAGTAGGTAATAGCTTTGAATTTGAAATGATAGATTTCAAAATAGGACGAGAGAGCTCATGGAGCGGTACTTAGATAGTTTTTTCAGTATATCATTGTAAGATAGAAGAACAGAAGACAAGAAAGGAAGAGAAGAGTAGAGAAGAGTAGAGTAGTAGAAGCACTATGTATTTTGTTTCTCATGAATGAATAGAATAGATAGAAATTGTCCCAAATCCTTGAACTATGTTCATATCATGTGTGATTGAATGAATATTATCCTATGTGTATGATTTGTTCCAGTTCACTCATGTATGATTGTTCGAGATATTAACTGTATGAGTTCGCGATGAAGTTTTTTGAGTATCAATTGTTTCTCTTCTGACACTTGTATGCAAGGTGTGCATCACGAATGCAATGAGTGCATCAACTGAGTCTTGGATTGACTCAGATAGAATTTCAGAGAGAAGTAGAGAATATCATACCAAGTGCAAGGTGTGCATAGCATCAAGAAACCAACAATCTTTGAAGGACCAACACAGAATAATGCCAGGTGGGAAGGAATCATTTTCTTTTCAAGGAAATCCTTCATACCGATTTATTAAAAAACATGAGAACACAAGGTCTGTGTGGGAGATAAAAATAATATTAAGGATAGAAACACAGAAGAGATAACACTTTTCATGAGTGTTGGCTAAATCTTAGAGGCAGATTCATCGGGAGAACAAAGGTTCAGAACCTTTGAAAATGGATAAATATTCCAGGCAGGGAGATATTAGGAGCACAGGAGGACGAGCGATAGTAACCGTCTGATTGGTTGTGAAGAATAACCTGGATCATTAGATCTATGTCTAGGCAGAGGAGGAATGAGCATAGGGGAATCAGATCTCAACCACTAGATCTGAGTGCAAGGAACGACAACCGTTGGATCCAAAGGAACGTGCATGAGTTTTAACTCCTTGGAGTTGCACAAGAGAGAGGGTATTGCAAAGTCATGAAATCTTGACATCATTAGAACCATCCATCGGAAGGGATGTGTGGTGAACGATCAACATTTCGTTGACTCATGGCTCAAAGAAGTCAAAGGGAAAATTCCTGAAACTCGCGAAATGCGAAGTCGCAAAAAGATCCCAATCACTGATTGAGGAGAGATCTAGACCGTTGGTTTTCCAGGGAGAATTTTGACATTTCATGGATCGGGAGAACGGATTTGAAGATCCTTTTGACTTCGTGATACGCAAAATCCCAACAATATTTGGATCGTTAGATCTAGAGGAGCGCAAGCCGTCATATTTGGAGCATCCCGAAATATCAGAATGTTGGGAGTCGGGAACGTGAAGGAACTTGTGACTTGGAAGTCGCAAGTTGTGAAATCCTGATTCGCGAAACAAGATTCTACATGGTAAGATCCAGAGGAGCACATAACCAAGATCTGAGCATTTTGGGTAAAGACCCAAAGAAATCCTAGGTCATCTGATCTAAGAGGACATATGGCAGGATTCCACATATTTGGGGGGAAGGTCACGGGTTGCTGTGAGACCTGCACCAAGAAGCTGAGGGGGCCTATGTTTAGATACATAAGGGGACCTTTAAGGTTCCTGAGAGTCTTTTGACTCGAGAATCGGAGGATCCAATACTGGGAGGTCGCGTAGCCCTACGTGGGAGTAGGGGGGTTGCATCAGCTTTCATGCCCACTTTTGTACTCATAACATTATTTTTGGACACACACACACATACATATACATATACATATACATATATATATATATATATATACATCTTTCTTTCTTTGTGGATAACATTTTTTACAAAAGTATTTACATGTATATATGTGTGCTTTTCTTTTTACATGTGAGCAATATGCCAATCTAAAACTTGATAATCTAGAGTATATGTTAAATGATTAAATCTCCTAGGAACATGGTTATACGTAATGTAATCAAAATATCGCTCTAAGAGACATACCCTAAAGAATCATTGGTGCATAGTGGGATCATAAACACGGTAAACCCTATTTAATTGGTGTTAGCACTAGAAGTCACTCTTTGATTGCAGAGAGAGTAAGACCAATACCCATCAGAGCTTTATATGTCACAGGTTGGTCTTATATGAGGTCAAATGGGTGCAAACTCAAGATGATGTCATTTTAACTCAGAAAACTAGGCCAAAAATGCATAGGGAAGTGAGGGACACAACTAAATTCAGTCAGGAAAATGAGTTTAAATTTGAGCAGAGGGAAGACTTAATGAGAAACGTGAATGATATTGTTATGGGCATCCGGCCTTCCAACAAATCGGAGAAGAAAATCTCAGACTCAAGATCACTCTTGAGCTCAATATTCAGACACTGCAATATGTCCAAACGACACAACTGCAGTAGCATAATGATCAAACCTCCATCATCCTGCAACTACAATGACTTGACTGGATCTTCCATGCCTAAGCCATCTAGTGTAAGAGGGAAAAGACAACATAGGGAACTGAGTAAAAACAATCACGATGAAGCTATAATTAAACCTACATTATAACAACATAACAATCCTTGGCTAGATCATCCATACTTGATTACTTTAAAATAATTGAACAAAGAGATGGAAAGAAGTTGAATTCTATTAATATGATAGTCTCAAATGAAAATACACAACCAGAGATTCATCAAAAAATTTACAATCGGGAGCCTAGCTCAACCATTGACCATCCAAAATTTCCAAATGAGTCCATGCTAAAACCTTTGATTTGTGAAACCATGAATACTTAGATCTGGTGCCACGCGTCCCTCTAAATCGGATGACTCTTGCTAAAAAAAAAAATTCGAGAGGGACCTGCAGACGAACCGTCTTCTTGACAGTCCTTTTGAGCTTTCCATTTATGGGGGAAGCAATGTTCAACCTCCACTCCCCAACTTCATTAATTATCTTTCTCAAGGTCTGGATAGGATTGAGTCAACTCGGCACCTGGAAACGTGACGACCTTACCCGACTCTTAGCCATTTGGATCTATGTTGGATGCTGATGAGGATCTGGTGCAAACAACATGAAATATGACTGGACAACGACCAGGCAGGAGGTTGTGGTGACAAAACCATGATTCAGAATATGTCAGCATCAACATGTAGGAGTTGAGGCGAAATAACGAGGATATGTGTTAACATTAGGCTTCATGGGGGATAGATCCCTCCTTGCGAGGATCTAAGAACTCTTTTTGCAGTTTCAAAGCCTTAGTATTGGGCTATGGAGTCATGCTCAAAAACATCCTACAGAGTAATCTAGGTTGACCCACACACTATTCTTCTTATGGACATAAAGAAAACACACCTTCTCCTGATAGAGCTTATTTATGTACAAAAACCTAAGCTAATTGATTTTTACAAAGCGCTAGGTGAAAGCAAACTTCCACCATAGCCACCCAGACTGTCTCGTAATATGATCCTTTTCTTTACTACAAATAATCCACAAAAGGCTAAGGAAGTATGACAGCAAAATGAGGACATCGATTGGAACACTAACTATATCCCCAAATGATGATAAGGTGAATAAATCTGCAAGATACAATGCTTTTGTAAAACACATCTCTATATATAATCCCACAGGGTCGCAAAATTTATAATCAGGGGAGCTCAACTGGTAAGAAATTAACTCTTGTCCTTGATTGTGACTCACTCATCATGTGATGTTCTCAGAGTGAACAGGTGGGTGGAGAACTGATGTAGGTTGGATGATACCAGGTGATAGCTGCTCAATTACAGGTTTTGGACATGAGATAAACTGCCCACTAAGCTCCTCCTTTACATGCTACTCTGTGTTTTCTGTGAGTCTATGATAGTTGATTTCCACTCGATTCTTTTCCTTAATTAATAAAGGAAAAGGATCTATAGTGTGGTCTTGGAAACCTTTCATAACACCATACTCGCCTATGAGTATTGGTGAAGTAATGCAATTTGAAAATTTCAGAAAATTTTAAATGTATGACTCCATGTATATGGCCACAAGATCATGAATAATGCGATAGAATCCTAGCTTCTTTAGAAGACCATTCCACTCCTCTTGTAAAATTCTCTATCGTTTTCAAATAAATGTCCTCCTTGTTCTTTTGAACCCAACTCTTGATCATCAACAATTGTCGTCTCTTCTTCATAATAATGGTCACAAGATAAAAGTGCAACAGGATTTAGAACATCATAACTATGATCAGACAAGAACATATACTTATCTATGCAATCAACCACTGCTACATGCTCAAAATGTTCTGGAAACTGATCATAAGATTAATATGCATTCCTTCCTATAGAAAAATATGCAAATTTTGAAGAACCTGATTCCAACTATGAATCATACCTACTTCCTTGTTGTTTTTCCAGATCTGATTCATTTTCACTATCTTCTTGCTCAGAATCTAAAACAGATTGATAGTCTTCTTGCTCATGTACATGCAAATTTTCGATATATGCCTACCTATGAACCCACTTGCTAGCCTTGATGTTCTCTTTGACTTCTACAACATCTTCAAACATATGTCTTAACAATCAATATTTCATTTCTCTCAGGATAAGGACAAGCTTTGGATGTTGAACCATGACATAGTACACCATGGCAACAGTCTTTGTGGGTTTGATCTCCACAGGCATACTATGATAAAATTTGTAAAATGTCCTATTGAAGACAACCAAGTCTTCCTCATCCCCTCTCCTCAAGGCATTAAACTCAAACCAACATTGATCAAGGGAATTGTTCTCACCTCAACACTTTAAAAAAACATGGCATAGCTCGGTCCAGGAACCAATAGAACCGGCCTCCAGACATCTAAACCACATAGTAACATCTCTAGATAGGGAATGTGATAAAAGCCTCATGGTAACATCATCATGAAGGATATCAAACTGATCAATAAAGTTCTCAAAGTCCCCCAAGTGCCTCTCAGTTGTAACATGATCCTCCCCAGAAAATTGAGGAAGATACTCAAAGGAATCAAGAGGATAAGGGTTAAGGCGGTATAACAACCTCAATGGTTTAAACAACTTATTTATGATTTTAATTTGAAAAGCAGTGGGTTCATCATGAGTATTAACGAGTTGATGGCAAGGCTTAGTAGGAATAGCAAAGGCTAACGATATTTGAGAAGAATGTGAATTATTTTCAACCTCCTCAAGGCTATAGGGGTGATCAATTTTGAGAGGAGATGCAATACATATATCACTTTTATAAATAGGTTGAGGTGAAGACACAGGAACATCATATACAACAAAAGAAGAGGGCATGTCTTCTTCTTCCAAGGATGGATGAATGAAGGAAGGATTATTGTCATCTGAATATACAAAGAAGAAGATAATCATGTTTATATGTGAAGGGAAAGAGAGAAATGAGTTGATAAAGAAGAACAGGACTTCATGAAGAAAACTCATAGACTGATACCTGGCCTTTCCCTTCGGTATGGTCATTTTTTTGTCAAGGGTATCCTCCCCAGTGGAGTCTTTGATTGTGGAGTCGCCAAGTGCAAGATGCAATCTTAAATGGTTCTTATATCTGATGCACCTTCATAATTAGAAGCTCTTTGTCATTCTCCTAGGGAAGATATCTTCACTTTTGTCCCTGGCAACGACACCATAAATGTTAGCACTAGAAGTCACTCTCTGATTGCAGAGAGAGTAGTACCAGTACCCATTAGAGTTTTATATGTTACAGGTTGGTTTTATACAAGGTTAAATGGGTGAAGACTCAAGATGGTATCATTTTAACTCAAAAAACTAGGCCAGAAATGAACAGGGAAGTGAGGGCCACAACTAACTTCAGTCAAGAAAATGAGATTAAATGTGAGAAAAGGGAATACTTAATGAGAAAGGTGAACGAGACTATTATGGGCATCAGGCCTTCCAGAATCTTGGAGAAGAAAATCTCAGACTCAAGATCACTCTTGAGCTCAAGCTTCAGACATTGTAATATGTCCAAATGACACAGATGCAACAACAAAATGATCAAACCTCCATCATCCTACAAATACAACGACTCAACTGGATCTTCCATGCCTGATCCATCTAGTGTAAGAGGGAAAAGACAACACGGGGAACTGAGTAAAACTGATCACGATGCAACTATAATCAAAACTACATTATATCAACATAACAATCCTCAACTGGATTAGCCATACCCGAGTGTTTGAACACATCTAAACAAAGAGATGGAAAGAAGCTAACTTCTATTAATATGTCATCCTCAAATCAAAATACACAACCAAAGATTCATCAAAAACTTTACAATCGGGAGAATAGCTCAACCATCGACCATCCAAAATATTAAAATGACTCCATGGTAAAACCTCTCATTTGCAAAACCGTGAATCCTTGGATCTGGTGCCACGCATCCCTTTGAATCAGACGGCTCCTATTGATTTTTGGTTTTTGAGAGGGACCTACAAATGAGTCGACTTCCTGACAGTCCTTTTGATCTTTCCATTTATGGGGGAAACAATGTTCAACCATCGCTCCCCAACTTCATTAACTGTCTTTCTCAAGGTCTCGATAGGCCTAAGTCAACTCAGAACCTGGAAACATGACGACCTTACCCTACTCTTGGCCATCTGGATCTGTGTTGGATGCTGACGAGGATCTGGTGCAAATGGCATGAAATCTAACTGGATGATGACTAGGCGAGAGGCTATGGTGACAAAACGACGACTGAGAATACGCGGGCGTCAACATGCAGGAGTTGAGGTAGAAGAACAAGGATATGTGTTAAAAACTAGGACACAAACAACTGAGCATCTAGGTAAACCCAGAGACAAGAAATGTCATGTGACAAAGAATCACGAAGAAATTATATCATTGCATTGTACTCGAAAACATTATTTGTTGTGATTCCTAGACAAATACCTCTGGAAGATGCTAGCACTCTGTAAATCTGTTTGGTTGGTAAACAGACAATGAAGGTAAATTTTTCAACCAAATTTGAGACCCAAAACTAGCCTTTCGAATCTGGAGAGGGCTCTCTCGGGAGGTACGGTCTCCGTGTCAGATATGTATTTGAAAGAGATGACTAGATTTAACACCTTTGATATAATGGGTTCTGGTTACATTGGCGCAAGAAAGTAAGACTTGGGCTATGGAGTCAATTTGAGGAAATGACAGAGAAAAATGACTCAGTGACTAAACCTAGGAGGATAAGGCTAGGAAAGTAACAGTCTTGAGTGTAACACTGTAATGTGTGGCGGGGAGAAAAACACAGGAATTAACTTAGAGCACTGCTGCAGAGAGTTCGGAGTTAGCTTTTAGAATAAAATGTTTTGTCTAAGTGCCGTGAGAAAAGGGAACTGCATAGCGAATCCTCAGGTTTGAAAATTCGTTCCGAAATAGACAAAAAAATATATGAATAAATATTATCGGAAGCACATACCCAAATAAAGAGGCACAGTACATCTGACTGCTACAACTAAAATATTTTCCTCAAGTTACAGGACCTTTGCATTAAGCTTCGGTCAAAAAATCAAATTACATACAATAGGTATCATCTACCAATTTTGCCAACCAACCCCGTTTACATGAAAATGATCCCCATATATAGAAAACTAAAGTCACCCTTGGCTGCTAGGGTCGACCTATTCCCTCCTAGAATCATGGATCCATTTTCTTTGAAAGAGAACAATAACTTCAATGGATTCACTAAAAATAGAAAACCCAACTTTTCCAAATCATAATAGTAACTGAAATATTATTTCCAGTCATTGATCATGATCAAAATTCTACCATATGGTTTTTATGAGTCATCATGTGCATTTCTAGACACTCTGTCGCCCTTGCACAACAAGTCTGTTACGCAATAGTAAGCTACAACAAAAACGCAGTGGAATGTGCAACAAACTGGGAAAATAGGCGTTAAATATGACATCGTATCTCACGCGTAAAAAATTATTTTTATAAACTGAGAGACTTTTTTGTATCTAAGCTCATTATAAAGAAACAACTATCTCGATTTTGTGAAATTTATCTCCAGATGTCCGTAATACGTGTCGCAAAAACATGTCTCGGATGGGATATCATGAAAACTAAAATATAGGGCTCAAATATTCCTTCTAATCTCCCAATCCATGACACGTTTTGAAACTCTGAGAGAGGTTTTTATTTTTTGGTTTGTCCTTGACAAAAACCTCTTGGGGAGTTTCACAATTCCTCTCCATTTGGTCAGAAATTGATCTTGAAGTTGACCACTAAACCAGTCATTTGCGCAGTGCGACCTGTAGCCTATGTGCAGGAAAGTCCACTGCACGATGACATCCTCTGCATGACACCATCCTATGCGTGACAAAATCCACTGTGCAACAACATCCTATGTGTGAAAAAATCCACTACGCGACAACATCCACTACGCGATGAAATCCACTGTACGACAACATCCCATGCACGATAACCCACTACGTGACGAAATCCATTGTGTGACAACATCCTATGTGAGACAACATTTTTTGCATGAAAACATTCTCTACGTGGTGCGTAGTTGCAAATGGAAATGGAACAAATAAATGATAAGCTTCCTTTTGAAAATGACCCTTGATGATGTTAGATGCTTCCAGTCATAAAAACAATATTTTTGCTAACATGCATGTCTTTGCAAATTGTTGATAAACCTATAACCTTAGCTATGAAAATCATGGTGCTAACAGTTGGCTCCAATGGGGATGCTATCCTCCCTATGAGGTAGCAAAGAACACTAGACTAGGTGCCAATCCATTGGGCTTCTCCCAAATGCAACTTTCCAACTATAACTTGTAATCAACATCCGCTGAAAACCCAAAACTGTATATGCTCCAAACTGAAATATGAAAACTAAGCCGGAAATGAAAACTACAGATTGCTAAAAGAAATGCTTGTAGTATCGAGATTATTTTCACTCCTACCTACCCTAAGTGCTGACAAAGATATCAATCACATGAAATAAAAATGTCAATGCAACCATGCAAGAACTTTATCCACTTTTTGGTTTCTTTGCACATGCTTACTCCAAAGGCTATTTACTGATAAGTCATTCAAAAATTTATCTATAAATTCAAATCTCAAAAAATCAAAATCATTGAGACTGTTTGCCGCCTCCAGCAAAACTACAAATGGATCCTCCAGAACGTGCACAAAACAACAATCATGTTTCACCCCTTCCACTGCATTATGGTTTTCTGTAATTGAACCTGTTGATTACCACAAAAAGGCTGAAAAATATGTTGAGACTGCTGGAAATAACAATCTTCTGAATAACAAGACAGTGTTGGTTGAAATGAAACCCCTAGTGGAAAGCAATTCATATCTAACACCGACGTTGATTGACCATCATATTTATTTCCAAGATGATAGTTGATCACATGCTGCAAATCTGAATTGAAATACCCTTCCATGTAATCAACAACAGGGTCATTAAAGGTATGATAAGGTTTTTGGTCCCCTTTACTGATAACAATTTTCTCATGTAAAACAATGTCACTATGAATGCATACAGACTTCAGTGCTTCCTATGTTATCTCATGATCTTCTTTCAACAATTCAAAGGAAGAAAAGCATAATGGGAGACAACTTTCATTGGCAAGTCCACTACTTTCTTCATATTCAACATCATGCCTAGAGTATTTCAAATTTGAAACATTATGAACATTTTTCATCAACAATTTGAAAGACGCAAAACATAATGGCAAATTTTTTTCACCTAATTCAAAACTTTCTTCATTTTATTCATTGCTGTCATATGCATATTTGCCAATTTCTTTGGGTTGCTGAAAATAATCATTTTCAGATTCATCTTCAGTCAATGGCTATAATTTTGAACTGATAAAACCTTCCATATAAAAAACAACAGGGTCATTAAACACATGAGAAGATTGTTTCAATTTCTTGTCAATTGTTTCCCATAAATTAGTGTGATTTTGCATCAACAAACATTCCTCTGCCTCAGTGATGATCTTTAAATTTTCTTTCAACAATTTAAACAAAGAAAAGCATAAAGGTAAACAATTTCCTTCAGTTGATTCAGTACTTTCTTCATATGCTTCTTTGTAATTGTGATATGTAGGCTGATTGCTCTCATTACACTGCTGAAAAGGAATATTTTATGGTAGAGAACATGCAGCTAGTTGTTCTAGGAAATCAACATCATAATTAGCATTTAAAGACAAATCAACAACATCTGCAATGTCATCTAACGAGAAAAATCTTGGGACATCAACCTACTCTTTAACAAGTTGATTTGCAAATTCATTTTCTTGATTGTCTACAAATGAATACATAAAAAAATCGACCCCATGCTTATCATGGGATGGATCATAAGCTAAATTAGCACCTTATTTTTCAATAAGTGGAATATAATCCTTTGCAAAATCATCATCATTTAAAGCTTCAAGAGGACATATGATATTTTTAACCCTCTTCTCAAGATTCAAATCAACTGCTCTTTGTTCATATTCCTTGTCATATGCTTTAGCATCCAACTCCTCATTTCAAATCTATTTATATGTTTGAATATTGTCTTCAACTTCATGAGCATTGTTGAATATCTGTTGTAAATACATAGATTTTCTCTCCATAAAAAGAAAAGATAAGTCTAATTGAAAGGTTGTTACATAATGGAGCTTGGCAACAACTTCAGGAGGTTGGAATTCTTTAGGCAGTTTATAATAAAGACTAGCAAACCTCCAACTAAAATTTGAGATGGTTTCATATTTCATTCTTCTCATGGCATAAAACTCTAAAAGGAGTAGATCCCATGAATTTCTCTCACCCCAAAACCTACGAAAAACTTCCCTCAGTTCATCCCACGAGCTAATCGACTGAGGCTACAAATATCTAGACCATGCTTTGGCATCTCCTTGTAAAGATTGAGAAAAGGACCTCATAGACACATCATCATGTTCGATCTCAAGAATGTCCATGAAATTCTCAAATACCTAAATATTTTTTTCAGCTGACTATCCATCAAGATCTCCATCGAACCTAGGAAGATACTTATAATGTTTTAGAGGAAATTCATCAAGGATGGAAGGAAATTTAAGAGGACTGTATATTTATTGAATCTTGGAGGGTGTATGATTAAGAACATAAGGTACAAGATCATATTTGGTTTAATTAATCTCACAAGAATGATCATGGACATCATATGGCTCAGAGGAAGGATCTTGGTGAATATCGGTTATACAAGAATAAGGAGGAATACATACAGTTTACAATGAAGGATATACAAGGGTAGATCTTTGGGATTCATTTGAACACATTAAGTGAATAAATATTCTTTTGAAAAACTAAGGAAATGAAAAGAAGATATTGATAAAACATAAAAGTACTTCTTTATCTAAACTTAAGCTCGAGTACCTTATTTTTCCATACTACTCTTCCATATTTCTGTCAACAGGTCTCATTCTCCAGTGGAGTCTTTGAATCACATTTGAACCTTGATTAGAGTCACCATGAAAAATTTAGCTCTGGATTCTTATGCCAGTGGAATCACCTTCAAACTAGTTTTCTAATGTGTGGAGTCACTAGAGCAGAAATAAATCCAATATGTGCCTAAGTCTCTGCTGCTCTCAGACCTTAGAACTACAACAATGTCATTCTTCCCAGGGAAAGTTTCATTCAATTCCGTCCCCGGAAATGGCACCAGAATGTTAGCACTCTGTAAATATTTTCGGTTGATAAACAGAGACGAAGGTAACTTTTTCAACCAACTTTGAGACCCAAAACTAGCCTTTCGAATCTGGAGAGGGCTCTCTCGGGAGGTGCGGTCTCAGCGCAGGATATGGCTTTGAATGAAGTGGCTATATTTAACACCTTTGATATAATGGGTTCTGGTTATATTGGTGCAAGAAAGTAAGACTTGGGCTATGGAGTCAATTTGAGGAAATGATAGAGACAAATGACTCAGTGACTGAACTTGGGAGGATAAGGCTAGGTGAGAAACAGTCTTCAGTGTAAAACTGTAATGTGTGGCAGGGAGAAAAACACGGGAAGTAACTTGGAGCACCACTGCAGGCGAATTCAGAGTTAGATTTTAGAAGAAAATGTTTTGTCTAAGTGGTGCGAACAAGGGACCTTGCATAGCAAATCCTCAAGTTCTAAAAACTATTTTGAAATAGACAGAAAAAGATATGAATAAATATGGTAGGAAGAACATACACAAATAAAGAGGCACAATACATCTGACTGCTACAACTAGAATATTTTCATCAAGTTACATGACCTTTGCATTAAGTTTCGGTCAAAAACTCAAATTGCATACAATAGTTATCATCTACCAATTTTTCCAACCAACCCCTTTTACATGAAAATGATCCCCATATATAGAAAACTAAAGTCACCCTTTGCTTCTAGGGTCGAACTATTCCCTTCTAGAATCATGGATCCATTTTCTTTGAAAGAGAACAATAACTTAAACGGATTCACTAAAAATAGAAAACTTGACTTTTCCAAATCATAATCGTAACTAAAATATTCTTTCCAGACATTTATCATGATCAAAATTTGACCATATGGTTGTTATGAGTCATCATGTGCATTTATGGACACTCTGTCACCCTTGCACAACAAGTCTGCTACGCAACAGTAACTTACAACAAAAACGTAGCAGAATGCGCAACAAAATAGGCAAATAGGCGTTAACTATGACATCATATATCACTGGTAAAAACCTATTTTTAGAAACTGAGAGAGGTTTTTGTATTTACACTCGTTATCAAGAAAAACCTCTCTTGGTTTCTTGAAATTAATCTCCATATGGCCAGAATACGTGTCGCAAAAACATGTCTCGGACGGGAAATCATGAAAATGGAAAACTAGGGCTCAAATATTCCTTCTAATATCCCAATACATGACACATTTTGAAAATATGAGAGAGGTGTTTATTATTTGGTTTTCCCTCGACAAAAGGCTCTCGAGGATTTTCAAAATTATTCTCCAGTTAGTCAGAAATTTATCTTGAAGTTGACCACAAAACCAGTCATTTGCACAATGCGGCCTGTAGCCTATGCACAGGAAAATCCACTCCGCGATGATTTCCTCTGCACGAAACCATCCCATGCACGACAAAATAAACTACGCAACAACATCCTATGTCCAAAAAAATCCATTGCGTGACAACATCCTATGCGTGACAACATCCACTGCACGACAACATCCCATGCACGAGAACCCACTGCGTGACAAAATCCCTTGCACGACAACATCCTATGCATGACAACATTCTTTGCATGACAACATTCTCTGTGTGGTGTGTAGTGAATTTTGTAGCGCGTAGTGAATTTTGCAGTGCGCAGTTGTGAATGGAGATGGAACAAATAAATGATAAGCTTCCTTTTGAAAATGACCCTTGGAGATGTTAGATGTTGCCAATCATAAAAACAATATGGGTGCTAACATGCATGACTTTTCAAATTGTTGAAAAACCTATAACCTATAACCATTTAACTGGGACACAACCAACTGAACATCTAGGTAAACCCGAAGGTGAGAAATTTCATGTGACAACGAATCATGAAAAATTCTATCACTGGGTTGTACTAGACAACATTATTTGTTGTGTTGCCTAGACAAATAACTCTGGAAGATAGCAACTAGAATCCAAGTGTGAAAATCACTCAAGTTGCTGAATCAAGCCTATGAGTGTGTTGGCTAGTGTCATCCGCGAACCCAAAGTAAACCTCTGATTCACTTGACATTTTCCCAAGTGAAAACGAATACATAAATAACTACACGTCTACAAGATAAAAAAGAAAAACAATGTATAAGAGACTATACATATATACAAGAAGCCACCTATGTGACCAACCTAAGAGTAGTACTTCTTATAGTAGAGCCCATTTATAGGCTCCACTAAATCATTTCCCTCAAAATAAATGAAACAATAAGTGTCCTTCTCTAAGACCTCTTTCACAATGAATGGTCTGAACCACATGGGTTTGAACTTGCCTACCCCCACAGGATCTCTGTCTTGATCATAGACTAGGACAAGATTTCCTTCAAAGAAAATATAAGGTCGAACAGACCTATAATACTGACACTTGAATCATTTTGTATGAGCCTCATTATCTAAGGTTGCATCGCAATGCTTCTCATCAAGTTTCTCGAGATATAGAAGACATTCCTCAAGCAGTGAAGTGTCTGGTAGTAACTCCACTACCAACTTTAAAGAGGGATCTGACATTCAATAGGTAAGAATTCTTCCAACTCGTATATGATTTGAAAAGGTGAAAACCCGATGACAATCTTCAGAAACATTTGATAGGCCCACAACAGTGAATACAACAACAAATGCCAATTCAACTTGGCAGAATTGATCGTCCGTTGAAGAAGAGTATTAAGAGACTTAATCAGAGCTTCAACCTGACCATTCACTTGTGTGTATTAGGGGGATGAATGTTCTTATTTGAACCCGAGATTTGGCGTTAATTCATTCATCATTCTATTCAGGAAATGATTTCCATGTTCAATGCCAATCTCCTTCAGTATACCAAACCTTGCTACTATATGATTAAAGATGAAAAGCTTTGTGGTTTCTCCATCATTCCTAAATGTTGGCATAGATTCAACCCACTTTGTGAAGTATTATACTGCTACGATGATGTAATGATGCCCTTTGGCTAAAGCTGGGTGACATGTAGTAAATTAAATCCACCACTTGGTGAAAGGACCAACAACAATGGCTAGTAACATAGGATCAAGGTGTGCCTACATCTTCCAACAAAAGATCTGGCATAGGTGGCACTTCTTGACCAGCTCCACACAATCCTTGATTAATGAGGGCCAGAAGTAACATCCACATATAATATTTTGGGTTGTTTCCAACCCAGACAAATGACCACCACATGCTCTAGTGTGACAGTCCTTCAAAACTATATTTTCTTCTTCGTGTATGAGACATCGCTGAAGAATGCAATCTACACCTTGACGATACAAAGTGTCATCGAGTATAAGATAGTTTTGTGCCTGATGTCAAATTCGTCAATGCTCATCATGAGAAGAAAAAGAGGGTCAATTCAAATTTTTGACATACACAAGTATATCTCCATACCAGGGGTATGAAGATTCAATTATAAAAAGATCTCCATTTATGGGTGATTCTTCGGGCACAATATCACTAGACTCGACCGATAGTTCCAAAATTAGTTCAACAAAGACCAATGACTTTTTGGATTTTGTAGAAACAAAATCCAAGTCAAAATCGTGTAGGATAACTATCCATATACTGATCTTTATTCCAATGACCCATCATGTTAACACATATTGGAAAGGGTTGACGATGACAATGACAGTGGTTTTGCAAAGAAAAATGTAGTGATGAAACTGTTTGACAGGGTGGATAGTTGCCAAAGCAAGTTTCTCAACATGAGAGTAGTTGCGTTCTGGTCCAACTAGGCCTTGGTTAAGATAATATATAACGTTCTCCTCGAGCATGTCATCTTCCTGGACCAAGACCATGTTGATGTTTGACTTTGTAGCATCCAAATACAAAAAGAATTATTTGTTATAATCAGGAGGTCGGAGCAAAGGGGAAGATGTCAGGGCACATTTCAATGCTTCAAAAGAGCACTAAGAAGTTTCATCCCAACAGAATGGGACCCCTTTCTTCAAAATACGCATGAGCCCTTTAGTGATCTGAGCGTAATTAGCGACAAAATGCTAAAGAAAAATTTATTTCCCCTGGAAGCTTTGAAGCTCGAGTATTGTGCATGGGGGATGACATTTAACTAACACCTCAAACTTGAGAGGATCGACAATGATCCTTGTTGTTGATACAATGGCACCTAAAACATGACCTAACGTCATGCAGAATCTTCACTTGTTAGGATTCAAGCGAATTTGATAGTGGCGACATCACTCAAAGATTAGTTGTAGATGGGTGGGATGATCAAATCTCTTGCAAGAATGTGATGTTATATCATCGAGGTACGCCTCGAATATGTGTTTGAGGTCATGAAAAGAGAACGACATGGCCCGCTAAAAGGTAGCTCCATCATTCTTCTGGACAAAAGGCATATGTTGATATGTGAAGGTACCGCAAGGACAAATAAAATTTGTCTTATGTTGGTCCTCGGGTTTGATTTGAATCTGATTGTATCCTGAAAAACTGTCCATGAAAAAAAAAAAATCGCAGTCGGCACATTCATCAACAATCTGATCGATAAACAGGGTTGGGAAATTTTCTTTCGGGTAGGCCTTATTTAAATCGCATAAATACATATAAACACGTATCGTGCCCTGTTTATTGTTGATCGGAATGGGGTTTGACATTGTTATAGAAATATTTTCCTCACCCTATGAAATCTTGCACAGAAGGCCTTTTTCCAATTCCCTATGCAGACTTGTCATCCCTTTTGCAAGTTCCAGAGCTAAAATATACATTTTTCCACATTTACGCACCTTGAATACTATAAAACATACGTATATGCAGGTTGCAGGACTACAACCAACGTACATCAAGATTTGTGCCCAAAAATGAAAAATGGAGTCGGTTTTCCATGTCACGACAAGATATCTATGATCCTTGGCCTTCCATATATTGGAAAATTTCTGACTCGGCCCTTTAGTTCCATTTGAAGGATATAAATGGGTCAATTCCGAGCTATGGAAAAGAGGAGAAAGAATTCAACTTTGAGAGAAAAGGTACTCCGGAGAAATTATTTACTTCATATTGATTTTGCATCCTTTTGTCCTTTAAGTCTGAATACAGTGTTCATCCCCCAAGCTCTTCCCTTATTGATTGAGAACTTCATTGTCTCTCTTCTATGAGATTTCCTTTGGTGGATAATTGAAGTGGTGGAGGGCCAACTAGAAGGAACTTAGTTTCCCGGTTCTGAACTGTGCCGAAACAAAACTATGAAAATTTTTCACCTCTATTGATCATATATTAATAGAATTATTATTTTCTCGTCCAATTGATATCTTGCAAATATTTGAATTATTATTCCATGGGTTTATTTGTCAAGTTTATTAATGGATTATTCTATTGAATGTTCTAACATCATATATTATCACCATATGCTTTCTTTGCTTGGTTGTTGAGGACTAGTTGCAGGTATATTTCTTTGGGTCAAGTGCTCAAAGGTGGACTTCATAGAACATCTGGATGAGGTAGGCCTTTTATCTTGTCTTGCTAGCATATTTGTTTACATAACATACTTGAGAATAGAGTTGATTTCTATAGTCATTTCCATCTGTTGTGGTTTACCCTATCCATAGAGAGATTTTCCTCCTAACAGAATTGGCGACTCCACTGGGGATTGATCTTCTTTCTTAGGGTTTGGAGTACTTTTCTCCTTGGATTTCTCTCATTCCTATTGCATTTCTTGTCATACCATTTCTTGAAAACCTCTGTTCTCTCTGGGTCTAAGTTTTTTAGATTTCTCCCTTGCCTGGATTTGTTTTTGAAACATATATGTGGTTTTTGTCTTGACAGTCGCATATATATGTGTGTTGTCACGTATATATTCTTTGTTTCCTTGAACAATCATGTACATCAACCTCTTCTACTTGTTTATTGGGTTTGGTGTTTCATGGGTGGGATTTGATGTTTGTTAAGTCTTCTTAGATCTCTATAGTGACTGTTAAGTGCCCATGGCATGATAGGAGACCTGTCTGGGGTTGAATTTTTGGGCGGAGTATTTCTCATCACATTTTCATTTTGATTTTCCTTGTACATTGGGATGGGTGTTTTGCTCCTTGGTATCCTACTTAAGTTATCGTTTTCTATACACAATAGAGTTTTTAGATATCAAGTTGTTGTTCGGTCCATGCATTTTCTTTTTCTTATATTGAAAATACAAAAATATTAGGCATTTTGCATCGCTTGGCATTTTGATCTTTTGAGTCTTTATCATTAGCTTAGTGCATGTAAAGAAAGATTGGATTTTTATTTTAGAATTGCAGAGTCGAAATTGAAAATTGCATTGTTTTAGGAAGCATATCATTCATTGAAAATTGAGGTCAGGACTTTCCATTATATTCATATTTACTTTACTTGCTAAGTCATAACATCATGAGTTTCACTACCATACATTTTTGAGTAAGAACAGACACTAAAAATAACGCTATATTTTAAAATTGATTAGTCATGATTTTATTTTCTAGGGTGCACAAACTAGCTTAGGATTTAGTGGCTTAGAATGGCATTTTGTGAGTAAACTTCTTAAAGGCAATTAAATCAACATATGTGTCTGACAAAGGGAGTGGATAAATCCATTGTATAATTGCTAATATCAGGAGGCTCCTCTTACACCATATTTAATCATGAGGTCGCACGAGGTTGGTTGAAGGGATATCCCCCTGACACCTTCTTAGCATCAGAGATATTTATGGGAATCTATTTGTATCTAGGTATCCTGCTAGTGCCCTTACCTCCATGAGATGTGATTCGTTCAAGGTTTAGGGCTTCACTACCCTGCCCATACAGTGTACTTGACTTACGATTGCTTTCCCATGCATCGGTTATACATTAGTTTATTAGTTGCTTGACTTAGGTGCCACATAGGTTACTTGCAGGGGTTATTATGCAATTACCCTAGGTTAGATAATGGTCAAAAAACACACATCCTTTATGGAGGATTACCTCTCCAAGGGGATCTCACTGACTGGTTGTTAAGCCCACAAGGGCCCTTATAATTGATTTTGTTACCTCTAATCTTTAGCAGGGAGTCTCGGGCCCCTCTTGGGCAATACATACCTTCTTTAGGGAGGGAGGCCCCTTTCAACCACTTTTCTCTGTTTGTGTGCATATTGGCCATTTGATTTTTGGTGTGCTCTTTGATTACTAGTTGGCCCTATGATTTATTTTTTGAATCTTGAGTCTTAATTTATCATGGAGTTGGACCAACATCCCCGCCGATCTCGTTGCTTGTTATAGTTACCACCGGATTTCAAGTATTTTCCTTCTAAAAGGTGTATAGTTATTAGACATAGTACAAAGACCTCCATTGTTCAGACTTGTGATTCTACAAGGATGAGTACTAAAATGAGTCTTCAGAATATTGGGATCCCTTCGACTCCCACACCTACTATAGTCAATGACACCCCTTCGACTCCTGCAACCACAATGGTTGTAGTGTTGGAGTCACCTATAATTACTATTTCCCGTCCTATAGTGAATTCTCCATCCCTTTCCTTGAACCCATTTGGTTCTCTTGGTCACTCACCGGGCTATAACGTTGAATCCATCCCTATGACCTATAGTCCTTTTTCCTATGGTATGTCAAATTTTACTTCGTAGTCTTTGAACGCCATCCCAATTGTTGTCCATAATGTTAGCATTGGACTTGGGGGAACTACACCTCCTTATACTCCATTCTCGTTTGGTGGTTCTCACATCCCTCAAACGACTCCTAATGTGGGAGGTATTCCTTCTTTTAACTCTAGTTCTAATCCTCTTGTTTTTGGGTGGAGAAACCAACTTGGTGGACAAGATTCTGCTCAAGTTTCATCATATACCCTTACCTCCTCAGTGTCTATTCTGACCAACACGTTTGGCATGATGAATCCACATATATCCTCTAGATTCACACCTAGAGGAGGTCAGTTTCACACTTTGGGAAACCCCCAACACAGATCCAATCTGGCAGGGGGGAATTTTTTTAATCCCCATTAGAACATTCCTACTGAAATGACACCCAACCAACCTTTTAAGAATCCTACTAGAGGAGGGTATTACAATCCCAAATAGGGCCATGGTACTTACCAGAACCATGAATCGACTGCGGTTCTTCAAACACAATCTTTCCATGGAGCTTGGGTCCATATGTCACAAACCTATCTCCCTTTTATAACCATGCTTAATCTACTAGACATTTCTAAGTTGATGAACGACCATGTGTCTCATGATCCTACATGGCCCCCCATCCCCACCAAGATTCCTTCGAACATTCCAAAATTTGAAGGTAAGAATGGCGAGGATCCTGGTGATCACGTTACTACCTTTCACCTATGGCTCTCTTCGAATTCCCTTAATGACAATTCCATTCAGTTAAGATTATTTCAACGCACCCTCATTTGGGTTGTTGAAAAATAATATAGTGAGCTAGCTAGGGGGGCATACAAGACCTTTAATCAGATGGTGTTGGTCTTCCTTAACCACTTCCAATTTCCAGTTCATTATGATGTTGGCCTAGAAATTCTATCGACTTTACGCTAGGACACGTCCACTCATATCTTAGATCATATCCAGGAGTGGCGTACACAGAAGAGGTTGATTAAGACCTCCATACCCTGGACCTTTCTTTTATAATGGTTCCTTAAGTCTCTGCAACCTCCTATCTCAAAGGATGTTTCTACATCTAGGGTTACCACTAAGGAAGAAGCAATATTCAAAGCCAAGCACTTAGATCTTATATATGCTCATTCTGGGATGTTATAACACATTCTTCTAGATGAACTGAGGTTAACTTATGACCCTAGAAAAAAGCCTGAATCTCATGTCAATGGAATTATAGGCTCCACCAATGAAAATCCTCAGACTCGATGACAAGCCATTTGAAAGAGTTGTCTTTAAACTAGTCTATAGGAGGGCCAACTTTATATGTGTCTTCCAATCCCACTCAGTCGGCAGATGTACATTCTGTGCAATCGTCTACCAGACCAAATGGTAACCAACAACTAGGAAGGAATAAGAAGAAAGGACATAATAATAATCGTAAGGGTGGGAAAAATAATAATAAATCCAAGGACAATGGTAATAATGAGAAGACAAATAATAATCCTTGAGAGGGAATGAAAGAAACTATAAGCTGAAATTTCCCTCTAAGATTTGTACAAACAATCACCTTACTCATTTATGCCTAAAACTTGCGGAAGCTATGCGGATATTATCTCTATCGCCTGCCATGCTGAAAAATCCTTTCCCACATAACCAACACATGGCCTCGAGCTCCTCAAATGCCATAAATGTGGTTGGTGCCTGTCGTTGTAAGATGGTGACCATTTGTGTATCAATATGGTTGATGAAAAAGTTCATGTAGCCACTCGATCTCGAGATTATAGTTCTTCATAGGCTATTATTGGTCTAGATACTCCTCGTCCTCCTCTAGAGATGACTTTACAGATCGAAAAACCAAAGCCACTGCCTCATATTCCAAAAGTAGTACTCAAGTGCTCTACCCACAATCCAAATGCTAGAGCCACCCAGAATTACTATATTGTTGAGGACATGGGTCAAACCCTTTGTGCGATGTCAGCTCTGGAGGTACTCCAGATGTGTCCTTAACATAGGAATGCCTTACTATATATGTTAGGATCTCTAGAACCGAGTGGCTCAAAAGTTATCAAGTTTGACGTCACAGATGTCAAGCCTCACTTGTCTTACCATGTGGCATTCCAAATCCACATGGGGTACTCAAAGTATACCATGAAACGTGTGGTTGTTGATGAAGGCATTGTTACATGTGTGATGTCCATAATCTATTGGAAAGACCTCAATTCTCCGAATCTTTCTAAATCTTCGAACATGTTGACTTATTTTGACGGTCATTCCTTCCACCCTCACGATATTCTTTCTTCTTTTTTGATCCAGTTAGGTGGGAAGATGGTAGAGGTGGAGGTTGAGATATTTGATGCACCTCTTGATTTTAACTTGTTACTAGGACACATTTGGACCCATGCTATGGTTGTCATCTTGTTGTCTGTGTTCCACACTCTTTTTTTTCCACTCAATGGGAAGATCGTGATGATAGACCAGTTATCCTTTGCGTATGCTAGTCCCAATGCATCTGTTGGACCGTCGATCCCTGTGGTCAACAATTCTTAGCTGGCAATTGAGAATATCGATGTTGGAATGTATTCTTCCCTTATGGGTACTTTCAATTTCATGGCACTGATTCACCATGTTTACACCATGTCTAGTAGGTTCGTTTCGTCATAGAGGTTCATTCCTTTTCACACTTTGTATTTTAACGATCCTTGGATCCTACCTTCCTTGACTACATTTTGTGAGGGTGAGGAACATACTAGAATTATATCACCAACCTCTGTTAGTATTGTTATCATATGGGTCGAAAAACTCTACTAGTCATGTTGAAGACCAAAACCCAACTACTGCGAGTCATGTTGGGGGGACAATTCTAGTCATCGCTAGTCAAACTGCACATACATCAACAACCTTTGCTAATCATGTTGGGAATTCATTACCAACCTATGCTAGTCATTTTGGGGATTTTCTACTAGCCTTTGCAAGTGATGCTGGGAGCATGTCACGAGCCACTACAAGTCATGATGGGTGCATTCATACGATTGAGAAGCCTAGATGTGTAATACGTAAGCCAAAGTTCCTTTGTAGGCTTTGCAAAGGAGATCACCTTACTCATTTGTGTCATACTATTGTTGTGGTATAAGAATCATGGTTTTGAGTCATCTTTAGCTTCCCAACCTTAATTGGTTGATATAGTAGTCATGCCAATGCAATATTCAGCTGAAACACCTCTTCCTTTAGGGGTTGATGCATCCCTTGACCTTGTTTCCTTGCATCCTCTTCAACCAACAGTCGTGTCGATGCAATATTCAAAAGACACCACTCCTATTTTTGGGGGTGATGCATCTCTTGACCTTGTTGTCTCGCATCCTATTCAATCAACGTTTGAAGAAGTGTTTGTGTCGATGAAATCTTCACCTAATCCCAATCTTCTCTTAGATAGTGACAAGCCTAAGGAAGTGACATTGTCGATGAAATATTCGATCAATCCCACTCTTCTTTTGGAGGGTGATGCATCCTTCGACCATGTCCTTAGAATTTCTGGTTCTGTATCTTCTTCACTAGGGAGCATTCCACTCTCTTCGAGTATGCTCCCTCCAAGTCCTAAGGTGGTTTCCTTTGATTGGAATGATATTGTAGAGCCTCAATTTCCTTCTTATACACCCTTATAGATAAGGGGCATTCTTAGATATATTGTAGATAAGGTAACCTCTGCAAGTATTTTATCCTCCTCGACTTGGAAAGCTTTCAGTTTTCGCAAGCTTGTGTCAACTCTTCATATGTTGTTGACCTTTCATAGAAGTCTTGTAAGGGATCCTTGGACTCCCCATAACATGATGCTTAGAAAAACATCCACGAGTCTTATTTAGTCTCTTTTCTGACTCGTCTAAAAACCGAAAAGATTGTCGAGTGATGTTAAGAACCAAACATCAATATAGCATATAAAAACCTCAGAAAAAGTACTCAACGCCTTGAAAAAGATATAATTTTAGATAATAAGCCTCTTAGAGGGGGAAAACTCCTTTTACCCCACTTAAATGTTCAAGTACAAGATGATTCAAAATGAAAATGTCTCCTTGGTATATATAGGAGACTAGGAGGTATAATTACAAATAATGGCCTAAAGCCGACATAATTAAAATAACATTAC
>ML777034.1:216036-234569 GCA_009831015.1 Picea engelmannii | reverse complement strand
ATTGTTTTACCTGGAACACCTTCTTGAGACTAGCCAATAGGACTAGTCAGATACCCTATCTTACACAAGGTGTATCTACAAATTTAAGATGACCCAGAAGCTGAAATTTTTACCACAGATAAAAAACTAATTTCTGTAAATGGACCCCTGATTTCAGGGTCTGAAACGATACAGAAATTTTTTTATATCGCAAATGCTGCAAAGACTCATTTCAGGATGATTCCAGAACCCTATCTTTTACCAGCTATATCTCCGAAAGTATAAGGTATCAGGAGATAATTTTTTAACCCAACGTACCTTGATCCGTCTTCTAAATACCCTCCAAGTCGTTCCTTATGAAATGTTTTATAAAACAAGTTATAGCGAAAATTCCACGGTGTCACAGATGTAGCAGCGAAACCCCAAGACCTTGAGCTCTGATTCCATATGTTAAGAACCAAACATCAATATAGCATATAAAAACCTCAGAAAAAGTACTCAATGCTTTGAAAAGGATATAATTTCAGATAATAAGCCTCTTCGAGGGGGCAACCTCCTTTTACCCCACTTAAATGTTCAAGTACAAGATGATTCAAAATGAAAATGTCTTCTTGGTATATATAGGAGACTAGGAGGTATAATTACAAATAATGGCCTAAAGCCAACATAATTAAAATAACATTACTAATCTAAATTACAACTAATGGCCTAGAGTCGACATAAATAAAATAGCATTGCTAATCTAATATGCCCCAATTAAGGGGTAATGAGCCAATATTAGGGCTTAACAAGTGATTTGTCCCTTTCACACTCATTCAATTGGACTTGAAAGGTCATGAGTCTTAGTTAAGCTCTTTTTTGACTCATTTTCATAAAGAGAAAATATTTCCAAGTGAGCTTGTCTCTTTCACACTCGTAAATTGGATTTGAAAGGACATCTATTTGGCACAAGTTTATCCCTTTTTCACACCAAATAGACTAAAGATCATAAAAAAGGTCATTTTTTGGTGTTAATTTGTGATTGCATCTCATGCCCTTGCTTGCATTATTGAGCCTATAGTCAGTTCCTGATTTCCATTATAAACCATTTGCCTCAACAATTTTGCATCCTCAACCAAGCAAAGCCTCATTTATATCCTTCACAATTTGACACCCTATACCTAGGAGGGAACATTCCCCTGAGTGTCCATATCCTGCATGCATATCCTTACATTGAGCATAGGTATGTTCCACTGCTGGAACTAGTTTTTGTTACCTACGCCACTCGTTTCTTCCTCTACATCATAGCATTCATTTGTCTATGAAAAAACAAAAATCAATATGGGCGGGAAGGGAGTATGATATTATATTGGCAGCTATCATGTCACCTTTGAAAATAGCACAAATTTATTGAGTCCATTTGTCATAATAATTTTGGGCTTAGCATGGACTTAGGAAGTTGATCTCATTATAGAGAGTTTTCTCTACCGAATAGTTACTCTTCCAGTCCCTATAGAGAACTTTGTTGATGCCTCCTGCATCTCATGGTTTCATCATTGAGTCTACGTTGTCAGAGTCGTCCATATGTCTCATGCTCTTGTTCAAAGGAAGTATGTCAACCTGTGTCAGTCATTCCTTAGATCTCTTGACTTTGCATGTCAACCATACCCTCAGTTTGTCTTAGAGTCACATGATATTGTTTTCATATCATGCACCTTGGTCCTACTTTCATCATTCATATGTAGCCTTGAAACCAACAGTCAACATTTCATCATTGGTCATTGACTAGGTGGTTCCCTTGTGTTCGACGAAAATACATCTATTCACACATTGGAATTCATGCAATGTCTTGGATGACATTATCCTTATTGGTGGTTTCCTCTCCTTTGTTACCAGTATCCCTCACTGGCTATTATTTACAGGGTCTTTTTTGTGTACCTCTTACACTCGGAACACGTGAAAGATGCACAAGGTTGTTGGTTCATGATCATGTTCTTCGTCTGATTTCCTCCAAATCATGGAGCTCCTACTTTGTGCCTCATGTTGAATGATGAGATATGCCTTAATGCTCTCCTTTTAGCAGGTCTCCTTCCATCGACTTCAAATCGTCTATTCCATAAATGAGACCTAGAGTCTTATGAGTACCTTGAGGCTTGCAGTCATTAGTAGAAGGTTCTCTCGCCATCGACAGTTGGGAATACATCAATGTCTCCTAATCAATGGATTCTTCAAGTGTTCAACCCTGACTCCTTTATTCACACTTGTAAGAATCTACTCAGTGCCTTGATACCTACTTTCATTATCGGTGGGTTGTCTCGCATTTGTTAATGATATACCTCAATGACTGATAATCAAACAATGTCTCATTGTGCTTGACCTCAACTCCGTTATTCACATGATGTAGATTTTCACCTTTAGCGGATTGTGTAGAAGACTTGAAGACATCAATTATTGTCGCAGATTTCCTAAGTTGTTGCTTCCTTTTCATTGGACTAGTACCTATATGACTTCAGTGATCATGGGAGATCATATTGTACTCCATTGTATACAGATATCTTCATATTGGTTTTGAGTCTGGTTCTACTGGGCCTTGTTCGTGACTATGACATCCTTTGGTATGTAACCGCATTTGTATTTTCCTATTCATGGACACAAAAAGTTGTTTGGTATATTTTCACATGGATCTGTAGTGTAATTCAATTTCCATCCATGTATGCAAATTCAGTGTAGAATGTAATGAGCAACTAGTTCTTCCAGTTGGTTCCCCATCATTCCACTTCTGGGTTGTTTATAATTTATTTCGTCCATCACAGATACTCCTCTGGCCTCACACATTAGGGGCCAACTGTTATAGCAAGATTTTCCTCACCCTATTAAATCTTGCATATAAGGCCTTTTTACATTTCCCTATGTACACTTGCCAACCCTTTTGCAAGTTCCAGAGCTAAAAACTACATTTTTTCCACATGTACGCACCTTGCCTACTATACATCATACATATACATAGGATGCACCACTACAACCTGTGCACATCAATATTTTTTCCCAAAAATGAAAAATAGACTTGGGTTTCCATGTCACGACAAGATATCTATGATCCTTGGCCTTCCATATACTGAAAATGTTCTAACTTGGCCCTTCAGTTCCATTTGAAGCATATAAATGGGCCAATTCCAAGCTATGGAAAAGAGGAGAAATAATTAAAATTTGAGAGAAAAGTTACTTTGGCGAAATTATTTACTTCATATTCAGTCTACATCCCTTTGTCCTTTAAGTCTGAACACAGTGTTCAACCCCCAAGCTCTTCTCTTATTGGTTGAGAACTTCATTGTCTCTCTTCTATAAGATTGCCTTTGGTGGAGGATTGAAGTGTTGGAGGCCCAGCTGGAAGGAACTTAGTTTCTCGGTTCCAAACCGTTCTGACATGGAAGTATGTAGCTTTTTCACTTCTGTTTATCTTATATTAATATAAATACTTTTTTCCTGTCCAATTGATATCTTGCAAATATTTGAATTATTGTTCCATGGGCGTATTTTTCATGTTTATTAATGGATTATGCTATTGAATGTGCTAAAATCATATATCATCACCATATTCTTTGTTTGCTTGGTAGTTGAGGACTAGTTGCAGGTATATTGTTTTGGGTCAAGTGATGAATGGTGGACTTCATCGAACATCTGGACGACGTAGGCCTTTTATCTTGTCTTGCTAGCATAATTTATTACATAGCATACTTGAGAATGGAGTTGATTTCTGCAGTCATTTCCATTTGTTGTGGTTTACCCTAGCCATAGATATATTTTCCTCGTAATAGACACCCATTTTGTCAATTGTGCGTGGTAGATAAAACCATCTTTGAGCATTTTCTCTACTTCTACCTTGATTGCTACCACATTTTGAGGATTGACTAGAAAAAGATTTTGTTGGACCAGTTTGGCTTTAGGGTAAGTCGTGATTTCATGTTCTACAATTCATGGGTCAGTGCCTAGTATATTCTTGTAAGACCAAGAAAAAATGTCACGTAAATCCTTGAATAACTCAGTGTAAGTTTGAATCTCTTCAGGGGAGAAATCTCCTCTGACGAAAAATATTCTCCACAATGCCAGGGGTTTTGGAGATATTGATTGGAATCATTGTAGAAATTCTTTCCATGTTACATTCGGTGTTAAATCCATGCATATACAAAGGATTGATAGGACAAGGGCTATTTCCATTCATGGTCAAAACAAAATCTCTCGCCTCTACTCTCCTAATATCGGGAAGAAAATAATATCTATGATGTCGATCATCCCAAGGTCTATTGGGACCATTCATTTCCTAGAGAATCACCTCATCGAAGGGAAAGACCAATTCTAAAGGATATTGAGTGGCAAGACAATATCGATCCCAAATTGTCTCGAGAACTAGATATAACTTCTATGAGAGAGCCGAATCTGGGTTGTTCGAGGCTTGCAGGAAAATTTTGTACACAACCTCAGTCGCGGATAAGGGAATAGTAATGCCAAGGTTCTCTACCCATTCTATCGAAGTCTATGTGTCATGAAAGTAGATCTTCATAAAAGACGACACTTGGAAAATTACATCCCTCAACTGGTCAGAAATAATCGACATAAGATTTACATCGTTGGAAGGCAGCGGGTAATCTTAGGTTCCCATCAATGATGGAAACAAACTAACACCTAAGTTGACAGTTCCAAGCTGTGGGTTATCAATCATCAGGACTGTGGAAGCCCTCGATGAAGTGTTATCATGAGAAAAGGACAATTGGTTGATGGTCACTATTCGACACTCGTGTGGAAATAACAAGACCCAAAAAACCATGGAAACCACCACATGCATCACATACATACAACACTGTCCTAACAAAATATTGTAGTTGAGAGGCACACCGACCACTTCAACTTTGACACACACAGTTTTACCCCTTAAATGCATGGGAAATGAAGCAATTATTTTGTGTGGTCTAAATGATCGACCGTAAAAAACCGTAAGCAATGTAGGCAATGGAGATAACTTAGGCTTGCCAATGGCCTTCCAACATGCCAATGACATCATGCAAGTCGAGGCACCCTCATCAACCACTGTACGAAAAATGTTCTGAGTAAACTATTTCTTCATGTTTCCACTACTATTTGAAAGTCAAATTGGTGAGGAAGATGAGTTTTTAAGTTGGTTGGATAAAAAAGGATCGCTCCTAGATTACTAGTCTCTAACACTCCCAAGGTGGACAATAGTTATTTTCTTTGTGAGGGGAAACTTTGGAGAACCTCCAGAGTAGACATCGCACAAGGGGTCTGCGACAGATACTCCATGATGGAGCATTTCTGAGCAGCCCTCATGTTTCAATTATGCGAAGCCTTCTTAAATGCACCTTTAAGGATGTGGGTCATTGTTTCACCCACCGCCCTCTAAATTTGGAGAGGAGTCGATGAGTTAGTTGCCTCCTTGCTATTTTCAATAGATTCTAGTGTTTCGTACTCATGAGCCCTGGTCGATAAATGAGCATCGGATTTCATCATATAAATATTCATGGTCGGGTTGTTATTGGTAGGAATGGGGGGTCCCTGACTGCCCTCTGTCGCACTTGTGGATGCAGAAGCCTGAGCAATATTTTTCCCTTGTAGAAAATGGTTCGTCAATGCAAGAAGCTATTTTTTCTCTAATAACTTCTTGGCTTCAGCAAGTCAGGGGCATAGGTGAGTCAGGTGGCCTTTTGTGCATAGATTACATGGATACTTTGAATTCTTCTTATCCATTTTCCCCCCATCAACATTATTGGCATCCTTTTCATCCCCTTTACCCTTCTTATTTCATTATTTCTTCTTTCCCTTGGTCGGCTGTTTAGCCTTGGGATTCGTTGACTGCACACTATGTACATATGCCGTCTAGGTAGTAGGGACAACCAAACTAGAAGTATGGTTGGCTAGAGTCTGTTGTATTGACAATTGTTGCAACTAAGTTGACAACATATCCATGGAATTTCTTTGAGTTGATCCCACAATGCCATCGGCATGGGGCCCAAACTTTTGTTTGGCCTTATCAAGATTAGACTTTGGTGCACCTGGAAAGATCTCATAGAGCATGCTAGACTGAGAGTAGATCAGTTATGGATGTTGGGCTCTCATAATAGCCTCCGCTTCTGAAAACATCCTAGAAGCCGCTACATCCTTGGATATATAGGGAACCAAATACTTCAAGAACCACTCAAGAAAGAAAGTAGGAGTGACCTTGACCTTAATCAGTCTCTTTCTTCATCACCATTCTTGTATATTATCAGAGATGTGGTCAACCTTGGTTTGCTCAAAGTTGGCTAGCAGTTCGATGCCGACATCGTATCTCACATGTAGCTAGAAATTCTTCAATAAGACCATCGCTAAATCATTAAATTAAGAGTACCTCAAGCCATTGATCTCAATATAACACTTCACAACACTCCCTATAAGAGTGCATTGAAAAAGGTGCAATTGAATGGAGTCATCTTTCAACGAGTTTCATGAGCACCACAAGTGAAAGGTAGTCACGTCATCACACTGGATCTTCGCTAGGCTTGCCCTCAAATTTCAGAATATCCGAAGGAAACTTGGTCGGCATGGGGGGGCAATGTGGATTGTGACAGACCGAGTCATTCAGTAATCTCGAAAACTCTGGAAAATGTAGATTTTCCAGAAAGGGTAGTTTCAGTTGTGAATTATTTACAGGAAAAGAGGGTCCTAGATTTTGAATGGAACCAGATTGTCAGGAAAATTTAGACTGTTGGATAGGGTTTTGGTAGAAATAGTAGCCTTGACCAGCAAAAGTAAATTGCATCTGTTGAGGCATCATTGGCTTTTTACAAGGGAAAAACTCTCTATGGCCAAGAGTAAACCACAACAGACAGGTATGACTATAGAAATCAACTCAATTCCAACATGTGCTATATAAACTAATGTGCAATACGAGGAAGAAGCCTACCTCGATCCAATCATTTGATGACATTCCATCGTTGAGCACTTTGACCCAAAGCTTTACACCTATGAGAAGTTCTCAACAAATAAGCGATGCAAGTATATAGTGACAATATATAAAATGAGTTAGCACATCAGATAACACAATCCATTAATAAACATTACAAACATGCTCATGGACAATGATCATATATTTGGAAGATACTGATATGATGGGAAAGGAGTATTTCTATTAATAATTGATCAACAGAAGTATCAACATTACAGACTTCCATGTCGGCATGGTTCGAAACCAAGAAACCAAGTTCCTTCCAACTAGGTCTCCACCACTTCAATCCTCCACCAAAGGCAAGCTCATAGCAAAGAGGTAATGAGATCTTCTTGACAATAAGGGAAGAGCTTGGGGGCAGATCACTGTGTTCAAACATGAAGGACAAAGGGATGTAGACTCAATATGAAGTAATTTCTCCAGAGTAACTTTGCTCTCAAAGTTGAATGCTTTCTCCGTCTTTTTCCATAGCTCGAAATTGTGCTCTTATAGCCTCCAAAATGAAACTAAAGGGTCGAATTGGAACTTTTCCAGTATATGGAAGGCCAAAGATCAGAGATCATTTGTCGTGACATGGAAACCTGAACTCATTTTGTATTTTCTGGCATAAATCCCGATATACATGAGGTATAGTGGAGCAACAAGCGTATATGCATCTTGCAAAGAAATTAGGAAGTGTATATGTGGAAAAATATATAATTTTGGCTCTGGATTTATAAAAAATGGGTTGATAATTCTGCATAGGGAAATGGGAAAATGCCCTCTGTGAAAGATAGAAATGGTGAGGAAAATCTTGCTATAACAGATGCCCCCTAATGTGTGAGATCAGAGGAGTATCTACGATGGCTGAAATACATTATAAATAACCCAAAAGTGGAGTGGTAGAGAACCAAGTAGACAAACTCAATTTCTCATTACATTATGTACTGACTTTGCATACATGGCTGCCAAAAATACAATGCATATCCATGTGGAAAATATACCAACAAGTTTTCATGGCCATGAGTAGGAAAATATAAATGTGGTTACATGCCAATAGCTGTCATAGTCACAAACAAGGCCCAGTGAAACTAGTCTCAAAATCAATCTGAAGATATTTGTATACCATGGAGTACAATCTAATCTCCCATGATTGCTCAAGTCAAATAGGTATTGGTCTAATGAAATGGAAGCAACAACTTAGGAAAGATGTGTCTACAAAGTGATGTGTTCAAGTCTTCAATACAATCCGCCAATGGTGCAAATCTACATCATGTGAATAAATGAGTTGAGCTTGAACACGATGAGACATCGTTTGATTACCGATCATTGAGGTATACTATTAACAAACACAATACAACCTACCAATTATGAAAGAAGGTATCAAGGAACCAAGTACATCTCTTACAAATGTGAATAAAGGAGCTAGTGTCAAACACTTGAGAGATCCATTGATCAGGAGAAATTGATGTATTCCCATTTGTCAATGGTGAGAGATCCTGCCACTAATGACTGCAAGCCTCAAGGTAATCATAAAACTCTAGGTCTCGTATCCAAAATACACAAGCTAAAGTCGATGGAAATATACCCACTGAAAGGAGAGCATTATGGAATCTCTCATCAGTAAGCACGAGGAACAAAGAAGGAGCTTCATGATTTGGTGGAGATCGGACGAAGAACATGTTCACGAACCAACGAATCTGTGTGTCTTTTGTGTGTGGAAAATGCAAGAGGTACACAAAAAAGACCTTCTGAATAGCAGCCAATGATGAAAACTACTGACAAAGGTGAGGAAACCATTAATAAGGCTAATGGAATCCAAGACACTGCAGGAATCCCAAAGTGTGAATAGATGTCTTACCCTCGAACATAAGGGAAACCATCCAGTCAATGACCCATGATGAAATGTCGATTGCTAGGTTCAAGGTGACCTACCAATGATGAAAGTAGGGCCAGGGTGCATCATAAGACCAAAGTATCATGTGATTCTGAGACAAACTGAGGGTGTGGTCGACATGCGAAGTCAATATTTCTGAGGAGTGGCCGACACAGGTTGATAGACTTCCTTTGAATAAGAGAATGAGGCATACAATGGACTCTAGCATCATAGACTTAATGATTTAACAATTAGATGTAGGAGGCATCCATAATGTTCTCTATAGTGACTGGAAGATTAGCCAATCAGTAGAGAAAATTCTGTAACGAGATCAACTTCCTAAGGCCATGCTAAACCCAAAATTATGATGACACAAGGACTCAATAACTTTTTGCTCTGTTCAAAGGTGACACAACTGCTGCCAATTACAATATAGTACTCCCTTCCCGCCCGTCCTTTTTTGTTTTTTCATAACAAATGAATTCTTTGATATAGTAGAGGGAACGAGTGTCACAAGTAAGAAAAACTAGTTCCAGCAATGGAACGTACCTATGCTATATTCAATGAAATTCATGCAAGAGATGGACACTCAGGGTGATGTTCCCTCTAGGGTATAGGCTTTCAAATTGCGAAGGATATAAACAAGGCTCTTCTTGGTTGAGGATGCAAAACTGCTTAGGCAACGGTTTATAACGCAAACCGAGAACCAACTAAAGTCTCAATACTGCAAGCAAGGGCATGAGATGCAATCACAACTTAACTCCAAAAAATGTCCTTTATTTATATATTTTATTCTACTTGGTGTGAAAAATGGGTAAACTTGTGCCAAATAGACTTATTTTCAAATCCAATTTACGAGTGTGAAAAAGACAAGTTCACTTGACAATCTTTCCTATTTTTGATAGCGAGTTGGAAAAGAGCTTAACTAAGAATCATGACCTTTCAAATCCAATTTTAACTATTGTGAAAGGGACAAATCACTCAGTTATATTTTCGGTTTTTAGACAAGTCAGAAAAGAGCTTAATTAAGATTCGTTTGGGAGATTCTAGGCGAAAAGTCACAGGGGAGGCCAAGGCTCCTGTGCAGAGCTTCTGTGAAATGTCAGTATCTTACAAATATCTGACATAGGCTTGGGAAAACCCAAAGCTCTTCAAGTCTAGGAGGATAAATCACTAGTGGATCATATCGTCTTCGTGATAGATCGAATAACATCTCTTCCTAGAAAATACATAGGTGGAAGCATTGGATACCCCGCAACACCATCCCAATCAAAGGGAACCTCATCAAGACTTGGAAGGAGAGAACTCGGGAAGAGTAAAACTCTCTCTTGTTCAGAAGGTGAAGTACTAGAAATGCTAAGGGCATGGCATAGAAGGTACAGAACCAAAACTAGAGGATCGACCAACAATTTCATTGGCATGACCACTTCCTTAGACTTGTCACTCTCCAGGAGAAGAGTGGGGTTGATCGAAGATTGCATCGATACAACCACTTCTTCAACCATTGGTTGAATAGGATGCAAGACAATAAGGTCAAGAGGTGCATCACCCCAAAAAATAGGAGTTTTTCCGGTCGAATATTACATCAACACGACCATTGGTCGAACAAGATGCGAGACAACAAGGTCAAGAGACGCATCAAACTTGAACATAGGAGAGGTGTCAGTCGAAGATTGCATCAACACGACCACAGGTTGAATGGGAAGCGAGACAACAAGGTCAAGGGATGCATCAACCCCTAAAGGAAAAGGGGTGTCATCCAAATATCGCATCGGCATGACTGTTGTATCAACTAAATAAGGAACATAGTGCTATGAAACCATAGATGCCTCAGAACCCGAAGGGCCCTTAGGTGAGCCCCATGCTTCTGGTATCCCAGTAGTAATAGGAAAGAAATGAGTAAGGTGACTTCCTTCACAATTCCTACAAAGGAATCTAGGCTTACGTCCAAGACGTCTAGTGTTCTCAATCATATGAATGCCCCCAACATGACTAGCAGAGGTTGGTGATGAATCCCCAACATGACTAGTAGAGGTTCATGATGAATCTACAGAGTGACTAGCAATGACTAGACTCGTGCCCCCATCATGAATTGCAATGGCTGGTTGCAGGTCTTCAACATGACTCACAGATATTTTTGACCAATCTCCAACATGACTAGCAGAGGTTGGTGATATAATTCCAGTATGACACGCAGTGACTGGATTTGTGCCCCCAACATGAGTTGCAGTGGCTGGCTGCAGGTCTTCAACATGACTCGCAGAGGTTGTCGACCAATATCCAACATGACTAGAAGATGTTGGTGATATAATGTCATTATGACACGCAGTGACTGGACTTGTGGCAGTGGTGAAGTGCGGGATTTGAGTCCAAGGTCCAAGGAAAGATTGGTTTTGAGAAATCACAGACTAGGAAGGATCCTGGTTTACACCCTGTCCCTATCTAGTAGGATAGTATCCTCCTCCATACTGATTCATAAAGGGTTGTAAGGGAATCAACAATGAGGAAGCTTCTTTCCAAGAGAAAGCGACGTGACAAGGATTACTCATGTGAGGATATATGTTTCCCCCGGGTGAAGGAACTTCGTGAGGGGGGTTGCCCATACTATAAAAATAACTTCCCCCAGATGAAATGCTAGAGGATAGATGGAGTTCTTCCATGGGAAAAGTGTTCGTAGGAACCGACATAGAAGAAGAAGGATAGGTGGACAGAGTGTAATAAGTAGAATGATTTCTTAATTGGGCATTTACCTCTCGCATAGTGGACTCTTAGGAAGGAATATTCCAACCTCCTACCATAAGAGGTGTTTGAAGGATATGAATCCCACCAAATGGAGAGGGATAAGAAGGAGGCATCATGCCCCCAAACCCAAAACTTGTATTCGCATAAGGAGGTGAGACAGAGGATGGAAAGTGAGAATACATCTCATACATACCATGAGAAAAATGATTAGAGACCCAAGGCATTGATTGGGTATTATAATTTTTCATATCATAATGCGAAGTGGAAGGATCTATCCCCATGAAATGAGTGGACATCATGGGGGTAGTAGCAGTAAATGAGGGAGAAAAAGGAACTCCACTATCCATGATAATGAAAACTCAGTATAACTCATAAGGCCAACTAGTAATCAAAGAGCATACCAAAAAGTCAAACGACCAACATGCATGTAAACAGGCTAAAGTGGTTGAGTGGCCTCTCTCGATAAAGAAGGTATGTCTCATCCAAGAGGGACCTAAGAATCCCTGCTAAAGTTTGGAGGTAACATAATCATTTATAAGGGCCCTCGTAGGCTAAAGAACCAGTCGGTTAGATCCCCTTGGAGAGGTAATCCTCCATAAAGGTTGTGTGTTGTATGACCCCTATATGACTTAGGATACAAGCAGAATAACCCCTGCAAGTAACATATGAGAAACCTAAGTCAAGCAACTAATCAACCACTATATAACCGATGCATAGGTGAACAGACATAAGTCTGGATTACCATATGAGAAGGGTAGCAAATCTTGAAACCTTGAAAGTATCACCTCTCATAGAGGTATGGATACTAGCAAGATCCACAAATACGAATAAATCCATAGAAATATCTCTGATGCTAGGTGAGTATCTAGGGGTTATCCCTTCAACAAACTTTGTGTGACCTCGTGCTTAACTCCGGTGTGAGCGGAGCCTCCTGATATTACCAATTATACAATGGATTTCTCAACTCCCTGTCTCAGACACAATGTTGATTTAATTGCCTTGGAGAAGTTTACTCACAAAATCCTATTCCAAGGCATTAAATCCTAGGCTAGTCTATGCACCCTAAACAATAAAATTGTAACTAATCAATTTTAGTTTAAAGTGTAAATTTTATTGGCCTTGGTTACTCAAAAAGGTATGGAAGTGAAACTCAGGATGTTATGACTCTACAAGAAAATAAATATGGATATAATGCAAATTCTATCTTTAACTTTTCGATGAATGATATGCTAATAAAACAGTGCAATTTTCAATTTCAACTCTGCAAATTAGAAGTAAAATGCAATCTTTCTCTAAATGTGCTAAGCTAATGATAAAGATTCAAAAACAAAAATGCCAACCAATGCAAAATGCCTATTTTTTTGTATTTTCAATATTCTAAAAAAAAAAATGCATGGACTGACAAGCAACTTGATATATAGATTCTACTGTTTATAAAAACAGTAACCAAAGCTGAATACCAAGCAGCCAGGAAAACAACCCAGAAACCAAGGACAAATTAAAAATCAAAAACAAAGAGAAAGACTACGCCCAAAAATTCAACTCCCAATAGGCTTCTTGTGATCCCAGATAATCTCAACAGGCACTACAGAGACCCAAGAAGGCTTAGTAATCCTTAAATCCTACCCAGCAGTCACTAAACCAAGAAAACAAGCACGGGGAAGTGGTATACATGATTGTTTAGGAGAACAAAGCGTATATATGCTTCTTGTAGTGAGATAGCACACGTGTATACACGAATGTCAAGGCAAAAAGGGTGTATATTCTTTAAAACAAGGCCAGGCAAGGGTAAAAGGATGAAAACTCATACCCAAAATGAACAAAATCTGTCCAATAGTGATACGACAAGAAACACAAAGGAACAAGAGAAATGTGAGAAGAAAAAGTACTTCAACCCTTAGAAGGAAGATCTCTCCCCAATATGGTCGCCAATTCTTTTACAAGGGAAAAGCTCTCCATGGACAAGGGTAAACCAGAACAGACATGTATGACTATAGAAATCAACTCAATTCCAACATGGTCTATTTAAACTAATGTGAAATACGAGGAAGAATCCTACCTCGATCCAATCGTTTGATGTTGTTCCACCATTGAGCACTTTGACCCAAATCTTTACACCTGTGAGAAGTTCTCAACAAACAAGCGATGTAAGTACATAGTGACAATATATAAATCGAGTTAGCACATCAAATAGCAAAATCCATTAATAAACATTACAAACATGCCCACAGATAATAATCATATATTCGCAAGATACCGATAGGATGGGAAAGGAGTATTTCTATTAATAATTGATCAACAAAAGTATCAACATTACAGACTTCCATGTCGGCATGGTTCGAAACCAAGAAACCAAGTTCCTTCGAACTGGGTCTCCACCACTTCAATCCTCCACCAAATTCAAGCTCATAGTAAAGAGGTAATGAGATCCTCTTGACAATAAGGGAAGATCTCAAGGGCTAAACACTATGTTCAGACTTGAGGGACAAAGGAATGCAAACTCAATATGAATTAATTTCTCCAGAGTAACTTTTCTCTCAAAGTTGAATGCTTTCTCCTTATTTTTCCATAGCTCGAAATTGTGCTCTTATAGCCTCCACAATGCAACTGAAGGGCCGAGTCAGAAAATTTCTAGTATATAGAAGGCCAAAGATCAGAGATCATTTATCATGACATGGAAACCCGACTTCATTTTGTATTTTTTGGCACAAATCCCAATATACGTGAGCTGTAGTGGAGCAACAAGCATATACACATCTTGCAAAGAAGTTAGGAAGTGTATATGTGGAAAAATATATAATTTTGGCTATGGATTTATCAAAAAGGGGATTGATAAGTCTGCATAGGGAAATTGAAAAATACCCTCTGTGAAAGATATCAATGGTGAGGGAAATCTTTCTATAACCAAAAACGGTAGTTTTGGTTGTGAATTATTTATAGGAAAAGAGGGCCCTAGATTTTGAATGGAACCAGATTGTCAGGAAAATTTGGACTCTTGGCTATGGTTTTGGTAGAAATAGTAGCCTTGACCAGCAAAAGTAAATTGCGTCTGTTGAGGCGTTATTGGTTGACTCCCAAAATTGGGTGACATAGCATGCGCAGGGATTTATCCCTCCATTGTGTTCTGAGGACCTTGGAAGGGGATGCCCCCAATCGATCTGAAGGGCATGGGTATAGAGCCTTTATCGTTGTTCCATTCAGTATGGAACAGGTTACCCTTGAGTGACATTCCTTACGATGGAAACGAGCCCTTCTAAGGATTCCAAAGACCTTGTGTGGAGTATACTCCAGTTGTCGCTCCCTGTGAAGGAACGATACCTTGCACCATTTTCTGTTGACCAAATTTGGGGTTGTCCCCAATAGAGAAAGCGACTGAATAAAAATCGTTGTTCCTTGTTGTTGGGAAAAACACCCTACGGACTAGCAAATAGAGTTCAGACTTTGCATGCATATATGACCAAATAGAAATTACTTTCTACCTTCATCCCTAGATTTAAATCCCCTTTTCTTAGTAAATTCATGGAAAGATCAACCTACCTCGTTACCGGTGTTTGATGTTGATCCTCCGTTGTGCTTGATTACTTTTTCGCAATACTCCTTCCAAATTTTACCTACATTCAAGATTAGCAACAACTATGCATGCATACTACTTATATACAAACGGGTTAGAAATCAAACATATACTGATCAAACTATAAACAGTTCATGAATTGGGATGGGAAAAGCATTTTCTTTATTACTTTGAATGAGTCAACTTACAAAAGTTGAGACTGACCACTGCTCCTTGAACCTGATCCTTGGCTCCTCTTCTTCTGTCCTTCAACTACTTTTCTTTGAATCTCCTTTGGCATAAGGAAAGGCTAAGGGGTTGGGACAATGGGAATACGTAAATGGGCAGAGTTTCTTCGCTATATTTTTTCTCTTCCAAATGGTACCCCTACCCCTTCTTTTATAGGCTACAAGGAGCTAGGTATTTGGATGAACCCTCGGCCATGCATGGCTGGGAGTTTTAGTTAAATCACCCATAGCTTTTTGTTCCGTTAGCAACTTTCCTTTTTTCATTCTTTTGTCGGTCCACGCGGGTTGTTTTGGGTCAGCCAGCGTGTACACACATGCAGTAATGGATTAGGGTGCGTGGGCCTTTATTCAAGAGGATTTTCAAAGAGTTGTTTAGTAGTGTTTTGGAAAAGAAGGGATGTGAGTTGGCCTGATGCCAGGTAAGCATCTGTGGTGAAATTTAGGGTTATAACAGATGCCCCCTAATGTGTGAGGTCAGAAGAGCATCTGATGGCTAAAATACATTACCAATATTTACTGATGTGCAGAACGATTGAGCCCAAGGATCAGGAACCGGGAGGTGTCGTCTACAAAAGAACAAATGTCTCACCGAGGCGGGCATATGCATGCTCAGAATAAAATAGAGCCATGGCTACCTGTTGAAACAGAACTTAATTTTGTTTACCTTAAGAACAAAATTTTTGGTATCCTTGAGTCTTTTCATTATTAAAATCTTTATAAAACAAATCCTTTCATCTCCGAAGAATTTGAATCGCGTTTGTGATTCTTTTTTAGAAAAAGAATGCTTAAAATTTAAATTAACATAAGTTCCAAATACTTTTTCGAATTATATCCTAAATGAACCATAATGATAAAACTTAAATAAAGCTTAAATTCATATCGGGATATCGGGATTCGCAGTTTCGAAATAACAAATTTTCATATCATCAAATATCTCGATTTCCCGATCCCCGATTTCCCGATTCATTAATCCTTGATTAATTCATCCTTTACTTAAATCTCATTTAAAAAAGAGTTTCAACTTTAAACAGTCATATCGGGAAATCGTGATTCGCGGTTTTGAAAGAACAAAGAAAATTGTCATCGCATTCCCCGATTTCCCGATCCCCGATTTCATTTATTTCATAAAAGAATTTTAAAGTTAAACTAATTACTATTAAACACAATTAAGAGCAACTAATCATATCGGGAAATCGCAATTTGCGATTCTGCGAACAGAAATTTTCATATCATCAAATATCCCGATTTCCCGATCCTCGATTTCCCAATTTCCGAGCTCTTGATTAATGAAAACCCGAAAAGGTAATCTGGATTAATTAAGATAATAAAATGATTGACTTAAATAATAGATCGCAATTTCGGCAATCGGTGTTTTACAATGATTTACCTTCTTGACATCAAAAGTTCTGAAACCCCGATGAAAGCATTTTCAAACTTATGATAAGATTAACGATAATAAATCATTCTCAGAAACAAGGGTTAAAGTTTCAAACTTTTAATAAATGATCTGTATACAGCAGGTTTCTATTATATTCGAAAATATTGGAAATCTCAATACCAAACATTAAATACATATTATCTGGAATATCTTTGCATTTATTTCATAATAGATGAACAGATCTCGAAGATTTTACGATATATTTGAAATAATTTTTCGAAATGTTTACATTATTCCAAAAGCTGAATTCTGCTCTGTTTCAGGTTTTCAAGAGAGCACAGAGCCTTTCTCTTCTCCTGAGCTGCTCCTCCATTGACAGTCTTGCTTGCTTCCGAATCTTGCTGATAAGTTATGGCGCCCAAAAAAGCTTCGAAGAAAACCGAAGAACAACCGAAAAGCGATATCATTTCAGATACTACTGCAGCTGGAATAATACACAATGTTAAATCATGGGCTGCAATCGCAGAGAAAATAGAAAATGAGATTTCATTTTCAGATGACGATGGGGAAAATCATCTCCGAGATATCGCCGAGACTGGTCTCCATAAAGTTGTTGCACGCCCGAGACTCGTTTCATATACAGATATGGTTATCTGGGCACTGGATAAGGTAGACGTTCCAACAAGGATCATACTGAACGAGAAAGGAGAGGTCGTCGGCTCATTCAGGCCCGAACATATACAAGTAATGTATAAGTTATCACCCAATCATAAGCATACTTTAAATTCTGAATTTTTAGTCGCATTTCAACAAAAAGAATGCGTTGAAGGAGGCCAATCATACCCGGACATGATAAAAGAATGGGTCAGAGACAAAAACAAATTTAGGGCCGATGCACAGGGGATATATGCCACTGCTTCATTGAATGATTATATGAGGTATTTAATAATGATGTTATGCAGATTATATGGGAAAAAAGACTCAAATCACTTTAGTGCAGAATGGACACCCCTCCTAGAAGAAGTTTCAGAGGGAAGAAGTTTCAACTGGCATAATATTTTATCGGACAATATTAGTACAGAAGTTATGAAGTATCAAACAGCTAGATCAAAAGGACAAACAGTTGCCTTTTACATGTCAGCTTATATAATAGATGTTATATGTTTTAGGACTCCGTTCCCTTTGATGAATTGGAGTTGGGATCCTTCCTGTGCAGAGCCTGTCCATAAGTATCATTCGGCTCTGTGGGAGGACAATGCCAAAGATAATTTTTATGAGGTAAGTCATTTTGTTATAATTCCTCTATATATAATGTTCTTCGGATGTGAACCTCCTCGAATTTCGCATACCATGATGGAAAATCTCAAGACAGTTGCCGATTGGTTCAATGAAGAACATTTCTCATATGTTAGGGTTTATGGATGTTCTATCCCACCACATGCACTCCCAAAAATACTTCCAGATATGTTAATTTGCAGAGAAATAGCCCATCAATTAGTAAATGGTGGTATTGGACTTGAATTAAAAGCTCAACAGAAGAAGTCATGGCCACATTTTCCTGTTTATTTAGGAAAATTTTCTTTATTAAACTTTGGTCATTCTAAGGCAGAAGCAGAGTCATTGAGTGAAGTAAAATTAGTAGATATCGAACACAGGAAGCATGATCCTTATCAAATCATAAATCGGCATGTTGCACAGTGTGGACTGAAAGCATATGAACATGAAGATTCTTTTTATGATGATATTTTCAGAAATGTTAAGTCATATGATGAAGTTCAAAGCAGGGTGAAAACCTTGTCACCTGATGC
>ML777034.1:76371-204623 GCA_009831015.1 Picea engelmannii | reverse complement strand
TCTTGAGGCTGAAATAGGGCTTCAGAAATTTTGGGAACAAGACCATTTTGTACGATCAGCTTTAAAGTTTATCAGAATACCATTCACAACGAGATTCTGGATCTTGTCATTCAGTGACTATGTTTCTATCCTTCTCTAGTTTCGTTTGTTAAAGCTTCTTCTTAATGTGCATTTCTAGCAAGTGAATCAATTTGGAATTATACGCAATTATTGTTTATAGTATCAGATTGGTTTGGATGTTGAATGTGTTACAGTTTTTCCTCTGGAATTATTTCAATAATTTTAAGACCTGTAACCTTGTGTTCCTTAATATCTTCTTTTGTTAGAAAACCTGCGTTCCTTTCTTTATTGTAACGAAAATATAAGATTCTTTCCAGATTAAAGCCTTATATTTCTCTGTGTCATGTTTCATTGTTTACAATTTCATAATCGTCACTGAACCAGGAAACGGCCTTACTTGTGTCTTTATTTTCTGTTTTAAGTTTTAAAGTTGTTTTACCAATATCTGACCTGAATGTCTGAAGTAACAAACTTATTAAAAACCCTTTTATAAAAAAATATAAAAATCAATCACCCATGACAGTTCCTAACGGAAGACAACCAAACATAGAACTCAGTTTACAAGATCAAACATGCATTGCATTGAACCTATTTAACACTATCTTACAAACTACAACAAATAGAACTGAGTTAGAACGATCGTGGGCAGCAATAGAACGCGACATAACTATCCAGGAACAAAAGGAAGAAAGATAGAGACAGTTGAGAAACTGAATCTGATCTAGTTTTCTTTGTTTCTTTGTTTTAAAAGTATTATCATATTTGGATGCCTAGAGGGTGTGTTTTATAGCCTTAAAACACAAACTCTGGAACAACACTACCAATCAAATAGAATGTAGATCCATGTCGAATAACGATAAAGAGTAGCCGTGAACAATACACAACGAAGCTACATCTCGAAATCAGAAAGATATGCATATAGAGTATCCATCTTCCAGAAGTTGATTCGGCCCATTGGCGGGAGATGAGATCTTTAGATCTCGAGCAACAACCTCAAAATCTTCAAAACTCATGTAGGAGTGTAATATGAATGCACAACTACACTACCCAGAGGTCTTCGACGGCTCATCGGTCATGGACTTGATAATCTTGATGATCAGACTGAAGGCTTCAGTGATTTCGAGCAAGGACTTGATTGGATGTTTAGGATGGTTGGGTATGCGGACAAGAGACATATTACAAAGGGGCTGACTCGGACTTAGTGACAAACTTCCCTTGGACAATAGCATGATAAATGATGAGACTCAGGCAACATGTATGTTAATCATAAGTCTACGAAGCAGAAGGCAACGCAAACTCTCCATATGTTTGGAAGGATAACCAAACGATGGAGGACACAACTCTATATAGTGAGAAAAGATTCCTAAGGTCGTACTACATCCCACAGTATGATGAAAAAACGGACAAATGTGCTTTATCCAAGGGTTACTCATTATGCTGCCAATAAAGAAAATACTTTTCCCTTCCTCTTTTTGGGGTATATTTGATTTTTTATTTTATTTTCAATAATTGTGGAAAAAGAATAAATGAATATTACGTTACAATGGAGGAACGAGTAGTGAAAACATACAAGTTCAAGGCACAAGGACAAGACTGATGTTCTAGTAAAATGATACTCGAGAAAAATCATCCGGCGGCCAAAGGTGTTAAGACGCAGAAGCAAATTGTCACAAGGATAGTGTATAAGGTATGCAAATGTGGTTAATAAAGAAGACAATGGTAACATCCTTCGATGTAAGTTTAATGAGCCCATAGAAGGTAAGATCGGTGGTTTTTCATATTTAGAGAGTCTGAAAAAACATAAAAGGAGACTCCATTGGGGTATCTTTTTCGAAGATAGTCTAGTCGGTTCGAAAAAGGGTAAACTAGCACTGATTAGACATCAATTCAAAACCATTTTAACAAGTGTGACAAGGACAAGATCACTCGGCCATTTTTTCATTTTTAAGGTGTCTGAAAAAAGCTTAACTATGGACTCCGTCAGGGAGATTCTTCTGGACCAATTTAACAAGCGTGAAAGACTAAGGTAACTCGACGATCTTTTCAATTTTAGGGAGTCTGAAAAGATATTAACTATGGACTCCATGGGGGTTTCTTTTTCGTAAGTTTAGTCCCTCATGCCTAAAAAGGGGATAAAATTATACTTGAGAGTACTCTTCTAAAGAACGAAAGTTCCATAGAGTATACCTTTTCTCATACAGTTTACCATCTGGACCAAAAAAGGGGTAAACTACTGATGTATAGACATGACTTCAAATTTCAGTTTAATGAGCGTGAAAGGCCACAAGATCGCTCGGCAATATTTTCATGTTTAGAGGGTCTGAAAAGGGCTTAAAAGGAGACCCATTAGTTTTTTGGGAGTCCTGAAGGTGAGATAAAGAGAGTAAAAGAATCATGCAAATGAGGCTCAAACTCATATTCAAGAAAGAATATAAGGACTCTCGAGCCTACATTGTTTTAGAGACGGCATGGACACCATAATGCAACCAGGACCTACCTAGGGCATCCATGTTCTGGTAAGCTCTACCGCCAAGTTGCGACACTTCTAAAGTAGATATGATGGTTTTGTGTCACAACCTGATGGGATCGATCCTATGGCAGAGGGAAAAGACAACGAGACACAAAATTTGGGGTAGTAACCTAACCGATATGCTCAAGTTGATTCTTGGAAAAAGTTTCATGGACCGTCAAAATTTTCTCAAAAATCAAAAAATGTGTCCCAATAATCGATCAAATCCCTCCCATATAACTCCTAAATCACTCTAAATGGTTTTTGGTATAAAGAAACTGATAAGGGAGGCCAAAAAAAATGACAAAAAGAGGCCAAAAAGTCTATAAATAGAAGTTGGCAGCTCATTATCACCATTGCTGGTTTGGAAATTGACTTTGGAGCCAAAAGACCCCCTTTGCTAAAAACGGTGATTCTGGGAGCTACAGTGGACGAAACGAACTTTCGCTTGGACCAAGTAAGTACAAACTCCCCTATCTAGCTATTCAATTCTTAAATTTTTCATTTGATTTCATTTTTTGGGTGGGCGTCGACCTTTAAAAGGTCGGCCCTAGGTCCACGCCGGTTGTCTCTGGACAGGCCATGTGTACACTCGGGAAGAGTAAAACCTGCCCGCATGTACACGCGACTGTCACTTATACAGCCCGCGTGGAGACCCCCTTTATAGATAAAATAACAAAACAACTTACTAACCCTTCTGAAATTTGTTGTGTTGGTAGGATGTATATCCAGTGGAGGGAAAGGGAGCATGAAGCAATTAGTGAGTTGGTCGTGGGAGATCCGAATGTCGTGGCCGTGTTGATGCAATGTGGTTTACTTAAGTTCTTCTTGTGTCCATTTATGCGAGAAAAACCAAGGCTACTGAATCCCTTGACTGACTACTAGCACCCTGATGCAGAGGCCTTCATGCTAGAGGGGAAATCATTGGTGCCCACCACCAAGGATATCTACTTTTTTACTGGCTTCTCAAGGAGAGGGGAACCAGTCAATTTCAGGAAGTTTCCTGCAGGGCCGCATAACATAGAAGAACTGATAGCCGGGCACTCTGAGGCTGGGACAAACCGTGTGAGCTCCAAGGTGCCCATAAGTAAGATTACTAACCTATCGTTGCAAGCGATATTATTTCTTATTGGGCAGATTACCGGTTCAGAGGCCTTACATTAGGAATATCACGCACAGATGAATTGTGCTATCCAGTGCTTGAATGCACATATTTTTTACTGGAGTACCACACTACTTGAGTGTATGAAGAGGAAATTGACAGATTGACGACAACAGGCACAGAGGAAATTCGGGTTCGGGATGATTTTGTGTTCATTCTTCTTTGAGAGATTTCTGAGTTTTAGTCCTTGGGAAGTGGTACGAGGACATTGGGCCTCTTTTCCTGCAGTATGTAGATGGGAAGTATTACTGCTAGGACAGGGTGGTGGAAGGACCAATGAATCCTTCTATGATGACTTCTTTGTGTGGTTGTCACAACAGATCCCTATGATCGAGGATTACCCATATGCAAGGATAGACTTTTCTAGAGATCCTGAGATACCCGTGCCTCCTGGTGAGGAGCGAGGGGAGATGGGTAAGTCTCCACCTTTGTAGTTTTTTTGTTTGTATATGTAATTTTTATGTCATTTTGTTATATATATCATTTTTTTTTTATATTCCATAGTATTTGATGGTTATACGTTTGTTGCATGCATATGTGGGACCCATGCGACTTGCCGATTATGCACGGAACATGCGTCATCCTCGGCCAGAAGCCGTAGCTTCCGCCAAGGGACTAGCAGTAGCAGGGAACCTCCTAGTCAGGGATGCTGAGAGGGTCCTTAGACGAGTTTAGTGGAACTTCACTGCACTCACTCGCACAGTCCTGATGGCAGAGATAGAGAACCTGCCTCCATCCATGCATCCTCATGTAGTGGGGCCACCTCGGACGTGGGTCCAATTTTTTAGGCGTTTAGCCCATGCTGTGGACTATTATAAGAGGGCCCATAGGCCCCAAACCTATTTAGACTTTTTACATGCCACGAGCACTACTTGTATATATCTTTTGAGGGCATAAGCCTTGTGACTCATCATTAGTCCCATTTTTTAGGTGCTTGCGTCCATCTATGTACTCTGGTTATTTTATGATGTTATATATGGTTTTTTTGATCTTTTGTGTCGTATGGATTTCGTGTGCAAAAATGTATTTACATGCTTATGTCAATGTTATTTCGTATGTGTGCAAGATGGAAATCTAAAATTTGATTAGCTAGAGTATCTGTAATTTGGTTTAATCTCCTAGGAACATGAAAATATGTAATATAATCAAATTTTCGTTCTAAGAGATGTACCCTAAGGAATCATCGGTGTAAAGTTGAATCATGAACCCAGTATACTCTGTTTAGCTGTGACACAACTAGTTGAGTGTCGAGATAGACCCAAAGATGAGAGATACCCAATGACCAGGCGTCACGAAGCAACTCAATAACTGCACTATACTCGGTGACATTATTTGTGGTGTTACCTAAGCATATACCTCCGAAAGATAACAACTGGCCCTAAGGTGTAAAGATTACCCAAGCTGTGGAGGCAAGCCTCCGAGTGTGCTGACTAGCACCGTTTGCATACCCAATGAACACCTCAGAATCACTTGACATTTCCCATATTGACGAAAGATAACATCAATGACATGTCCATAAAACTTAAAAGAAACTAAAAATCAATAGTACAAAGACTATACATATGTTACAAAAAGTTACCCACAGTGACCTGCCTATGAGTAATACTTCTTGAGGTAGAGCCCATTTCTAGGCTCTGCTAAAGCATTCCCTTCAAAATCAACCAAATGATAAGCACCTTTTTTTAATACCTCTTTTATGATGAAGGGTCTGAACCGCATGGGTTTGAATTTTCCTACCCCCAGGGGGTCCTTATCTTGGTCATAGACTAGGACAAGGTCACCTTCAAAGAAAATCCAAGGACAAACGGACCTATCATACTGACACTTGAACTTATGTTTGTGAGCCTCGTTGGCCAGGGCCGCATCACGACGCTGCTCATCGAGCTTCTCAAGGTGTACTAACCATTCCTCAAGTGGAGAAGTGTCTGGAAATAATTGTACTACCAATTTTAGAGATGGGATCTGACATTCGATGGGCAAGACTGCCTCCAGCCCGTAAATGAGTTGAAAAGGTGAGAAACCGGTTGCAGTCTTAACAGATGTTCGGTAAGCCCATAATGCCGAGTATAACATCAAATTCCAATTTGACTTGCCTGAGTTGATAGTTCATTGTAGAATAGTCTTAAGAGTTTTGTTTATAGCTTCCACCTACCCATTGGCTTGCGGGTAGTAGGGTGATGATGCTCTTGCTGTAACCCAAGCTTTGATGTTAATTCGGTCATCATTTGGTTCTGAAAGTGACTTCCATGGTCAGTAACAATATTTCTCGGGACATCGAACCTTGCTATGATCTGGTTGAATAAAAAGAGAGTTGCAGTCTCTCCATCATCTTTAAACGTCGGCATAGCTTCGACCCACTTAGTGAAGTAGTCTACAAATACGATGATATAGTGGTGCCCCATTGCTGATGGGGGATTGCAAGTAGTGTAATCAATCCCCCACTTGGTGAAGGTACCAACTGTGATGACAGGAAACATAGGAGTGGGATGTGCCCTCATCTTCTGGGAGAAGACTTGGCACGGATGGCACTTCTTGACCGATTCTATACAATATTTGATAAGTGTCGGCCAGAAGTAACCTGCTCGTAGAATCTTTTGGGTTGTTGCCAACCCAGAAAAATGACTGCCACAAGCTCCGGTATGGAAATCGTTGAGCACGATGACTACCTCCTCCTGTGTGAGACATCGGCGTAAGATGCAGTCTACACCTCTCTGATACAACGTATCATTGAGTATGAGATAATTCTTAGCCTAATGGTGTATACGCCAATGCTCATCACGAGAAGCAGAAGTGGGTCACTTCAAAGTCTGGAGATAGATAAGTATATCTCCATACCAGGGATCTGAAGATGTGATCAAAAAAATATCTCCCTAGATAGGCGATTCTTCAGGCACAACGTCACCTAACTCAACCGAAAGTTCTGAAATAAGCTCTGCGAAGACCAATGACTTTTTGGACTTTGTTGAAACGAAGTCTAAGTCAAATTCTTGGAGGATGACTATCCATCTACTGATTTTTCCGCCTATAACCCGTCGTGTCAACATGTACTGAAATGGATTCACGACAACAATGACGGTGGTCTTGCGAAATAGAACATAATGACGGAACCCTTGAACAGCATGAACTACTGCCAACGCAAGTTTTTCGATATGAGAATAATTGAGTTCTGGTCCTACAAGGCCTCAGCTTAGGTAATATATCATGTATTCTGAGAACAAATCATCTTCCTAAACTAAAACCATGCCAATGGTTGACTCTATGGCATCCAGATATAATAAGAAATCTTTGTTATAGTTAGGTGGTCGTAGCAGAGGTGCAATTGTGAGGGTGCGTTTTAATGCATCAAAAGAGCGTTGAGTGGCTTCGTCCCAATAAAAAGGAACATCTTTCTTCAGTAGGTGCATAAATCCCTTAGTGATTTCAGCATAGTTGGTGATGAAGCGTCGTAAAAAGTTCGCCTTGCCTTGTAGACTCTGAAGTTGAAGAATTGTGCGTGGGGGGGGAAACTGGATTATTGCCTCCACCTTAAGAGGATCGACCATGATCCCTGTTGTTGAGATGATGAAACCTAACAAACGACCTGATGTTACTCAGAAGCTGCACTTGTTTGGATTCAAGCGAATCCGAAAGTAGCGACAACGTTCGAAGATAAGTCTAAGTTGTGTGGGATAATCTGTTCTCTTGCGAGATCGTGATGCTAAATCATCTAGATAGGCCTCGACTATATGCTTGAGATCATGAAAGGAAAAGGATATGGCCTGCTGGAATGTGCCTCTAGCATTTTTAAGACCAAAAGGCATCTTACGATATGCGAATGTGCCCCACGGACAAATGAATGTCGTTTTGTGTTGGTCTTCAGGTTTGATTTGGATTTGATTGTATCTCGAAAAACCGTCAATGAAATAAAAGGCTTCGCAACCAGCACATTCATCAATGATCTGGTCAATGAACAGTGTTGGAAAATTATCTTTGGGACATGCCTTGTTCAAATCACGAAAATCGGTACATACATGAATCGTGCCTTGTTTTTTATTGACCAGCACAGGATTTGACACCCATTGAGTCAAATGGATAGGATAGATAAAACCTGCCTTTAGCAATTTCTCAACCTCGATCTTGATGGCTGTTGCTTTCTTGGGATTAACTAGACGAAGCTTCTGTCGAACATCCTTGGCATCAGGATACGTTGTGATTTCATGTTCAACCATTTTTGGATCGATACCTGGGATTTCCTCATAAGACTAGTAAAAAACGTCGTAGAATTCTTTGAAAAGATCTGTGTAGATTTGAATCTATTCGGGGGAGCAATCTGCTCTGACGAAGACGTTCTCCATGAGGCCAGGGTTTCAGGAGATGTTGATTGGTATAGTTTTAGAGATAGTTTCCATATTTCCCTCAGCATAAATTTCATGTGTAGCTAAGAGATTAATAGGACACGGTTGATCTCCCGTCATGGTCAAGGTGAATTCTCCTGCTTCGATTTGGCTTAACTCTAGGAGAAAATATGATCTGTGATGAAGATCTTCCCAATTTTTGTCTGGATTAGTCATTGCTTCAATTACGGCTTCATCAGAAGGCAAGACTAAGTCTAATGAATCAACGTTAGCGAGATAACCCTGATCCCAAATAGGCTCTAGAAGTGGATCTAACTCTTGTGCAGGAGTCATATTAGTGTTAGTTGAAGCTTGTTGGACTAAAGAGTATGCTACTTCAGTGGCAGACAAGGGCATGGAGATGCTTGAGTGCCCTGTCTCATCCATCGTGGCTGATGGGGAAGGAAGAATCCATGGATCCTCGAAGTAAGTCGTGCGGAACAACAAAATTTGAAAAATCTCAACCTTATGGTGATTAGATATAAATTTGATATCACCGTGAGGAGGTGGGTAATCAAAGGTACCCATCAAGGATAGGAACAAACAAAATCTTACATTGATGACACCTGGTTGAGTATTATCAATCATTGGGACCGTGGATGCCCCCAAAGCTAGGTCAGGTCTGGAGAAAGATAATTGATCAATGGTCACTATCCGGGCCTCGTGTGGAAACAACAAGACCCAGAAAACTGTAGAAACCACAACTTGCATAGCATAAGTCCAACTCTGTCCTAACAAGAGGTTATAGTTAAGGGGAGAATTGACTACTTCTACTTCGACACACATGGTTTTCCCTCCTAACTGCACGGGGAAAGAAGCAACGATGCCATGTGGTCAGAATGAACGACCGTCGAAAGCAATGAGGAGAGTAGGTGATGGAGACAAAACGGGCTGGCCAATGGACTTCCAACATGCCAACGACATAATGCATGTCGAGGTTCCCTCGTCGACCATCGTGCAGAGGATATTTTGTGTAAAAGTTTTTGTGGGGTAAGCCACTACTATCTGAAATGATACGTGGTAAGGCAGACAAGGTTTTAAGTCAGTTGTATCTAACATGATGGTACCTGGATTACAAGTCTCAGTAGAGCCCAAAGCGGTTAACGAGGCTTTTCTCTGAGAAGGGTAAATTTGGACGACCTCCAAAGAAGACATCACATAAGGGGTTTGTGATAAATCCTCCACCACATAGTAGTTCTGGGCGGCCCTTGCATTTGGGTTATGAGAAGATTTTTTAAATGCACCTTTTGGAATGCATGTCATTGTTTCTCCCAACGTCTTCTCAATCTGTAGAGGAAGAGATGGGAGGTCAGCTTCTTTACCCTTCTTAGAAGCGCTTGGTTTACTATAATTGTGCGTTCTAGTCGATATGAAAGTATCACCCCTAACCATATAAACGTTTGCGGATGAGGGGTTGTTCGGAGGCAGGCAGGTTTCTTGGCTACCCCCTTCCATGCTTGCAGAGGCTTGAGTTAGATTTTTCCCATGTTGAAATGGGTTCGTCAACACTGCCTGTTGTTGCTACGTGACAAATTTTTGGGCCTCTGCAAGTCGAGGACATAGATGGGTCGGGTGGTCTTCCGCACACAAGTTGCATTGATACCTCGCCTTCCATTTTTCAGTGTTGTCCCCACCAGCATTATCGTTGGGTTTTTTATCCCCCCTTACCCTTCTTTCGTTATTTTTTCTTCCCTTCAGGCTATTGGGTGGCCTTTGGGTTAGTCAACTGCACAGTGTGTACTTCCGACATTTTGGTAGGGGGACAAGCCTAAGCAGTAGTTTGGCTGGCCTATATGTGTTGTATGGATAACTGTTGCAACTTCTTTGTCAATTGCTCAGCAGGCTTGGTTTGTGCTGAACCGACAATACCATCGGCATGTGGTCCAGCTCTCTGTCTAGTTTTATCCAGTATTGAATGTGGCGCATCTGGAAAGTTGTCGTCTAATAAAAAAGACTGAGAATAGATGAGCTCAAACTATTGAGACCTCATGATGGCATCTTCTTCAGAGAAAACTCCTGACGTCGCAACGTCTTTGGATAACTGCAGGACCAACTACTTAAGGAACCACTCAAGCAGGAATGTTGGTGGAACTGGTACCTTGATTAGACTCTTCTGGCGTCTCCATTCTTATATGTGATCAGAGATATGGTTCGTTGTTGTCTGTTTGAAATTAGTGAGCAGCTCTATGCCAGTGTCGTATCTCATAGGTAACTAGAAATGGTTAAGGAAATCCATCGCCAGTTCGCCAAAAGAAGAGTATCTTGAGCAATCGAGCTCAATGTACCATTTCGTGGCACTCCCAATGAGAGTACGTTGAAACAATCGCAACTGTACGGAGTCATCTTTCAATGAGTTAGATGAGCACGAAATATGAAAGGTAGGCACATGATCTCCTGGATATTCATTAGGATTGGCTTTGAACTTTGGAATATCCGAAGGCAACTTCATCAACATAGGAGGTCAACACGGATCCTGACAAATAGGGTCATTCAACAACCTTGTCAAATCTCGCAAGTGTAAATTCGCCAGGAACGGTAGTTTGGGGGTTGTTGTTGATAACCTGGGACAAAGGGACCTGGAGTTTGACTAGCACCAGGTTGCCAGGAAAAGTTTGGTTAGTGGCCCAGATTCTGGTAGAAACCATGGCCCTGGCCAGCGTAAGCATTTTGCATATCTGGAGACATCATCGGTTGATTTCCTAAATAGGACATAGATTGTTGGGCATGCATTGTATTCGAAGGACTTTGGGAAGGATTACCCCATGTCGGTCCCGTGGGGATAGGCATAGTAGTTTGTCTGGGGTTCCATTGATTGTTGAAAGAATTTCCCCAGATCGACATTTCAGAGGAGGGGACAGATCCTTGCCTTGAATTCCAAGGTCCTACTAGGTTTTCCCCCTGTGCAGGAATAGTACCCTGCACAGGAGTAGACTGTCCAAAAATGGGGTTTCCCCCAGTCAGGAAAGTGACTAACGAGAAAGTGTTGATACCAAACATTTTGTTCCAAGAAAATGGTGTCGAACCTACCGGCATACTATGTGAAGGTGGTCCTTGACTCCCCACTCCAAATAAACTATTGTGTGTGGGTTGCTCGATTGATTGTTGATGCGAGCCACTGAGTGAAGGGGACGAAGGAGGGATATGACCTTCTCCATAAGGAAAAGAGTTAAAAGGGACAAGAGTGACCCCTATGTGACCTTGCAGAGTAGCGCTAGAGCTCCCTGCCCTGAGACCCAAAGTCTGTAAAGTGGAGTAGGAAAGTACAAGACTTGTACTCGAACTCGACATCCCGTATGAGAAGAAAGGGCCTATCGCACTGGGTGTGAAAGGCGTTGTGGCCGCTACCAAAGACGGGTTCGGACCATTGTGAAAAGTAGTTGAGGTCGGGCCTATGGTGACTCGGACTGTCGATGGTGGGTTAGGAGATGAAATCTCTCTTGTGGTGACAACTGTTGTGGGAATTGAAGAATTCCCAGAAGGAGTAACAACATTTGTTTCCATTATTGTGTGTGACACTGTCTGGCGCTCGTAAAATTGAATTGGTACAATGAAAGGTGCCAAGAGATGAGTGGTTCAGGTTTCAACCGAGCTGAGAGAGGTTGCTTGAAGGTCCAAAATGGTTGATTCCTCCGGGGGTTGTTCGGGCACAAATTTTTGTAACCCGATCGCTTCAAAAGACCATTGTTGGTCTAGCTTCTTCCTTAATGGTGGCAGGGGTGGCTCGAGTGTAATCGACGGTAGGCCAAGAAGCCTTCGTGACCGACAGAGCTCGGGATCCTCCACTGTGTGAGAAGATCCAATACACTCTAAGGTAGTCTAAATTCTCAAAAGTAACACCCACTACAAAATAATCCCTAGAAGATAAGACAAGCAAACACTAAATTAATTGGAAGAACAGTTACAACAACCAACACTAGAGCAACTTACGGGTGCAAGTGCAACTTGAACACGGAAGCACCCTCCGGGTATACTCTGCAAAGTGTGGCCCGATGTCTGTCCTAGGTACCATAGTATACCCCCGCATTCACCTGTGTATGTCCCTAACAAAGATTGGCAACTAGGTTGCCAGCATGCGAACAGTCACCAGGTGGGTACAGTCGAAAGTCAGGTAGACCACAATGAGTAGGGTATCGAGACCAAAACCTATCAAGGGTATTGAGATAAAATGGTCCGGAAGACAAATTATGACCTTGAATGGACTCGAGACCCATGAAGCCCCGTGGAAAATGCAAACGACGAAATCCCAAAACAAGCCCTCTATATGTGTTCTCCACTGCGATTGGTCCGGCTTTAGAGGGGTTATCTTTGCTACATTTCCGCACGCGACCTCGTGTTTATCCCCTGTGTTAGAGGGGGGTCCCGAATAACTTCCACGAAACTGGACTTAGACATAACCTATCTCAGACTCCAATGTTTGATTTTAAATGGCCTTGAAGAGTTTCCTCTCCAACCTAATCCAAGGCCCTAGTCCTGAACTAGTTTGTGAACCCTACAAACATAAAAGTCTAGTAGATTTTAAATTTAGCGTTACTTTTATGGATTTGTCTTACATCAAGGGGTAGGAGGGTGAAAGTGATGATGTGTAAAAGACGAAAGAGAAAAATGAATGAAAAAGATGGAAACAAAACTTTTACTGAATGCAAAATTTCAACAACTTTTCAAAAGCAATATTTTTTTAATTTTTCCAAGATTTTGGACAGAAAACTTGAAAGAAATTTCACTTGACTACAAGCTACTTATGCTCTAAGTAAATTGCAAAAACTTATGAAATAAAAGACTTTTCCCTGGCCTAATAATGCAGAAACACATTGTTCAACCAAAAAAGAAAATGAAAATATTTTTTTTTTATTTAAATGCGAGTAAAGCAAGAAAGGAAAAATACCGACAAGCAAAAACCAAGAATTTTTTTTTTGTCCTAATCGTAGATCACAAAGAATCAGATTTAAAAATCACACAATAGCAATTGTAAAAACAATGACTCTCACACTTGTCTAAAAACCGTAAATTTTTTTATTTTTCTGACAACGTTTTAAATGAGAAAAAACAAGCTAAGGGTAAAATTAATCCTAATCTACTGATTGTTCAAACAAAGATTCAAACACCTGAGAGGAATAATTCTTATCAAGGGAAAGGATGACTGCCTTATCCTTAACAAAAAGTATCATGTACAAGCACGCCACTGTTACTCAAACAACACACATGCGAACGTGTGTTGAACAGAGACAGAGGGTGTGTACACACGGGATGACCTTGTACAAGCCACGTGTATATCTAAAATCTAAGAAAAAATGAAATCAGACAGACCAAACCAAGAAGAGACCACTGATATTTATAACCAGGATCCCTTGAAGGCTTGGATACTCTTTCTTAACAGAAAAACAAATAATGCAAGGAAAAAAATAATAAGGAAAAAACAATTTGAGATAGGCCTGTTAGCAAACAAGACTCAGACAGAATTCCAGAAAACCCCCTAAGAATGTGTGATTCTGACAAGGAAGAGGAGGACTGCCTTTGAGGTTCTCTGAACTCGACACGCTACTGCTACCTCTACAATGAGCATTCACACGCGGGCTGTAAGAGGATAGGGCCTGGGTACACACATGCAGACTTTGTGCAGGTTGTGTGTACCTCTGTGGGTCCTAAAAAACATAGTCAAGAAAAAGTCAAGGAAAGATGGTATGGAAAACCAGACTCCCTGCTAGCTCGGACTTTACAAAAATGAAAAAAAAAAGACAGGTAAGAAAAACTAGTCTTTAAACTACCCAAAAACTAAATAAAATTCCAGGAACCCTAGAGATTCTCCCCAGTATGGTTGCCAATTCTTTTGTTGGGAAAATCACCCTATGGAATAGCAAATAGAGTTCAGAATTTGCATGCAGATATGACCAAATAGAAATTACTTTCTATCTTCATCCCTAGATTTAAATCCCCTTTTCTTAGTAAATGCATGGAAAGATCAACCTACCTCATTACCGACATTTGATGTCGATCCTCCATTGTTCTTGATTACTTGTTCGCAATACTCCTTCCAAAGCTGACCTGCATTCAAGATGAGAAACAACTATGCATGCATACTACTTATATACTAACGGGTTAGAAATCAAACATATACTAATCAAACTATAAACAGTTCATGAATTGGGACGAGAAAAGCATTTTCTTTATTACTTTAGATGAGTCAACTTACAAAAGTTGAGACTGGCCATCGCTCCTTGAACCTGATCCTGGGCTCTTCTTCTTCTATCCTTCAACTTCTTTGCTTTGAATCTCCTTTGGCATAAGGAAAGGCTAAAGGATTGGGACAATAGGAATACGTAAATGGGCAGAGTTTCTTTGCTATATTTTTTCTCTTCCAAATGGTACCCCTACCCCTTCTTTTATAGGCTAGAAGGAGCTAGGGATTTGGATGAACCCTCGGCCATGCATGGCTAGGAGTTTCAGTTAACTCACCCAAATCCTTTTGTTCTGTCGGCAAATTTCCTTTTTTCATGCTTTTTTTGGTCCACGCAGGTTGTTTTGGGTCAGCCAGTGTGTACATGCATCCAATAATGGATTAGGGCGCGTGGGCCTTTATTTAAGAGGATTTTCAAAGAGTTGTTCAACAGTGTTTTGGCAAAGAAGGGATGTGAATTGGCCTGATTCTAGGTAAGCATGTGTGGTGCAATTTAGGGTTATAACATTCCCAAACACACCAAAAAAAGAGAACGACAAATGTTTCATTGATGTTGTATAAGAGGAAGGTCCTAAACTTCCTCCACCAAAAGAGATATAATTAGCGTTAGGCCCGATTGGCTGTTGAAAATCATCACCGAGAAAAGGGGATAGAGGAGGTATACGATCCCCACCATAAGGAATGTTATTAAAAGGGGTAGTAGTTCTCATGGTTGACCCTTACAAGGGATCGTTTCATCTCCCTGCCCCTAGACCCATGGTATGTAAGGTATAATAAGTAAGGACTGAGTTCGTATCAAAGTCGGGCATCCCATATGAGAAGGGAGCACCTGTCATGTTCTAATTAAACGAAATAGTGGTCAAATCCATTAAATGTATCAGACTACTTCCCATAGTTGTGGGAGTCAACACAACTAAGGTCTTGACTAGAGAAGGTGGGGGAGGAGGTAGGATTCCCCCTGTAGTAGTAGTCATAATGGGAGTATGGGGACTCCCACATGAATTCGTAGCATTCTCTTCCATTTCCATCCATAGAAATAGTTGGCGCTAAGAAGATATCACCTCAGGGGGGACAATCTGAATCAAGATCGGTGCTGACAAGACAGTAATTGGAGGATTTGCTGGCCTAAAACCTTCAATATCAAGGTCAAAAATGATAGATTCCTCCAGATATGGAAAGTCTCCTCTCAGAGTAGGCTCAAGAACAGTTTCCTGTGGACCGGTTTCTTTGAACGATCCTTCTTGATCAAGTCTTCACCTCAATGGTGGCAGAGGTGGCTCCAAAGTAACTAGCGACAGGACCTAAAGCCTTCACGACTGATGAAGTTGTTGATATTCCACTTTTTTAAATGATCAAATGACACAGTAAGGCTTGACTAGCATAGAACACAAAGAACACACTAAAATGTTTCCTAAAGATAAATCAAGCAGTCGACTAACTAGTGGGAAGGATGTTTACGCCAATCGACACTAGAACAACTAATCGGTGCAAGTGCAACTTGAACATGGAAGCACCCTCTGGGTATCCAATGAAAATAAATATCTGATGTCCTCCCTATGTATCGTGGTATACCCCCACAGTTGCATGTGTAAGTTTGTAAAATATGGGCAACTAGGTTTCCAACTCGCAGTCAGTCACTAGGTGGGTAAAGTCAATAATCGAGAAGATTGTAATGAGCAGGATAACAAGTCTGAATCCCTTCAAGGGTGCTGAAATATGGAAGACAACTGAGGATGTCAAACAGATTCGAGGTCCACTAAGCTTCGTAGTCAAAATGTGATCGATATTGTTCCCAAGAAAGACCCTCGATATACAATCCCTACTATGTTTAGTTCGACTTTGGAGGGGTTATCTCCTCTTCCTTTCCTCTCGCAACCTCATGTTTATCCCTTGTGTTAGAGCAAGGTCTTGGCTAAATCTTATGATGTTGAACCTAAAAAACTCCCTATCTCAGACTCTAATGTATTTTTTTAAATGGCCTTGAATAGTTTCATCTTGACACCTAATTCAAGGCCCTAAAACCCTAAACTAGTCGGTGAACCCTACAAATAGAAATTCTAATATATTTTAAGTTGAGCGTTAATTTTAAGGCTTGATTTACACAAAGAGTGTGGTAGTGAAACTGATGGTGTTATGAAGAGACGAATAAGGAACAAAACTTTAAATCATTTGAAAAAAAATTATACTTCAAAATTAAAGCAAACCTTGTAAAAACTCTTTGTAAAATTCAACTTTTCTAATCAATATTTCCAGATCTTGTAAATGATGAAATCCTAAAACTTGCTTTCGTTTGAATAAGAAAAACTACTTCTATTTCAAAAAATCGAAAATAACTTTGAAACACAAACTCTTTTTCTTTTAAAAATAACAACCTTCATCAATTTACCAAACTGAATGCAAGAAAATAAATTATTTTTTATTTTATTTTTTGAACTTCTTTAACAAGAAAAACTGAAGTAAAAAGCGTTTTCGTTTTTCAAGTAAAGAAACAAGAATAAAGAGAAAACTAAAAAAAATATTGATAAATACCCCAAGCCAAATGAGGATCGCGGGGATTCAACCAAGAAAGAAAAAGGAGGATCTAAAACTTGGCAAATCCCTTTAAAACTTTTAGGGAAAACCAAATAAAACTAAGGAACAAGTTAAACGAAACGTTAACCCACACTATGGCCAAAGACATGGACTTTGACTGGTTCAAGAAAGTCTTGAGAAGTCTGAACTTCTATCAGGAAAGAGACAAACTGTCTCTTTGTTAAAAAAAACACTTTCAAGAAATAGAGACATGGGTTGTTGCATCAGTAACCTGTGTATGTAGGTGGGTTGTATAATGTGCAGAGCACATATGTACGTGGGCTGACCCAAAACAGGGTGTGTATACCTCTGATACTTTTCAAAAATAAAAAGACAAGGAAGGGAAAGATGGTATGCACCTTGCAAGTGAACAGAAACCATTAAAAGACTCAGTAAACTTGACTAAAACTCAACAGGCAATCAAGAAGCCAATTAAAAAACCCAAAAAAAACCTCCCTCTAAAACCCTAGAGAGACTCCCCAGTGGAGTCACCAATTTTGCTAGCGGGAAATCCCCCCTATAACTATACTAGGGTTTAAAGTATAGATAGAGAAAATGACTCCCTAAAAGTCAATATGGTTTCTACACTACCCCAAACATACCAAAATAGATGAACAAAAAACAATGGAAGAGTAAATCAGTAATCGTATCTTTTATCCAATGTTTGGTGATGATCTCCTCAAGCTCTGTAGCTACCAAGGCTGCAAGTCTCCTAGCAAAGATGACTTGCATCCAAAACTAAGAAAAAAAGGCTACAAGCATGTTATTTCTATGCATAGATTAGGGTTAGATATCAATTTTTATGTATAATTCAAAGAAAATACATAAAACATCATCATTTGGGACAGGGAAAAGATATTATTTTATTCATTAATCAAAGATTGAATCTTACAATCCTTGTAGGCCGACGCTCCATGAACCTAGTCTGGGCTCCTCTTAACAATGATCCAATATCACCTTCATTAAGACTCTTCTCAAAATCTACTGATCACCTCAAGGGAAGGTAATGGATTGTATGGAACAAAATGGGTTGGAGAGGGAATGCTGAGGAAATAACTCAAAAAAGGTTGCAAATGCTTGCGCAAAGAAAGGAAGAGAAATTGGGAAACGTTTCACCATTCTCATGCTTGGTTGTGGAATGAGACCCCGATACCTCTTTTTTTATGACAAAATAATGGTTATTTGGTTGGGTGATGGGCCATAGCAAGTGAATTGGTTAGGAAACCTCCAATAGGCCGTAAATTCCACCGAATTCCTTACAACTTTTTAATTTTTGCAACTTTTGGAGGTATACATGGGCTATTTAGTGTGAAGAAAGCGTATGTACACGGTCTGTTTAGAATGAACCAATCATATGTACGTGGGCACTAATGTAACAGGGTGTGTACATGCTCTAAAAATTTATTTTTTAAATAGAGTTCCTCAATGGTGATTTGGAAAATTATGCAAGTAGGAAGGCCAATTCCATGTATGCATGAGTAGGCAATTTTAGGGCTGTAAAAAACATGACTCGTAGAGGTTGGTGACTCAACACCTGTATGACTAGCAACGATTGGACTTTTAATTCAAGCATGACTTGCAAAGGATGGTTTATTTCCTTCAACATGACTCATAGATGTTGATGACAGGTCCCCAACATCACTAGTAGAGGTTGGTGACAAGTCCTGAACATGACTAGCAGAGGTTGGTGAACTCTTTTTCTTACTCTTACTCTTCCTCTTCCTTTTATACTTTTGGTTACTAGTAGCTATACTTTCACTGGAAGAAGGATAAAGAGAAGCAGTAGAATTCATGGATTCATAAGGTAAAGGATCAACATCCATATGATTCCCATGACATAAATTTCTTACCTGAGAAGTATCAAGAGCATTCAAGACATTCATAGTGGTCCACAACCAAACTCTTAGTCCTACATTCAACCTAGGAATGTTTAAAGTTCCCATCAATGGGTCACCAACATTTCCAAAGAATGGAAAAGAAAAAGAATCACCTTGGGAAGGGGTACCTTCGTTGGTATCCTTAAGAACTTTGGCCAAATATTTCTCATGTATAGGTTCATCCCTTGCGAGATTGTTCATGTCCATAAAATTCTCACCCACTGAATCTGATGAACTAGTGGTATAAAAACCCATGCCTTCTAGGAGGTGGCTCCACACTTTAAAGACAAATACCACCTTGAATCAACGATCCAAAAGTGGTGATATTGACACAACCTAAGGCCAACAATACCAAGAAACACTCCACTAAAAATTCCTAAGAGAAACATAAAATAAAAAATAAAAAAATTCAAAACTTCAACCTAGGTGGATGAGGTCATGTTGGCCCTTGACCAAGTTTTGAGGAACACTTGGTCATATTTGACCATTTTTGGACTTCGACATATTTTCAAATATGGAGCACAATGTGAAGCGGAGATCATAGAAGCTAGACCCCTTTCTTGGGTCCATTTTGGGTTTTTGGGGATAATGTAATGGGTATGGGATTTCGGCCCATGGGTTTACCCATGTTTAGGCCTATTTTGTAAAGTATAAATAAGTAGTTAGGCAATTTAAGAAAAAAGAAGAGAAGCTAAGTCCTAGTAAAGGCTTTGTGTATATTGTCTGACCGTCTTCCAGAGCTGAGTGAAAGTGTTGTAAGTGATAAGTGCATGGATTATAAGAAGGCTATGTGCTAGATCTACTCAGAGAAGGAGGATCTGGTGAGGTGCACACAGATATCCTGTCCTATGTTGAGTACAAGTGTGAGCTTTGTGTTGTAACCCGATTGACCAAAGATAATAAATAAGAAGAAGACTTTTTGGATGTAGCCCCAGGGTGGGGGTGAACCACAGTAACTCTGTGTGTTGTGCTTGGTTCTTTGACCTAATGTGTTGGTCTCTTTCCATGTTTTGTTCTTGATATGATTATGCTATGTTATTTTCTATGATATACTCACATAGATCCACCTTGCTTTGTGCTTCTTAGATGTGTGGGTGTAGATCGGACATATATGAAAGTGATGAGTGCCAGACCTATTTTGTTGTTGCTAAGTGATAACTTAACCTAGATCTAAGTGAATGTTGCGGTGCTCTGTACCATCTGTGAAGTGCCATGAGGGTTAAATATGGATGAATGAACTATGCTAAAAGTGATTTCTAAGAGTAAGAATCACATATCTGTGTCCCAGCTAAGGTTGCAGACACCTGAGTCTTGCAACCACCCCTGCCTCTACCTCGGGTGAGAATTCATATGCTTCGCAGGTGTTGCCAAAAGGGATGGTAGTTAGGGTTTTGTTGGTACGTTGTTGAAGCGTTGAACCCTAGTTGTGACCCTGTTCCAACAAATGGTTCCGTTGTCGGGACCTGAAACTATGATTGCTGGGAACTAAGGAAGAAGAAACTTTGTGCAAAAGGAAGCTTTGTGCATAGATTTGTTTCCCTAGTTTGCATCTTTTTACTTGACCTGTGAATCTTTGTTCCAGGAATAAGGTCATATCTGAAGAAAGGAAGATTTTGTCTGAAGAAAAGAAGCAATATATGAATTCTTTGTTCTCTAAGAAAAGTAAAAGTGGAAAATTCTGAAAGAAAGAAGTCAGATCTGTAGAAAAGAGGTAAGATCTGAAAGATCTGTGCCCTAATAAAGGTAAGAATAGTCAAAAGTTATTAGATCTGGAAGCTTTGTGCTCTATAGAAGTAAGATAAGTGAAATATTTTGTTTCTAGAGAATGGATCTAGGTATGTTTGATAGGTTCTGTCCTAGATTAAAAATTAGGGCATTAATAGATGAAAGAAAGTTTGATATGAATAAATCTGATAAGTATAATGATAGATATGTTATACCTATGCATAGAAAGAATGTCTGGACTAACAAATGGATGCAGGATCCTAGAAAGACATTCTTTTAGGCTAGACATTATGATCCTAGCATGTAGTACAGGAAGAGTTGGGGATCATTGAAGAGAATGACAGGATTAACTCTTTGTTATAGTTGTAGAAGACCAGGTCATATTGCTAAGGAATTCCCTGCGATAAAACCTAGTTGCCTCTGTTGTAAGGCTATGGACCATGAAGTACTGGATTTCCCTAGAATGATTGCTAGAATTGAAAATCTAAATATGGAGCAAGAAAACCCTAAAGGAGACCAAGAAACTAAGATTATAGAAGAACCTCAACAAGAATCAAAGATTATGTTATTGAAAATGAAACAAACCCTAAATGAACATAAAGATGCCATTTTGTCAGAGATCTTCAAAGAAAAGGAGAAAATCGAAGTAATAATAGGAGACTTCGACATCGAATATGCTCTAGGTGAGGGAACACAGATGAACATTAAGACAAAAAGTACTTGGAAAACCCTGGGAAGGCTTGCTATGTTTCCTTCACTAGGAAGAATAGGGTTGTTTAAAGGAAAAATGGTAACCCTATGTGGTAGAATTACCCAGATAGCTATGAGTACCCATGGAGATTTGACAGAGGAAGAGTTCGAATTCATTAGATTATTGAGGACCATGCCCCATTTACAGCTTTGTTAGGAAAGTTCTGTATTGAAAAAGAATGGATCCAGAGAAAAGAAGAAAAGGAATCCCTAGGACAGAAGAAGCAAGAACTCATGGAATTTATGACTAGAAGGATCGCCTACTTGATGGAGGAACAAGAGAACAAATCTCAGCTGTTGAACACCAAGGACCTAGGTTTCGAAGCTATAAGAGCGTTAGAGGAACCACAGAAGACCGAAATGCATAATCCATATGAGGAAGGAGTATTATCCTTGGATCTGAAGAAAGAACCTCAGCCGCGCGAAGTGCCTATGTCGAGAGAAGATAAGACTTGGAATGGAAAAAGGATGACCAAGATGAAGCTCACTAGGAAGAAGGCTAGGAATCTAAGTAAAAAGAGAGCTAAGATAGAAAATTTACAGAAGGTTCCAGAGGAAACTTCACAAAAGGAAAAACCACAAGAATTGAGCTTCATCAGGATATCAGAACAACGACATATGCCACTTCACCGAGGTGAAGTAATATAGCCGTTGAAATACAATATAACCATTCGACTGTCACTCCAAAAGGATCGGAAATCATTTATGGCTCACCACTATACCATTCAACCATGTCATAACAGACATAACATAAGTTGATGCAGCCTCATACCCGTTGCAAGCAGACCGTTGCTAAGTTTCCCTACTTAGTCCATCACGCCACAAACCGAGAATAATTTTTTCTAAGTGATAATTTGAGCTCAAAACTTGAGATTAATTCACCCTATGATCATTGCCTTGTTCCCATACCATTCATTGTAGTCTCTGCATTCATTTCACACCCAAACTAAGTTGACCCAAGCTTGTATGTTGGACGAGCTCAGCGTTGCTGAGAAAGTAGTTGAAGAAGTTTTGATTGACTTAATTACTAAGAGATTCATGTCAAAGTGAGGATTATCTACAGGAGTCCTAGCATCGTCAGGGAGAGAACCCCAATCCTCACCTTCCACTGCTCACGCTGGTCCATCTCGGTCGACCGATGAGAAACAAACCAAGCACAGGGATGACATCACAAATGCCAAGCTTATCCCATGCATTCTACCTACTTACTTACCACCTCTAAGAGGTCCATCAACTATGAAAGTGTACCTTGTGACTTTTAGTACACTTTGATCACTGCATACCTTCCGAAAGGGGTGTGTGCAGTTCGTGTTGACCAGGATAAGCTCGCAATACTGAAATTTAGTGATTTTAACCTTGGAGATCGTAAGGTTTAGAACATGTTAGCCCCGCATAAGTACTTAACCAGGACCAAAGGAAAGAATTCTAAGAATGTCCCATAGTCATGGACCTAGAACCTTGTGCAATCCACACTACTTAATGTAATGAAGATCCCACACTTCGAAAGACACTAGGAAGTCAACACATGCGTCAAGTTGTTGTTGTCCTGCTACCATGGAGGATACTTATGGTTAGACCGCTGCATAATTGTGGATATTACCTTGATCAATTAGATCACAGGCCTTAGTATGCAAGGTCCTGACCCACAATAATTATACCCTGGAAAGACCTCAGACCAAGCACTAGCACAAAATATATAAGAAACTTATGGAGATGTTGAGAAAGGCATGTGAGGCTAGAAGGTAGCCTCTATCTAGAGTCGCGCAGTGTGCCTTTCCTGTCAGTTGATCACGGGCAAGCTAGTTCACAAGAATGGACCAACACAAGTGACTAGATTCGTAGTCAACCTCGTAGGAAAGTGTGTCGAGGGACTACAAATGAACTGGGTGCAGTACCTTGTAAACCATCTAGAGCTTTATTGCAAAGAAGTGCAAGACCAAGGGTACGAGTTCCACTTTAGTTGGTTGGTCATCCTAATCTCTTTCATCACCTGGGAGATACTAAAAGGTGCCACTTTTCTGGAGATCGAACCCTTCGAACCACTGGGCACGAAGTTCTGTACGCTGTGGTACTCCAACGACATGAACAAGCAGTGAAGTCCAATGTCATCTTCCATGCTTATTACAACCAATTGAAGAACGCATTATAGTCTACACCACACCTCACCCCAAACACACTTCATAGGTTTAGACCTTTGATAAAATTCAGTTTGGACCGCCACTTCACCTACATCACAATGCACGCTAATGAGAACAAACAACAGATCCATTCGTACTACAAGTTGATAGAAGAAGACTTGGAGCAGATTACCAAGGAATGGTCAATGGACCTCCTTGTTGCAGCAGACCCCACAGAAATGTCTGACGTGGAAACCCCTGAAGCTATGCTGGATACACCTAGACCAAGAAATACCAAGAAGGATGATGAAGTTCAAGATATCCATAGCACATCCATGAATATTGCTTCGATCTCACCTACGCAAGGAGGTGATGGTGAAGAACTAGGTGGAACAGAGGTTGAGAAAAACAAAGGAGGGGTTACTCTGCCTAGAGAGGAGGAGGATCCCACTAATAAAATGAAGATTACCCCACCAAATCCCTCATCAAAAAAGAAAACTAAGGCCACCCGAACTACGTTTAAGACTACCCTCACACTAGATGACTTCGACTTCTTAATCGCTGCGTTGAATGATTCTTCACTAGAGATCATAGAAAATAAAGAAGCGAAGCAGGAGGAGGTATTCAAATGAATCAAGAGTGAACTTCAAGAAGTTCACCAGGAACTTTAGTCCATCCGAGCGGTTTCTACTATGCCCTTGACAATTGGAACAATAGGAATAGGCGATGAGCCCACCCAATTACACTAGATCGCTGAGAAAGTCGAAGCTTGCCTTCGACAAGCTCAATAAGACAGAGTGAAAGCCACCCAGGCTTTGATACAAGTACAGAGTTCACTTGTAGAACAACAGAGTAAGGTAGAACTTGAAACGCTTGCCCTGCAAGCGAGGTGGGATGAGGAAAAATCATTGTTACAGCAGAGCAAGGACTAGTCACTAGTAGAGAAACTTGAAGTATAGGAAAGGGTTCACAAAGCACTTCACTCTATGATGGTCATAGAAGTAAAGATTGAAGAACGTGTCCCATGGAAGGTGGCACAACTTGAATAAGTAATCCAACAACTTCAGCATAACATTGCAGATCTCGAACTTCGTATCATGCTTGAGACTCCTCAAAAAATAAGCGATCTATGGGAGGCAACTAGCCATAGCGCAGTTGGCCGATTAAAAACTTTTTCCTTGGAATGCAAGAAACTAAGTGATAGAAGCACCCAAACTTATTAGAACCTCAAAGAGAATCTAGAGTTGCAGGCATTGGAGGCACAACTCCAAGAAGAAAAGAAGCACACAGACACGCTACAGGCTCAGCTGAAGGCCTTGACCCCAGTCGAAATAATTAAGAGGTTTGCAAAACAACGCATTGTCCAACAACAAGTACACACGCTGCAAAGTAAAGTGATGGAAGTCTCCCAACGACTTCAACCAATCCAAGAAAAGGCATGCCAACTGTTCACTGAAGTTGAAATCCAAAGAACCAAGCTTGAACAGGTTGTCATCACTATAGAACAATGCCTGGAAGGGCCAATAAATGATGCAGTGATCTAGGAGTTCACTAAGAAAGAGGTTGTCACACTGCAATAGGTCGAATTAGTTCGAGCCAAGCTCAAGGCATTCGAGGTGGAATTGATCAGGCCAGAGTGACTTGGGACAAGTCACTAGTGAGTTTTGGGGGCCTGTTGGCCCTTGACAAAGTTTTGAGGAACACTTGGTCATATTTGACCATTTTTGGACTTCGACAACTTGTCAAAGATGGAGATCAATGCGAAGCGGAGATCGTGGAAGCTAGACCCTTTTATTGGGTCCATTTTGGGTTTTGGGGGATAATGTAATGGGTATGGGATGTTGGCCCATGGGTTTACCCATGTTTAGCCCTATTTTGTAAAGTATAAATAAGTAGCTAGGCAATGTAAGAAAAAATAAGAGAAGCTAAGTGCTAGTAAAGGATTTTTTTGTATTGTGTGACCGACTTGCAGAGCTGAGTGCAAGTGTCGTAAGTGCTTAATGCATGGATTGTAAGAAGGCTTTGTGCTAGATCTACTCGGGGAAGGAGGATCTGGCGAGGTGCACGCAGATCTCCTATTCTATGCAAAGTACAAGTGCGAGATTTGTTTTGTAACCTGATTGACCAAAGCTAATAAAGAATAATAAGACTTTGTGGACGTAGCCCCAGGGTGGGGGTGAACCACGGTAACTCTGTGTGTTATGCTCGGTGCTTTGACCTAATGTGTTGGTCTCTTTCCACGTGTTGTGCTTGATATGATTATGCTATGTTCTTTTCTATGATATACTTAGATAGATCCACTTTACTTTTTGATTCTTAGATGTGAGGGTGTAGATTTGACATATATGAAGGTGTTGAGTGCTAGACCAATTTTTCTATTGCTAAGTGCTAACTTAACCTAGATCTAAGTGAATTTTGCAGTGCTCAGTGCCATATGTGGAGTGCCATGAGGGTTAAATATAGATGAATGACCTATGCTAAAAGTGCTTGACAAGAGTAAGAAACACATATATGTGTCCCAGCTAAGGTTGCAGACACCTGATTCTTGCAACCACCCCTGCCTCTACCTCGGGTGAGACTTCATCTACTTCGCAGGTGTTGTTGAAAGCGACGATAGTTAGGGCTTTTTTGGTGCACTGTTGAAGCGTTGAACCCTAGATCTACCCTTGTGCCAACATGTCCTGACTCCAAAGGAATGAAAAAGTGGAAAGGGACCTTCTAGACGAAGGCACGGGTTGATTAAGTCATGATATTGATGAACGAAGGAGTGAGAAGAATTTATCCAAACCTACACTATCCATCCTTATCTGGTGCAAGAACCCACTCTTCGCGAGGAACCCTCCAAAAGTACTGAAAAGTGTGATATGAAATATGCCTTAGGTACCAAGGAAAACCCCTACAGTCACCTCTAAGATCCCTAGGAAAAGAAACTGAGGTCACCAACTTGCAGTCAACGTCCCGGGGGTACAGTCGATAGTCAGGATCAAATATATGAGTAGGGTAACTGAGCCCAAAACTATTCCATAGGACTGATGCCATATGGCTCGGTATCACTTCAAGAAAATCCCTCAATATATGATCTCTCCACTATGCTCAGTTGATATTTGGAGTGGATATCTCTTGAGCTCTCCTATACGCAACTTCATGTTTGACTCTTGTGTTAGAGGAGCTTCTTGGTTATACTTATATGATTGTTGGATTTGACTCTCCCTAACTCAGGCTCTTATATTTTTTCAATGGCCTTGGAGATTTATCTCTCCAATCCTAATCCAAGGCCCTAACCCTAAAATTGCTTATGAACCCTAGAAACAAAGTCTAGTACATATAAATTTTAGTGTTTGTTTTAGCAGTTGTTCTTCACTCAAAGGATAAGGACGCGCAACTGATGTTTTTGAGACTCTTTCAAAAATGAAACTTATAAGAACACTGGAAAATAAAACTTTGCACTAATTCTTCAATGAAAAATAGTTTCAAAAATGAAAAATTCATGAACAATCCTTCAAACCTTGAAATGCAAATTTTTCCTACACTAGTATCTTTTTCTTTTTCAAATAAAAATGCAAACAATGAAAATAAATAAAGAGACATAACTAGCAAAAAAATAGGTTTTTTCATTTTCTTTCTCTTTCTACCAAATCAAGCAACATGCCTAAAGACTTGAGTGCTACTACGCAAATTCAATTCTTTAAAATTTCATAGACGAGGGAACCATAGAAGAATGACCAACAAACAAGTAGTTTTTTCTTTTATGTTACTAAAATAAATGAAATGCAAATGAGATGCAATTTTCCTTTTTATTTTATCAACAAAGGGAATAAAGGTAAAGAGAAAGAAAGAAAATTGTTAACAATCTATAGAATGCAACAATCAATTGAAAAATAATCCTAGCAGTCCACAACTAACCTTTCGACCAACCTAAAGAAACTTATAACCAAAAAACCTAACCTAACCAAAAGAAAGATATTTTAGATGATTTGAGAGTTTTCAGATACTTAACACAACAATCAAAGGCAAAAGAAAACCTAGCAGGCTCGGATCGTACTAAAGAACCAAACCAGATCCTCTAAATTGAGAGAAAGGCTCAAAAATCAATTTTGTTACACAGATCCAAGACTGTGTACACTAGTACTAGTGGACATCCATTGGTCATACAAAGGAAAATCCAATGTATCCACGACTCATAAAAGGAAAAATAAAGGATGGATCAGTAAAACTTGAAAAACAAAAATACAATCTAGAAGGAGGCTTCTAGAAACATAGAAAAAGTTTCTAGATGGAAAACAATTTCAAAGAACAACCCAAAAAATAGGAAAATTTATAGAAATCAAATATAACATAAGACACCCTAATACCAACCCAAACTCGGAGAATATATCCCTAGTATGTTCACCAATTCAGTTATGGGATTTTTCCCCTCTGACCTTGGGTCATGTCATAGTAGAGAAAGACCATATGTAAAAGACATAACCTACCCTCACAGACAATAATGTTATAAGAAAATAACTACTTTGAGGAGAGAAGGAGATAAAAATAAAAGGATAGGTCTCACACCTTGTATCTTACGTCCGATGTAGATCCTCACTCTCCACCTTTGATTGTGCTCTTGATCTCTACTGGTATCAACTTGCAAAAAGAGACCAAGTCTATGTTGCAACAAGGTAGTTATGATTTCAAATCATACATATAATGTGAAAAAAATCAAGTATATGAAGTAAACTAACATATATCAATAAATTGAATCAATTTACACATGTATGGAGGGAAAGAGAACTCTTTTATTAAAAATATTATAAGTATGTAGTTACAACCTGACTCTAATGGTTGTCACTGTCTCGAAGCCAACCACCCCAGTTCCTCCACTGGTCCTTCAAGCATCAACTTAGAATGATGGATCTTCCTCGGATGAATCAGAAGGGATAGGAGCACACCATACAACCACATATGGGATACAAAGGAATGTTGGAAAATAAATTCTAGGTCATGGGGATGCTACTGAGAGGATCAAGGAAAAAAGGGAAGCTTGCAAATTCATCAACATAGTCTTGCACCTAGGTTTTCCTTATCATACATTCCCTCAAAGGTGAATTTATACCATCCTTAAGGGGTTGAGTTATTTGAATCCCATTGTTTACAGTCCCAGAGGAGTTTGGGAATAATCCCAACCGAAAAACTTGTCTGAAAATGTGGAATATTGTTTTTTCATATTTTTTTAGGGAATCCGCGAGTTGATAACTAGAAAGACATGGATATATGTGGTTTTCACACCAGTGACCCGTGGATGTCAACAAAAATGTTTTTTTTTATATGAGTTTGATGAAGGAGGATGGGATTTAAGTTTTCAATATAGGGAAAATGGATAAGCCACCTCAAAAATGCAATTGATGTGAAAATTTGTGGTATAACAACTGACCACATCAACGACACAACAATAGGAAGGTCTACAACATCTAGGATTCTACCACAATTAATGATATGGCCAAGAATTTACAACAAATTTATGCATCATTGGATAATATACAAGCAAACCATGAAGCCTCAACGGTGGATATGGAAAGTATGATTTCCAACCATATTGTTTCCATTTTAATTGACCCTCGTTCTAATTTGAGTTATGTTTCCCCTCAAACTAATGAGAAATGTAAATTACAACAAGTAAAACATGTTAAATCATGTCTAGTAAAAATAACCACTAAAACAAAAAGAAAAGTAATAGAGTTCCTACGAGCATGCCAATTCAACTTGAATGGGATTTCTACCCAATCATCCCTAAGCATGCTCCCTTTAGGATCTTATGACATGTTGATTGGAATGGACTGGTTGGTTTCCCATAAAGACAAGTTGGATTTTTATAATAAAACATTGGAGTGTGAACATGAGGAAGGGAATAAAAGAACCCTACAAGGAATTCAAAATCTTGTCTTAGTGAGACAAATACCATACCTTCAAGTGAAGAAGTGTTTCAAAAAATGATGGCCTTTGTGTGCAATATAAGTACTGAAATATAATAAGGATAGTAAACCAATCCTAGAGGACCATCCTATACTGAGAGATTATAAATATGTGTTTGTAGAAGAGGTACCATATTTACCTCCAAAAAGCGATATTTAAAAAAAGGTTACATTACAACTGAAGGAAATGTTGGAAAAATGTTACAATTGACCTAGTGTGTTTCATTGGGGAGAACCATCCTTGTTTGTTAAGAACAAGGACAACACACTCAGGTTGTGCATAAACTATAGACAACTCAACAAAATGACAAGTAAGAATAAGTATCCCTTACCAAGAATTGATGACTTATTTGACCAATTAAGGGGTGCTACAATTTTCTCCATGATTGACTTGAGGTCTATATACCATCAAGTCCAGATTAAGGATGAGGACATCCAAAAAAAATCCTTTAGGACAGGATATGGGCACTGTGAATTTGTGGTGGTTCCATTTGGGCTTACCAATGCACCAACCACATTCATGTGCTTGATGAATAATCTTCTCAGCAAGTTCTTCGACATATTTGTGTCAATGTTCATTGATGACATATTAATATATTCTAAGAGAAAGGAAGAACATGAAGTGTTGGATCATGTTGTCATTGATGCCAAATGTTTTATTGATTGATGTCAAAGGATTGATTGATGCCAAAGTATTGATTGATTGATGATTGATGAACAATGTCTTGTCATAGAATACTAATGTAATATGTATTATCCTTGATGTGAATCGATATATGTCAAGTGGAATCATAGTCATATCATGTCATGCATAGATGAAGATGGATCAATTAGTTTTCATTGATACATGATGCATAGATAAAGATGAGTCAATGAGTTTTCATTGATACATGATTCACAGATGAAGATGGATCAATGAGTTGTAATTGATACATGATGCAAAGATGAAGATGGATCGATGTGGCTTCATTGGTATATGATGCATTATTGGATTGATGTAAAAATGAATCATTATTGTCTTATCATGGTTGATAAGGTGTACAAATGGATGAGCTCCAAAGTGGCCTCCTTATGGTTAAATCCCTCACGGGAAGACACTTTATGGTTGAGTTATCCTATAAATATGGTTGGATAACCCATGCTTAAATGTGGAATAATAAGATGAATATCAATTAATTTGTCAGTGGAACTATCCTATATGGATAATGATTGTCATACCATGTCCAGTGGTATGTGGAATGTCACATAACTCCTCATGGTTTGAGAGTCATGGACTTATGAAGTTGGAGGACCCTCATATGTAGGCTTGAAGCCCCAAAAGGTCAAAGAAGTTAAAGATCTGGAAAAGAATAAATTATTATCTAAATGATAAAGTGAAGTAACAAATTCAAGGAGGATTATTTAAATAATAAAGTGAAGTAACAAAATCAAAGAAGATTATTTAAATAATAAAGTGAGGTGACAAAGTCAAGAAGGAATATTTAAATGATAAAGTAATGGATAACTTTGTAATTATGGAAAGTGGTTAACCCTAAAAATGAGTAAAATGGATTAAGTGACCCAGAAATGGGTTAAGTGACCTAGAAGTAAGTTAAGTGACCTAGAAGATTCTTCTAAGGAAGCTACTCGGAGAGTATAAATAAGAGGCAAAGGTATCTTGCGAAAGTGCATCTCTTGAGAAGGTATTGAATATCTATTCTGAGAGAGAGAGTATGGAGGATTTCATGGATGCATCAAAGTTTCAGCAAGTCTAATATCATGATGAAAAAAGTTTCGGAAGTTCAGAAACCCTAGTTTTTGAGGTATACGTGGGTTGTAGTGAGATAGGGTGCTTACATACATCGGTTGAATAAGGAAAGGGCACGTATAGTGGATGAAGTCATGAAGACTTGTGTGTGAGCTGGTGCCAGTCTCTTGAAGACTAAAGTAGGTTCCAAATCTGCATTATATGGTCTCATATCTGCCATAGAAACTATGGTATGGTTAAATTGTTTTCCTGATGGATACTCTTGCTTGATGTATAGTGAATGCCTAAGGAATTCTTGGTATGGATGTTGTGATGTGGTTTGTGTTGGTTGATAGAGTGAGAAGCACTCTTATGATTCGGTACTGATATGGTTTCCATAATATGTTGATTGCTTATACATGATTGAGTAGCATTCATATTGTATGGTTGAGGAGCATGAGTAAGTTATTGGAGAGCTTGGATGTATTGTGATTGGTTATGGGTCATATTGGACAGTGAAAGACAAAAGAGAATGTGATTGAAGGTTGCAGAGGATCTAATGTCATCTTGAAGAGAAAACCCTAAGTACTTAGATGTGATACGCAATATGTAGTACAGACTGGCCACGTACATACTCGTGTTGTACTATTGGTAAGGTGCATAAATACACGTGCTGCACTATCGACAGGTAGTGTACCTTTTGAAAAATTGATATCTGTTGAGGATTTTTCCCTCATCTTAGTTGGTGTTGAGTGTGTAAGTTGAGTGTTTCATTATAGAGTTGGTTCTCTTGTATATTTGTACTCTACTCATTTGTTGTTGATAACCCAAGGATTGTAGTCCATAATAAAAGAAAATTGTACATACATATTTTGTTCCTTGTGTTCCTTGTGGTGAAAATTTGTTGATGATATATTGTTGATGTATATTGTTGATGTATGTTCACATTTAACTGATTATAAATGAAAACAATAAGTAATGAGTAAATGGTGATTTCTAACTAATGAGTTTTGTGAAGGGGAAGTGTTTTGAAAAAGATCCCTACAGTGTTCACCCCTTCCCTTCTCAATGTAGTCAGTGTGTCCAACAATTGGTATCAGAGCGTGCCTTCACTATAATCCTTAACAATATTGGAGGATATCTACAGACACACAAATGGATGATGAATTTCCAATCCTTGATGAGGAAAACTATTCTACTTGGAGAATAGAAATGAGAGTGTATTTGAAGGAAATGGAAGCGGGTATTTGGAAGGCAACCATTAGTGGATCAGTTTCTTTGAAGAACAAGTCAAAGTTTGCAGCTCAAAGGGAAGGAAAGAAGAATGATGCATTGGATCTCAATACCATCATTAGTGGACTCTCAAGTCCTATCAAAGAGAGCATGGGACAATGCACTTACGCCAAGGATCTATGGCTAAATCTAGAGGAGATATACCAAAGAAAGAAGGAAAATATTGAAGACCACTCCATCAAGATCATCAAAGGTAAATAATCTCCAAGAAATCTTTATTGCATTATTTCTAAATGTGATGATGTTGACAAAAAGGAATATATTTAAGAAATTTCCAATGAAAGTAAAGAATCATGTGATGATATTGACAAAAAGGAATATATTGAAGACATTTCAAATGAAGGCAAAGAATCATGCGATGATGTTGGAAAAAAGTAAGATCTTGAAGATATTTCAATTGAAGGTAAAGAATCCTCAAATACCCTTGATTGCAATAATTCAAAATGTGATGATATTAAATATTTCTCTACAAGTGAAGAAGAAATGGTTTGTGTAGAGTTTGATGGTAGTTATCCCATGAAAAGAATAGAAGAACTATCAAAAATTCAAAATAAAGTTGAAGAGGGTTTATATGAATACAAATCTGATCATTACTATATAGACTATAGCTATCTTTCGGATAACACTAAAAAGTTTCTTTAAAAGAGTCAAAGGAACATATTGATGTTAAAGGAAATGCTCAGAGAACAATAAGAGAGTAATAAGACTCAATTAGAAGAAAATGAAGAAGAGATCACAAGACTAAAGAATGAAAAAGAAGATAAGAAGGTAGATGATGAGATTAGAAAAAGTCTTGAAATTATTGTCCGCCTCAAGACCCAAATTGAAGAAGCCAAAAGGGTAGAGGAACTATTGAAGAATCAAGTAAATGAAAAGGAAAATTAATGTCATAAGTTAGAAGTTGAAGTTGTTGATCTTAGAAAGAAAGTAGAGAAGTCAAAACAATTCATGAATAGCTCAGAAATATTGAATGAGATCTTGGAAATTCAAAGATCACCAAATGATAAATCAAGTATTGGATATAAGAGAGAAGCTACACATGTTGAAGCAATCACCTCAAATAAGCATGAGGTAAGGCCCTCACTCTCAAAGGATGAAGAAAATATCGAATATCAACCATCTACACAAGGAAAGGAAAATTTTGAAAGAAAAAAGCAAGGAAGACATCAAGAAGCCATCTTTACACCTCAAAAGGGATGGACACCAAAGAAAAGGTATGAAAGTGTTTTTCAGGGTCAATGTTATTCATGTAATGAATATGGTCAAAAAGCTTTCGAAGACAGATCTTATGCAAGGAGAAATAATGAAATATTTCATAACACCATAAGGTGTTGGAGATGTGATCAAGTAGGACACATTGTTGTTCATTGTCACACCATGAGATGCTACAATTGTAGTGGATTTGGCCACAAATCCCAGGATTGTTGGAACACAAGAAGAAAGTCCATGATGAGGAATTCATATAACATGACTAGAAGAAGCAATGAAGTAAGGAAGGGAGACATATTTGAAAATATGGAAGCTCAGAGCTCAAGTTCTGAGAAGCAAGGATACCTTCAGAAGTGGGTGAAGAAGATTGAACAACTAGAGAAAAATGGAAGCCTCAAGGGAAGCTCAAGTGTGTCATCTACTAAAGAATACGCGGGTGACAGTGGTAACAGTCACGTACATACGTAGGCTGACCTTGAATAGGTCACGTACATACACGAGATATATGTGCAATAGGTCACATTAAAGCCTTGGGAAAAAGGCTATGCACACGGGTTGCAACTTGATGTGATGGTATAACTCTGTGTTGTAGGGTCTGACATAGTTTGTTGCAGGTTTTGACATTGTTTGTTGTAGGTTTTCATGGTTACATATTGGATTATGTATGGTGATGATATATAATGAAAGGCTATCTTGGATGCATGGCACTAACCCATGAGTATGGATTGAGGAATGTTTTTGTTAAAGAACAATGTTGGTTATGACAATGAAGTCATGGGACTTTTGTTATGAGATATATCATGATGATGCTATCTAGAAATGTCATTGATATATTGAGGCACACTTCTAGTACATATTGATTGCTTAAGTATTTGTTGTATGGAGGTTGAGGTTGATCTGTTGGTGTACATGGTTGGTACATATTTTGAGTTTCATTGATATAACTTATGATGTATTATTGGAAGCTTACATGTTGGATATATTGATGCATGATTTTGGCATATGTTTGGACTACATATTGGGACATGTAGTAAGTGAGTTGATGAGGTAATAATGTTGAGTCCTAGCTTGATCTAAAGTTGATGCATGATTGGTACACTACTAGTACACTTGGTAGAGGCACACACTAGTAGTTTGATTGGCACATGTTTTATGGTGGATTTGGCATACATGTATGAGGATTCATCTTGTTGTGGTATTGGTGCATGGTTGATGTACTTTCTTGGTACAAGTGGTGATACATGTTGGTGTATAGGTTTGGTACACTCATAGATGGTATATGTTTGGATGATAAGTACTTGTCTAAAAGTACACCATTTTTATTACTTGATTGGCATATACTTTGGTACATGATACATTGGATGATCTAGTTGAGACACTTTATTTATTGAGATACGTGGTTATGGCACTTGGTTCATGACAGAATAATATCATGAGTGATATGAAGCATATAGTTGACATGTTGGTAGAGGCATATGGTTAATACATTCTAGTGATGTAAATGTTGGCACATTGTATGATGTTGATGGACATGGTTGATGTACATGGATGGTGAGCACACATTTTGGTATAGGATGTACATGGTTGATACTTTTCTCTATTTCATTGTTGACATATCTTTTTCTTCATTATGTTTGGTATGGCAAGAGTTTGATGCATGGACAGGTCCAAGGATCGTCATACAAATGGAAGTTGATATATGATGTGGTTTGAGCAGTAGCATTTGCAGTAGAAGCATGTGTTCATATTGTAGAGAATATAGGGGGATACATACCCATAGGGGGATTCATTCTTCTTCCCATGATTCTAGGATGAAAGAGCCCTATAATTGAAGAAAAAACACAAAGGCATAATTCCAGGGGGAGCGATGGTCACAGGGGGAGTATGAGAGATGTATCTTCAACATTACATCAGAGTGATATCCCTTGTTCAAAAAGTGAGAGATTATTCAAAGAAATATCAAAGGCATTTAGGTAGGGGGAGCAACCCCAAGGAGAGTTCAAGCATGGGGAGAATCCCCAAGGAGAGAATTTTCCTTTTCCATTGATGTCAAATGGGGATAGATAGTCACATTGATGTGATTGATGACTATTGATGTAGAGCATGCCTTATCTACATGTTGACATCAATGATTGGTGTTGACATCAATGTTGGTATTTCCATCAATACCAAAGGGGGAGATTGTTGGATCATATTGTCATTGATGACAAAGGTTTGATTGATTGATGTCAAGTGATTGATTGATGCCAAAGATTGATTGATTGATGATTGATGAACAATGTCTTATCATAGCATACTAACATAATATGTATTATCCTTGGTGTGAATGGATAGATGTCAAGTGGAATCATAGTCATATGATGTCATGCATAGATGAATATGGATCAATGAGTTGTCATTGATACATGATGCATAGATAAATATGGATCAATGATTTGTCATTGATACATGATGCAAAGATGAATATGGATCAATGAGTTGTCATTGATACATGATGCAAATATGAAGATGGATCGATGTGGTTTCATTGGTATATGATGCATTGTTGGATTGATCTAAAAATGAATCATTATTGTCTTATCATGTTTGATAAGATGTACAAATGGATGAACTCCAAAGTGGTCCCCTTATGGTTAAATTCCTCATGGGAAGACACTTTACAATTGAGTTATCCTACAAGTATGGTTGGAGAACCCATGCTTAAATGTGGAATAATGAGATGAATATCAGTGAATTTGTCAGTGTAACTATCCTAGATGGATAGTGTTTGTCATACCATTTCCGGTGGTATGTGGAATGTCACATAACTCATGGTTTGAGAGTTATGGACTTACGAAGTTGGAGGACCCTAATATCTAGGCTTGAGGCCCCAAAAGGTCAAGGAAGTCAAATATCTTGCAAAGAATAAATTATTATTTAAATGATAAAGTGAAGTGACAAAGTCGAGGAGGATTATTTAAATAATAAAGTGAAGTAAAAAAACAAAGAAGATTATTTAAATAAAAAAGTGAGTTGACAAAGTCAAGAAGGAATATTTAAATGATAAAGTAATGGAGAACTTTCTAATTATGAAAAGTGGTTAACCCTAAAAATGAGGAAAATAACTTAAGTGACCTAGAAATGGGTTAAGTGACCTAGAAGATGCTTCTAAGGAAGCTACTTGGAGATTATAAAGAAGAGGCAAAGGTCTCTTGTGAAAGTGCATCTCTTGAGAAGGTATTGAAGATCTAATTTGAGAGAGAGAGTATGGAGGATCTCATGGATGCATAAGAGTTTCGGTAAGTCTGAGATCATGATGGAAGAAGTTTCGTAAGTTCAGAAACCCTAGTTTCTGAGGTATACGCGGGTTGTAGTGATACAGGGCTTGTACATACGTGGGATGAATGAGGATAGGGCGCATACAGTGGATGAATTCATGAAGACTTGTGTGTGAGTTGGTGTCAGGCTCTTGAAGACTGAAGCAGGTTCCATATCTTCATTCTATGGATTCAGATCTTCCATAGAAACTCTGGTATGGTTACATTGTTGTCTTGATGGATACTCTTTCTTGTTGTATAGTGAATTCCTAAGGCATTCTTGGTATGGATGTTGTGATGTGGTTTTTGTTGGTTGATAGAGTGAGAAACACTCTTATGATTCAGTACTGATATGATTTCCATAATATGTTGATTTCTTATACATGATTGAGTAGCATTCATATTGTATGGTTGAGGATCATGAGTAAGTTGTTGGAGAGCTTGGATGTGTTGTGATTGGTTATGGGTCATATTGGACACTAAAAGACGGAAGAGAATGTGATTGAAGGTTGTAGAGGATATGAGTTCATCTTGAAGAGAAAACCCTACATAATTAGATGTGATACACAGTCTATAGTACAGATTGGCTGCGTACATACGTGAGTTGTACTACTGGTAGGGCACATACATATGCATGAAACACTACCGACAAGTATAGTACCTGTTGACAGATTGATATCTGTTGAGGATTGTTGCCTCATCTAAGTTGGTGTTGAGGGTGTAAGTTGAGTCTTTCATTATAGAGTTGGTGCTCTTGTAGAGTTGTACTCTATTCAGTTGTTGCTGATAACCCAAGTATTGTAGTCTGTAATAAAAGAAAATTGTACATACATCTTATGTTACTTGTGTTCCTTGTGGTGATGATTTGTTGGTGCTATATTGCTGATATATGTTCACATTTAACTGATTATAAATGATGTCAATAAGTAATGAGTAAATGGTGATTTCTAACTAATGAGTTTTGTGAAGGGGAAGTGCTTTTAAAAAGAGACCTACACTGTTCACCCCCCACCCTGCCCCCCTCTTAGTGTAGTCGGTGTGTCCAACATGAAGAGCATCTCATGTTAGTACTTCAAGTGTTGAGAGAGAACAAACTCTATGCAAAGTTTAGTAAGTGTGACTTCTTCCAAAAACATGTCCACTACTTAGGCCATGTTATCTTTAAGGAAGGACTGACAATGGATCGTATTAAGATCAAGGCCATTATGGATTGGCCTACACCAAAATATGTAGTTGACGTCAGATCCTTTATGGGCCTAGTGGGATATTACAAAAGGTTCATAAAGGGGATTTCCAAGATTAGTTACCCTATCACCTCCCTTCAAAAAAAGGGAGTTAAATTTGTTTCAGTATAAACATGTGAGGACAATTTTCAGTAGTTGAAACATATTTTAACCAATGCACCTATGCTAGAAATTGTAGACCTAGAAAAGGAATTCCTTGTGTGTACAAATTCCCGCAAAGAAGGACTCAGAGGATTCCTCATGCAAGAAGGGAATGTGATTTGTTATGAATCTAGGAATTTGAATGAGCATGAAACAAATTATGTGACTCATGAATTAGAATTAGCTTCTATAGTGCATGCCCTGAAAATGTGGAGGAATTACCTCCTAGCAGAAAATCTGTACTTGTGACAAACCATAGTGGGATAAGATATTTTTTTGACCAACCCAAACTCAATCGTAGGAAAGCTAGGTGGATGGTTCTCCTTACTGAGTTTGATTTTGAAATAAAAAACATTAAGGGAAAATAAAATAGGGTGGATGATTCCATCAGTAGAAGCATGCAAGTGAATCACTTGGCAGATATAAGCACTTGTGAATCAAACATAAAAAAAAGGGTTAAAAATGCACAAGAAAAATATGAGTTTTTCAAAACTATAAAGGCATATCTAGAGAAAGATCCCACAGGGATGAAATATGATGGATATCAATTGTTGAATGATGGCCTACTAACTTACAAATGTTGGTTGTATATCCTAAATTGTGATGACTTGATAGGTTCATCATGGATGAACTACATAAAAGACCATATATTGGCCATCTTGGTTATCCAAAAATGATCATAGCCACGAATAAATTGTTTTATTGGCCAGGAGTGAAAAGGGACATAGTTGAATACTTTGCTAAATGTTTATAATGTTAGAAAGTTAAGGTGGAGAAAAAACACCCACCAAGACTATTGCATCCCCTGTCTATTCTATAATGGAAATGGGAAACCATCTCCATGGATTTTATCACAAGATTGCCTAAAACAACCAAACAAAAAGATGCCATTATGGGAGTTGTGGATAATCTAAGCAAGGTTTCTCACTTTATTCTTGTAAAATCAACTTGAAAGGAAATGGATATTCCCAATATTTTCATGAAATAAATATTTAGGTTGCATGGTATACCTAAGGAATTCATATCAGACAAAGATGATAAATTTACTTCATCTTTTTGGAAGTCTCGGTTTACTGATTTTGGGAGAAAATTATTATTTAGTACATCCTATCACCATCAAACTAATGGGAAGACAGAGAGGGTAAACCAAGTATTAGAGGACATGTTAAGGATGCATATGATGCACCATCCCAAGAAATGGGAAGAATATCTACCCTTGGTAGAGTTTTCCTTGAACAATGGCTATCGAAAATCCTTTGAAATGAGTACTTTGAGGCTCTATATAGTAGAAAATCCAATATTATAATCAGCTAGGACAACCCAGTGGACATAATTATGCTTGGTACAAATATGTTAAAATAAATGGAATAGAAAGTAATTCAAATAAAAAAAATATGAAAGTGGCATAGGACAAACATGAAATCTATGCAGACAGAAATAGGACTTCTAGAGAGTTCAAAGTGGGGGATCATGTGTATCTTTGAATCAAGCCTAGAAGAAATTCCCTGAAAATGGGAAATTGTGCCAAGTTGGCACCTCGATTTTGTGTACCTTTTGAAATTTTGGACAGAGTAGGACCTATAGCATATAGATTATCTTTACCACCCACATTGAAAGAACATAATGTTTTCCATGTTTTGTTACTAAAGAAATATGTACATGATTCTACTCATATAGTTGATTGGTTTGTGATCCAAGTGAAACCAGAGGGATAAATCCTACTAGAAACACAATGTATACTAGATATGAAAGAGATTCCACTCAGGAATAGAACCATTGTACGAGTAAAGTTGTAGTGGAAACACTTTGGCCCAGATGAAGCTATGTGAGAAATGAATAATCCCATGAAATGGGCATACCCCTTTTTATATATTGATGTGCATAAAAATCACAGAGATAGATAGAACACCAAGGATGGTGTTCCTTTAAGGTGGAGGGGATTGTGATACCCCTATTTCCTTGAGCTTGTAAATATAATTATATTATTTCTAAAAGACTATGGATAGATATGTTATGTGTGAATTTTGGGAAATTATTAACCTTTGCTAAAGAAGGTAATGTAAATATTTTTGTTATTAAATAAAATGAAAATTATTGAATAACTATTGAAGGTGTTTTCCTATAAAGATTATGATTCCATGAGAGGGAATGGTGAGGGGAACCATTACTGGTTGATATGACCCCCACTAGGAAACATACTCTGCTAAATTAAAAAAAATTAAAACCTAGAACTGTCCTCTGCCCTAGAAAAAATTGTTTACCATTCAAACTGGTGGTTGGGTGGTTCTCCTTAGAAATCAATGAGAATGGGAATAGTAACCATCTAGAATTTTATGATGGAACCCACAAATTGAGTGGTTTGACCCATGAAATATTGGTGTAGAAGGCAGGAAAAAGAGGAAAATTGTGGGCAGAGAGAGAGAACACACATGGTTGGGTTTGGAGACCAAAACAAAGTGAAGAAGAGTGTTTGAATCTCCTTTGGTTCTCATCATAATAGAGAGAAGGGAAGGAATACATTTTATGGGTGGATGAAACATTGGCAATTGTCTTCAAATCATGATAAACGAGCTTCTAGAATGTTTATTAATTGGGTATGCAATCACATCATTCCTCCCATGGGTATAGATTTAATGGTGCCTCAATGCATAGTGCTTCCGACAAGATGGATGAATGAGGAAAATGGCTTGACAGAGCATGGTGGGGGTTCGAATGGCTATATTGGATTGTGTGATATATGTGTAGGTATAGGGAACTGTCACATTCTGGTGACCTAAAGACGAAGCATGTCTATTAAAACAACCCTTCTTTGTCTTGTTATCCTTTTATAATCTCATTATTTAATAATAGCTTCATGGTGCAACAAGTTTCAAGAAGGAAAAAAAATAATCGGATCAATCAAAGGGGTGAATTTTATATTATATTGGGAAGATATATTTAGTAATGGGATTGACAAGTGCTAAGACATACACATCATCAAAGTGAATGAGCTACTCTATTAATATCCCATAAAGAAACTACTACCCACATAAGCAGATCGAGTAGCATAAGTTGGTACAACACATCTAGAATCCTTTCCATATAGAAACCCAGAAGCAAAGACAATGATAGCATATCCATATCCATATCCATATCGTGATTAGAATCCAAACCTATAGCCAGTGGATTATAATAGGTATAAGAATAAGCAAAGGTAGTAGTTATTTTTGTATATGAACCAGTTGATCTAGTATTAATAACAATATTTTTGTAAGAATATACAGTAGCTTAAGAAACAAGTCCAATTCCAGGTCCAACAGTAGTTGTATCTTAAGAACCAATTTCTTATTTAGTATCACTAGTAGTTCTAGCAGCAGAAGCAGATACAAATCCATAGTCGGATCCATATATACTTCCAAAAGCATATCTAGCAGAGGTAGCAGCATAGGGAGTGAGGTTATGGCCCATGGATTTAAGATTGGATTGCCAGGTTCATGTGGGATAAGGAGAGTAACCTTCACCCCTTATTGATTGATGAGAAAAATAAGAAATTTATTTCATGGCATCATACTCTGGCTAGGGGGTGGCCAGCTTTGAAAACACCAGGAGCAGTTGTGCCTATGGTTGGGTGGAAAGTGGCACACCCTTTGGCAGTTTCCAACACTTTTTATCTTTTAGATAAGTATATATTTTTCTAATCTCTGCAAATGATAAGTTCAAAGATATTTTAGAATGTGTTTTAGAGTAGTGTGAATTCAGTTTTTTGCTAAAGATAGTTTGAGAAATTTATGTGTAATTATGAGTATGTTAAATCTAAATTTCATTTTGGTTGATAATCTCACTTATTGACTATATGTTTTTTAAAAAGGTTATTATGAGTGAATTTTGTGGCTTTTGAATAGGGACAAAATATTGATTGAGTAATTACAGTCTAATTTATGTGTTAGTGGTGAATATTGAACAGTTGGAGTCTTCACAGAACATCTGAAAAGTAAAAGGTTTGATTTCTACATAACAATGTTTTACCCTAAGCTCTTGAAGCCTTTATACTAGAAATTGAGAAGATTTGAGACCTTTGTTTGGCCTTAGGAAAATAGTACAAACATTGAAAGAGGTCAATATTTATTACAAGTAGATGTTGAGAAAAGAATGGGAAACAAATGTACAATTTCCTAATTGAAATAAAATTACAAAGGCTCGTGAATTTTATTTGGGTATTTATAAACATTTATATAAATGATCCCTTAATTTGTGGTGGGCTATAAATTTTGGTAGAAATTCAAAGCTTACTATGAGGGTTATTTTTTGTCTTCAGTCAAAAACTCTCCTAAATTATGGTGGGAGGTAAAACACAGTAAAATAACACAATTACTCTTTTAAAACATATGGATGGAGAACGTATAAATAGGATTTTAATTTCAGAATCGAGGGATTGAATTATATGTGTGTATAATATATATATATATATATGCAAATTTTAATATTGCATATAATACAAATTGTAAATAAAATAACACCAAGGAGAGAAATCTAAAAGCGTAGAATCTCATAGTCTCTCCTCCTAGGAAAAAATAATAATTTAAGTTAACCAGACCCATGAATTCATAAAAAGATTAATTCTACTCCATTGGAGGAATTTCCTCTGAATAAATATTTAGTTTTGTATTATTATAAAGACTGTAAAATTATGTTTCAATTTCTCTCTACTATTGTTTAGCAATAATAAACCTTTACTAGTTATTGGCATCAGGACTAGGAAATGGAAAGGAGTGCACCCATGTTAAGACTTTTATCAGGTCCGACATATCTAATAAGGAAAATTATTTAATTTTTCCCCACCATATTATCGAGTACTAGGAGAGGGTATGGTAGAAGGTGCATGTTTGTGTAATAGCCCGGGGGCCGATAGGGCCAACCCATATATATATATATATATATATATATATATATATATATATATATATATTCACATGGGAATCCTTATTGGGTTGTTGGGTTGTCGAGAACCCGAAGGTCAAGATAAGGAGGAGCATGTAATAAGAAATATATTCGGGATCTGATAGGGCTGACCCTATATCCTTTTAATATATATATATTGTAATGATAATATGTGAGTCTCCTACTGGGATGTCGGGTATTGGGGTTCGAGAACTTGAATGTGCATGTAAGAAATAAGTTACCTGGGTGGGTGAAAAACTTATACTAAATAATAATATGAACTAAAAGGAGATATTACATGTTCGGGGCTAGTAAATTTCATCACTAAAGGATAATAATAGACCTAGAGGCCTTATGATAAAATTAATATATTTATATTATAATATAATTAATTAATTATAATATATTTGTATTATAATATAGATATTTAATTATCACTAAACCATTTTAGGATGTTGGACTTCCAAGGGAAAAAGAGAGAAAGTAAACCCTCGATAATTACCAGGCCGGTATATTAGGCTAAGTAAAAATGCATTTATGGGGATATTTAATTAATGAAGATTAATTATCCATAATGGGGATTAAATAAATGAATACTAAGGAGTGAAAGTTTAAGATAATATTGATCAATTAATGTAATAGGATTATAAGAATTGAACATGTGTCAACCTCTGGTTGGGAGAGTATTTGTACTCTACGATGACAATGACATGACATGAAGGCCACATGTTAGTTGATGTGGCATAGAGGTGTTGTATATTGCTACGGTGGAAGGTACATGATGGAAACAATGGTAGAGGTGGCAGGTGAGTGGATGCGAAGTGGAAAATGAGTTGGCACTGCAGTGGTGGGTATCTATCAGTTTGGCGGAGCCATGAGTCTAGTACATGCATCATGTCCATGTTCATTGCAGGAGGGGGCTTGTGTGTTTATGTTAACCACAAGATTGGGGGTTGCAATTCCCTGTTTTGTGCCACGTCAACCGAGCCCAAACCCTGGTTAGGTTTCGTGACCCCTATACCCTTTGTTAAACATCAGAAATGAAGGGGGGGAATGATGGAATGATGAACATCGATCTAATGCACGATCAGTCTCGATCATTGAATTCAATCCTTTGAATTTTTAAGGGAGGGGCAAATGTGGATTAACACTATATGATTTAGAGTCACATCGATATGCATGTCAACAACCACGTTTCATTCGAAGGTGATGTGTAGGACATGTCAGTACCACTTCAAATTGGTACAATTGCATGGATTCCACGTGTATTCCATGTGGCATCATGGAAACTTTGAAGTCCATAATTTTCAAGGGAGGGGGAAAGGTGGATTAACGCTATACGATTCAATGTCACATTGATATGCACATCAACAACTACATTGCATTCGAAGGTGATGTGTCGGTCATGTCAGTACCACATCAAATTGGTACAATGGCATGGATTCCATGTGTATGCCATGTGGTAGCATAGAAAATTTGGAATGCCATAACATTTGTTCTAGATTTCGGATTTGGGCATAATTATGGTCGACAGAGAGCTCTTGACAAGCAATAGATGATGATGCCCTTGAGAAGAGACTTAGAGATGGTTAAGGAAAAGTGAAATTCTAATAACCCATCCCTTTAAAATGTACTTAGGGGGTTTGGTGTCTTACAACAAGATCCTCTGAATTTCAAGGAAGTTGGTTAGATATTGAAGCTATAAATAGAAGACCCAATGGGTCATATCATCATGGCGATCTTTTTGTTGTGCACAAGATGTCCAATATCCATTGTGATGTTATGATCACAGTGCACTGTGATTAAGTGTTGTAATGGTGTCATTAGAAACCACCTTTTTTGTATTTGAAATATTATTTCCTCTTCTATTATCTGCAGTAATGCTTATCGGTTTCATATCAGATTACACCCAATTCCCAACATGGTATAAGAGCCAATGGTTTGAAACCTCACATGTTATCTGCAAATCTTGTTGATTATGATTTCTTGTGTGATTGACTTTGGGTCAATGGTTTGTTGATTGTAACTTGTTGAAACAGATTTGTTCTATCTACACATCAAATATGGCTTCAAAGATTGATCTTGTAATTTTGAATGGATAAAATTATGTAGTATGTGCACCAGACATGGAAACCCTACTCAAGAGTAAAGGACTATCAAAGTATACAAAGTCTACGATTCTAGATCCAACAAACAATCAAGAAAATTTTGTTGTTGATGGAAGGAAGGATGAGGATGTGGGGGTCATCATGACCTATATCTCATGAGAGATTCATTTTCACATCACTCGAATCAACTTCCCTCATCAAGTCTAGAAGAAGTTGAACTCATTGTTTGACATAGTCTATGAAAGACACATGATGCAGTTGGAGAAAGAGTTGATCTCTCTCAATCATCATTCAATTGAAAAAATAGAGGACTATATAGCATTTGTAAAGGAATTCCATTTGAAATTGGGTGAATGTAGAAATAAATATTAAAATAAAGAAAAAAAAAATCATTGAGTTGGTCCAAATGAATTTGAGAACACCATTCAAAATGTTCGTTTTGACTTTCTGCACCACATGGAAGGCACACAAGGAAGATGGTAAGGACTATACCTTTGAAAATTTATGTGGCCTTTTGATTACTAATCAACACATATTTCTTGAAGAAGGAAATATTGGTGGTAAACATCAAGCTCACTTTCTCAAGGGAAAGGGTAGGTTGAATCACAGGGAAAGAGGGAAGTTTAATACCCCTACACAAAGACTTGGATTCCTTGACCAAAAACCTAAAAGGAAAACAGATGCACCCCATCAAAATCGAAAGAAGAAGATATATCGATATTCATGTGGAAAGAATAGACATGTAGAGAATATCTACTATAAGAAGAGAGATGATTTATAGGATAAGGTTAAATTCATTGAAGGAGACATGCCGATTATTCTCCAACCCAATGAGAAGTTAACCTTCCAAATCAGAACTTATCAAGCCTTGTTGGCTAATTCTATGTAGAATGAATGGGTAGTCAAATATGGTGAACTCGTCATATGGATAAGGATGCTTCCTTGTTCACATCCTTGAATGAAGTTGAGGAAAGGAAAAAAAACATTGTTGATGATTTTTCTCTCGATATTGTCGGTCAGGGTGATGTTTCTTGTTGACATGGGAAAATTGTCGACATTTATCATGTACCAAATCTTAGTGCCAATTTTTGTATGTTGCTTAGTTAAAATGCACAGGTAAGATTGTAGATTTTTGGCTAGATCATTTATTTATTTGATATTTGAAGAAAGGTCAGTCGATTTTCATCGAAGGGTTTCTCAACCCAAAGGAGATTTTGTATAAATTTTGTGACACAACCCGACCCGACACCGAACCGAATCCTCATGTTTCTCACATTGATGAGAGAATTCGAACTTGGCATGAACAACTCAAACTCCTAAATTTTTTAAGTATATAGTCGATGACAACTCAGAACATGTTTGTTGGTCTACCTAAAGTTTCCCCCCCTAAATAAGTCTTTAAAGGTTGTGTTCTTGCCCAACATCGTCAAGAACCTTTTGACTATGGAAAAGTGTGGCAAGCATAGAACCTTCTGGAACTAGTTCACAGTGATGATTATTGCATAAATATACCTTCCTTGGAAATCACAAGGTATATATTGACTTTCATATATCATCTCTCTCATTTCACTTGGGTCTATTTTCTGAAGAATAAGAATCTTGTCTTTGAAACGTTAAAATAATTTAGAGCCCTTGCTAAAAATCAATGTGGTCGACCCATTTAGTGCCCGATATTAGACAATGTTGTTTAGTATGTCAATATACCTTTTGAAGAATACCTAGTTCGATTTGGTATTGACTGGAAGCAGTTGGTTTCTCACACACCTCAATAGAATAGTGTGACATAATGCAAGAATCATATGTTAGTCGAAATGGCTAGATGTCTTTTGCAGGCCAAAAAAATTTCATGTTCGCTTCTCCACTAAAGTTGTATATTGCACAAATTATCTGCTCAATCACATCTCAACTCGAGTTGTTCTTTCGGTGAATCCAATCGAACGATGGCGTGGAAATAAGTCTTCATTCGGACAACTCCGTGTGTTTGGAAGTGTTTCCCTGGCTCATATTTTTTATGATTCTAAAAAGATGTTGGAAGCAAAGAGTCATGCTTGCATCATGATAGGCTACTTGTAATATTCTAAAGCCTATCGAATGTTTGACTATGTCAAATGACAAATAATTATCAGATGAAATGTATGTTTTGATGAGAATCATTATAGAATCAAGTTGTTGAATGTGTCCAATAGATTGTTACACGATGATCACTTTGATGTTGTTTTTTACTATTGTTCTCTTGTTGCTCTTTTCATCTCTTCGACTGGACAATCGAACTATGCTCATGTTTTGACTAGACCATCGACCTCTAAGTTGATTAGTCCATTGATATTTTTTTCAACTGGTCTTCCATCTCCATCAACTGAAATTGTTCCAACTTCTAATCAAACTTTTGTAGTGAACAAGAGTTCACCTATTTCTTGTTTACCTAGATGGGCTTCCAACACAATTAACCTTGTTTGACCTGATGCCAATGCTATTTCATCTAGACGAAAAACTTGAAGTCAAAATAAACATGCCAATATTGCATTGTTGACTCATGTACTTGAAACTTTTAATCCTATTTCCTAATCAGATGCTCAAGGATGACCTAAATGGGAACAATCTATGTAGACATAAATTGATTCTTTATTGAAGAATCACACTTGGAACTTAGTTCCCTGACCACGAGGAAAGAATGTTCTGAAGTGTCAGATGGCCTACATGACCAAATTTACCTATAAAGGTGTTTTTGAACGACATAAATATCACTTGGTTGCAAAGTTATTTTCTCAACACGAAGGTGCTGACTAAACTAAGAAATTTGCTCCTATTTCAAATATGAACTATGTTTGGCTAATTATTTCCCTTTCTACTCATCTTGGATGGAAAATCCATCAGATGGATGTGAAGAGTGCATTTATTCATGGAGATCTATCGAAACAAATATTTATGGAACAACCTCCTAGTTTTTTGATAGATTCTAACCTGGTTTGTCGACTCAATAAGTATCTTTATGGTTTGAAGCAAGCTCCTTGAGCTTGGAATAATGGGATTGATAGTTTCTTTCTTCAAACTAGGTTCACACATTGTGAATCTGATCACAACTTGTATGTACTCTATACCAATGGAGACACTTTAATTTTTGGTGTATATATTGATGACCTTGTCATTACTAGAAATAACATTGATTTCATTCTTAGATTGACTAAACAATTATCTGTTGACTCCTTTGACACGAATGATCTTGGTACTCTACATTATTTTTTGGGTCTTCAAGTATTACCGCTACATGATGGTTTTTTCATTTCTCAATCTAAATATGTAATGGATCTTTTGAAAAAATTTAATATGGCCGATTGTAAGCCCTATGCTACTCCTTCTCAATATGGAGTTAAGAAACAAACATAAAAATATCATAAAAAAGCCTCAGAATAAGTACTCAATGCCTTGAAAAAGAAAGAATTTTAGATAATAAGCCTCTTCGAGGGGGAAACCTCCTTATGCACCAGACATATTTCCAAATACAAAGATGATTCTAAATGAAAATGTATCCTTGGTATATATAGGAGACTAGGAGGTACAATTACAACTAATGGATCCAAGACGACATAAATAAAATAGCATTACTAATGTAATATGCCCCAGTTAAGGGGTAATGTGCCACTATTTAGGGCTTAACATGCCCCTCCCCTTTAGACAAGTGTTGTCTGCAACACTTGAGTAATTTTATATGTTTCTTTATAAAAGAATCATCTTCCCAAGTGAAATCTTTGGCAGGTAGTTTCCTCCACTTAATGAGATACTCTAAAATGGATATATTCCTCAACTGGAGAATTCTTGTGTCAGTGATAGCTTCAGGCTCCAATGTGATTTTTCCTTCCTCGTCAAGTTTTGGAAATATAGTTTGAATTGGGATCTTGTCACCTATAACCTTCTTTAAGCATGAAACATGGAAAACTGGGTGTACTCTTGAAGATGCAGGAAAATCCAATTTGTATGCCATAGTACCAATATTTTGCAACACCTTATAAGGGCCATAATACTTTGGTGATAATTTATTATCCTTATTATCTTGCTTGAGGGACATCTATTTGTATGGTTGTAGTATTAAAAATACCCAATCCCCTACTTCAAAACTTCTTTCACTACGATGTTTATATGCTTGTTGTTTCATTTGATTATGTGTCATGGTCAGGTTGTCCTTTAAGAGTTGGAGAAGTTGTTGTTGATGCTCAATGTGATATTCCACTGATTGAACCTTAGATTTTTCTTTTAGAGAAGAAGTGATGGAAGGTGGGTGATATCCATAGAGTGCCATAAATGGTATCATTTCTGTTGCAGTATGAAAGGAAGTGTTATACCACCATTCTTCCAAGGGTAACCATTTGAACCATTGTGTTTATTTATCATAGACAAATCAATGAAGTTAGGTTTCTAGACATTTGTTCACTATCTCAGTTTTTCCATCAGATTGAGGATGATAAGATGAGCTATGAGCCAATTGAGTACCCAAACAAGAAAATAAGTATGTCCAAAAATGTCCAATGAATATGGGATCTCTGTCACTTACAATAATATTCTGGCTTCAATGTAGCTTTTGAACGGTCCATGAATGTGGTGGAAACTGTACTAGATTTGAAAGGATGAGAGAGTGCACAAAAGTGTGCGTACTTGGTGACTCTATCAACAATCACCATGATGCCACTCTTTCCTTCAGACTTTGGTAACCATGTAATAAAATCCATGGAAACCTCCTCCTAGTGTTGACTTGGGATGGCTAATGGTTGTAAAAGACCTAGGGTCTTAATTGTTTCCACCTTATTTTGTTGGCAAAGAAAATATTCTACAACAAACCTTTGAACATTAGTTTTAAGGCCATCGCAAAAAAATTCCGTCTTCACCCTATGGTAGGTTTTCAAAAATCCTGAGTGCCCTCCTACCGGAGAGGTGTGCAATTCCAAGAGTACCTTTTGTTTGAGTTGGGATTTCTTACATAAATATAAGCGATATTTTTACCATACTAAATCATTTTTCCATGTAAATGTATCTGATGCATTGGAATCTTGTTGCAACATTTGAATGAGAGTGCACACATTTTCTTCATTCTTCTATTCATCCCTCACTTCTATTATCCAATAAGGTTTGATGATCGAGATAGCACAGAGAAATGCCTCAACATATTCATCCTTTCTTGAGAATGCATCTTCCACAACATTTTGCATCCCTTTTTGGTAGATGATTTTAAAATCATAAACCAAAATCTTGGTCACCCATTTTTGTTGTTCTTCTGAAGATATTCTTTGTTCCATTATTTGTTTTGACCTTGAAGTTCCTACCCATTAGGTAAGGGCACCATTTCTACAATGCATGTAATATTTCCATCATTTCCTTCTCATAAATGGGTTTGTGTAAGTCCTTTCCCTTGAGTGGCCTACCTTCAAAAGAAAGGGGCCTTCCTTCTTCCATTAGAATAACATCAATTCCATTTCCCAAGGTATCACATTCTACAATAAAGGTTTTTGTGAAGTCTGGTGTGGTCAAGACAAGATCTTTGCACATCACCTCTTTAAGCTGTTCAAAATCTTAAGTTTCCTTTAGAGTCCATGAAAATAAATCCTTCTTAGGTAATTTCATTCAAGGCATTGTTATTCTTCCATAGTTTTGAATAAACTTGCGGTAGTAACCTATCAAACCAAAAAATCCTCTAAGATTCTTAATGTTTTGGGAATCGACCAGTCCATCATGGCCTTAATCATGTTAGGGTCTACCTTGACACCTTCATGAGATACAATATACCCAAATACTCTACCTCCTTCACCCCAAAGAAACATTTGTATGGTTTGGCATATAGTTGTTTCTCCTTTAGTAGTTGTAGCACCTTTTCGACATGTTGAAAATGATCCTCCCAAGACTTCCTATAGATTAGTATATCATCAAATACCAACACAAATTTTTGAAGGAAGGGATTGAAAATGGAATTCATCAACCCTTGGAATGTGGAAGGTGAATTCATAAGGCCAAAAGGCATGACCAAAAATTCATAATGGCCTTCATGAGTTCAAAATGGTTTTTTTGGGATATCTACTTCCTTCATTCTAATCTGATGATACCCTAAACAAAGATCCAACTATGTGAAATAGATTGCTCCATGTAGTTCATCTAACAATCCATCAATTACGGGAATGGGAAACTTATCTTTAATAGTGATTTTTTTGAGCTTTCTATAATATGGAAACATAGACCATGATCCCTCTTTATTGAGTACCATTGACACCGGTGCAAAGTCAAAAAATTGGCTAGGTATAATAATTCCATCCTCTAACATTTCATCAACCATATGCTCAATTTCAGTCTTCTAGGAATAAGGGTATCTGTATGGCTTGATGTTAGGAGGAACACTCCCAAGAATTAGGTGAATAGCATTATCGTGATTTCTAGTGGGTGGAAGACCTATGGGAATATCTTCAAATACTTTGGAATGGTTATGAATGATCCCTTGGAGATCTAGGGGAATAGATGACTTAGATGTTTGAACATCCAGTGAAAATACTTGTACAATTACACCGTTATGCCCATTTTTCAATAATTTTGTCATGCCATTAGAGCTTATCACCTTACTGGGTTTCCCTGTGATACCCCTTAACTCAATTTCCTTTCCTTCCAATGAACATTTCATGAACATTTCTTGAAAATTAAACGCCATTGTTCCCAATGATTGTAACCATTGGACTCCTAGTATGACATCAACACCACCCATGGGTATAGAAATCATTGGACTATTCATTACATATTCCCCCATAGTAAGATTGATATTATGACTCTTTCCTAAGAAATTGATATTTCCTCCATTTGCAATCATTACTTGAAACTCTGGCACTACATATATAAAGCAATTGAGATATTTCGTTAATTTATAGTGAACTAAATTATGAGTACTATAGGAATCAATTAGGACTATTACCCTTTTATTTTCGATATATCCTTCGATCTTGAGGGTTTGAGGAGTGCCAATTCCATCCAATGAATTACATGATATTGTGGGAGTCAACTCTTCAGAAGAAATATATTCTATGTTTTCATCCTGAGATGGTTCTTTTTCTTATTATTGTTCTTATTCCTCTTCACAATCTATGTAGAATAATTTATTCTCACCACACGTATGTCCCTTACTGTACTTGTTTTCACAATTAAAGAATAAACCTTTTTCTTTTCTTTCCTCCAATTGTTGAGGTGTCAAGCTTGTAGGTTGAAATTTTTTAGAAGAAGGAACATTATTTTCTCGATAGATGTTAGGAGTGGTCCTTCTAGTAGCCATAGCCATATTTTTAATTTCAACATTTGTCTCCACCCTGAATGCATTCTCCAATGATTTGGGTTCCCAAAGGAGAACCTCATGTTGAATGTTATCCTTTAAAGTTCTTATGAATACATCAATCATGTACTCATCTGGAATATTCGATACATTTATATTCAATCTTTGGAAGTTCTCAATGTGCTCTGCAATTGAACCCTTTTGCTTGAGATTTATCAATTGGTTAAAAATGGTATTTCTCCTTGTATGCTCATAGTGTGCTATCATTTCTTCTATGAAAATTGTCCAAGTGACAAGTGATTTGTGAGAACAAAGCCATTGATACCACACAAATTTATTGGGTTCTAAATATAAAGGATCAATTTATACCTTTTGTGTATGTGGCACATCATGTAGATCAAATAAATGCTCTATCTAAAGTATCCATGTGATTGGATCCTTTCCATCAAACTTCCTCATATCAATATTAGGAAAGTGGTTGGTCTTCAACCCAAAGTTGGAGTTTCTCCAGTCTTGATTCATCTTCCTTGTGTCCTCATCATGAATTTCATGGGATACATTTTCACTTTCAAGTGACCTCTCTATTAGGAAACTTTTCAATCCTTCCATGATCTCCTTTTTTAAACCATCCATCTTAGTATCCATTATTGCCTCCAACTTAGCTTCATTTGAATCCATCATCCCTTGTAGTTCATCTTTTGTTAATGTCTTCTTTTGCAAAACATTTATGTCCCTGTTCATTGATTCACCTTCATAAATAGTCCAAGTAGGACTATCTGGAGGCTTATTTGGTGTAGAAGTTCCCTTTTTTTGTGGAATGTTGGCCAAGTATCACTTTTAAAGCTTGATTTCAAGGTGGTTCAGATAGACAATTTTTCTTCCATTGTATCTCCAAAATTTCGGCCCTTCTGGGTCTAAACATTTCATTTTGTAGTTATTTGATACATCTTCTCTGCAATGCCACAGGTCTGATCAAAATTGGATGTTCCAAGTGGAAATTATGGTAAATTCCCCACACCTTTATGATTTTTGTCCCTTCCAGGAGAGCGTACTTGTAAAGAGTACCAAGAGCACAATATCTAATATTTGATTCTAAAACATGCACCATAAATACTATAGATTGTCCACTATCCAATGCAACTAGTCTCACCTAATTTGGATACTCATTGAATAAGATATCACTATTTTACCTAAAACACCTATTTGACACTTGTTAATATGACTAGTCGGATACCCTATATTACATAGGGTGTATCTACAAAAGTAGGATGACCCATATGCTACAACTACTATCATAGCTACCTTGATAATTTATGTGAATATCCTCCAAGTTTTAGGGTTTGAAACTTCAAAGAAAAAATTTATACTGAAAATTACGCAATGACTAAATTCATGATGATTCTGGAACCCTATCTTACACATGATATATCTATGAAAGTGTAAGTCCTCAAGACCTAGAATTTTGGCCCCAGGTACCTTGATCCGTCCACTAAATACATGTCAAGGGGTTCCTTCTTAAACATAGTATAAAAAAAATTATAGCTAAAATTCCAAGGTGTATCACATGCAGTAGAGAAACCCCAAGACCTTGAGCTTGGATACCAAATGTTAAGAACCAAATATCAAAATAGCATAAAAAAACCTCGAAATAAGTACAAAACGCCTTGAAAAAGAGATAATTTTAGATAATAAGCCTCTTCGAGTTGGCCACCTCCTTATACACCACATAAATTCCCAAATACAAGATGATTCTAAATGAAAATGTCTCCTTTCTATATATAGGAGACTAGGAGGTACAATTAAAACTAGTGGACCCAAGCCGACATAAATAAAATAAAATTACTAATGTAATATGCCCCAATTAAGGTGTAATGTGCCACTATTTAGGTCTTAATAGTACTCTATACCAATGGAGACACTTTAATTGTTGTTGTATATATTGATGACCTTGTCATTACTAGAAATAACACTGATTTCATTCTTAGATTGAATAAACAATTACTTGTTGATTCCTTTGACAGGATTGATCTTGGTACTCTACATTATTTTTTGGGTCTTCAAGTATTACCGCTACATGATGGTTTTTTCATTTCTAAATCTAAATATGTAATGGATATTTTGACACATTTTAATATGGCTGATTGTAATCCCTATGGTACTCCTTCTCAATATGGATTCAAGCTCACCAAAACTTGTCAAACTCTCAAAGTTGATGATACACTTTATTAACAATTGATCAGTAGTCGATTTTATCTTACACATATTTGACCTCAGGTTTCCTTTGTTGTTAGTGTGGTTTCTTGGTTTATGCAGGACCCCAGCTAAAGTGACTAGAAAGTAATCAAAAGAATTTCGTGTTATCTCAAGGGTACCACTCATTTTAGTATCAAGTATTGTATAAGTTCAGATTCGTTGGTCGGCTTGATTGAATCCAACTGGGCTAGCGAAAATGATGATTCAAAGTCCACTTATGGCTATGTGTTTCACCTCATCACTGTAATATTGGTGTGGTAGTGAAAGAAACATAAGAGTCTCCTTTTCGACTAAAGAAGTAGAATATCAGGGTGTTGTTCATGCAGTTACAGAGGCCATCTAGATTTGCTAAATTCTAGGTGAATTTGGCTTTCATGTTCATACCTCAACTACAATATAATGTGACAATCAAATTGCCATTAAATTTGCATATAACCATGTTTCTCATAGTAATATGAAGCATATTGAGCTCCATGATTACTATTTGACATGGTTCATGAGAACGTTGTCTCTCTTGAATATTGTAGAACAAATGACTAGGTAGATGATATATTCATTAGGCCTTTATTTGAAGCTATATTTATTGAGATATGCATGATGCTTCTTCTTTAGGATGTTTTAATTATGGGGGGGTGTCATGCTAATGTAATTTCACCTCCTCAATCTACATAATCGTGTGTTGATGGGGGGTTGTTGGAACATCAAGTTCTGATGGTTCACCACACTTCTCTTGGAATCAATCAGTTGGGCGATCAACCTACATCTGGAAATAGTCAGTCAAGTGATCAACCAAATCTTTACATCAGTCGGTTAAGTATTCAACAAGTCTACCGGTCAGAAAATCAGTTAGTAGTCGAGTATAGTCGATCGTTGGATCGACTAGGAGAGAAATCGATTATGAGTTGGACACATGGATGTTCAAGTTGATAATCCTTGTCAGGCTGAAAAGACAACATGGATTTGATGGAGTCAACTCTAACAACCAATATTTATATGTGGACAATATCCTTCTAATTTCAAGGAAGTTGGTTAGATATTGAAGTTATAAATAGTTGACCCAATGGGTCATTATCATCATGGAGATATTGTTGTTGTGTATAATATGCCCAATATTCATTGTGATGTTATGATCACAGTGCGTTGTGCTTAAGTGTTGTAATGGTTTCTTTAGATACCACCTTTTTTTTCTTTGAAATATTATTTCCTATTCGATTATCTATAGTATTGTTTGTTTGTTTTGTATTGGGTTACACCCAATCCCCAATACAATTTAGCTAGATGATGTTTATTTTAATGAAGTATTATGTGTTCCAAGACTCTCTTGCACTATTTTATAAGTATATCAAATCACTCTTTCAAGTGAAGGTAAAATAGTATAGTTTTCAACTCACAAAATTGGAATCAAAGATTTAAAATATCCTAAGCATTCCCTATCAACTAGAATTGTTGATGATATTACTAGGTTGTATAGATTTGACAACTTTGGGTCATTATATTTTTCATTAGTTTTTATTTCTTATAACGATGAATTGAGCAAACTTTGGCATGAGTGATTTGGTCATATAAACTACTACTCATTGCAACAACAATATAATCAAAATATGGTGATTGGTCTTCCTCTTGTCTCTTTCAAAGATGGTGTTTTTTTTTGTTGTGTTCTTGGAAAACATCATTGTGATAATTTTGACAAATGTTCCTCTTAGCATGCCTCAAACACCTTGTAGCTTATTCATAGTAAATGATGTTACCAATTTGTACATATTTGGAAACTTTGGGTCATCATATTTCCCATAACTTTTCATTGCTCATAAAGATGACATGAGAAAACTTTAGCATGAGAAATTTGGTCATCTAAACTATCACTCACTCTGACAGCTATACAATCAAAACATGGTGATGTTTCTTCCTCTCATTTCCCATAAAGATGGTGCTTGTTTCGTCTATGTTCTTCGGAAATACTATCGAGGAAATTTTGACAAATGTGTGTTTTGGCACACCTTGCCCCCCTTGCAAATTATACATAATGATCTATGTGTTTTCTCCTTCTTTATCTAGGATCAAGTAATTTTGTAATTTCATTGGTGACTTATCTAAATTCACTTGGGTTTATTTCTTAAAACTTGGGAATTAAATTTTTGACATGTTTTTGGCCTTCAAGGCTCTTGTAGAAAACAATCTAAACATCATTTGTAGAGGTTAAGAATAGATAATTGAGGGAAATGTGTTAAAAACAAATTTACAACTTACTACACTACAAATGGCATTCAGATACAACATACTATTCCATATACACCATAGTAAAATGACGTTATTGAGAGAAAGAGTCACACATTAAAGGAAATGACAAATTGTATGATAGAATCTATGGGATGAAGTCTAGATTTTTGTGTAGAAGCCATCAATTGTACCAATTACATAGTCAATCTCACTCACACAAAGAATTTAAAAAATAAAACATTGGAAGAAGCATGGAGTAAAATTAATCCATATGTAAGCCACTTTTATGTGTTTAGTAGTGAAGCATGTGTTCACATTCCTCATGAGAAAACAAAATCATTACAACCCAAAAGTGAGAAGTGAATTTTTGTTGGATACTCTGAAGATGTAAAAGATTATAGACTTATTCAAACTCATTCCGAGTAAATTGTTATTAGGAGATATTTTAAGATTGATGAATCTCTTGCATCCTATGAGACTAATTTGACATTAATGTCATCTTCAAACTGTAAGAAATCTTTGGCATCTGTGCAATATTCTATTCTCAAATTGTATGTTAATGATCCTACTCTAGTTTCTTTTTCAGATTATGATAGTGAGGATGAAAGTCCACATTTACCTACTTACCTTCCTCTAGTTTGGTCCATTGTACATGAGCCTGCACTAGCATCACCATTTCTCAAATGGGTCCATACAACACAAAAGAAATCGGTGATCCTATAAATCAGTGTCATACACATTCACATTTCTAGTGAGCCTCCTCAAATTTGGCTCAATTTTCAAAGACTCATGACCCAAAAACATTTGTAGAAGATTCTTTCCATATAGATTGGGACACAATAATGAATGGAGAATATCATTCCTTAATGGCGAATGATATTGGGGAATATGTACCTCTTTTTAAAGGAAGAAAACTTGTAATATGTAAATGGGTTTATAGAACTAAGTATGCATTAGTTGGAAGTGTTGAAATACATAAGACCGAGTTAGTTGCCAAAGGATTTTCTCAATTTGGAGGGATTTGTTATAATGAAACCTTTTCCCCCATAGCCAAAATGAATTCAATTCACCTTATTATATCCCTTTCCACCTCACAAGAATGGGAGGTCCAATAGAAGGATCCTAACTATGCTTTGTTTCATGTGGTTTTGCAAGAACAAATTTACATGGAATAACCTCCTAGCTATGTTTAGAATGAATCTAGCCTCAATTCTCTCCTTAAGAAATCTCTCTATGGTATTAAGGAAGCTACTCAAGATTGGTATACTAAAATGTATATCTTTCTTCTTGACACTAGATTTTCTAGATGTCATTCTGACCCAAATGTCAATACCAATAATGTAGGTAACCATATCAAATTAATACTTGTTATTTATGTCGATGACCTTATTCTCACTAGTAGTGACCCCAAGATTTTAAACAATGTGAAATCTAACCTTAAGAAGAAATTTGAAATGAAACACTTAGGTTATTTTCATTATTTCCTTTGTCTCCAATGATTGCAAACCAAGGAAGGAATTTCCCTTTTCTATTCTATGTATGATTTTCACCTTCTTCATCGCTTTCACATGGAATATTGTAAACTAGCCCCATCTTTCTTCTAGTCTTAAGTCCAAATTTCTTGCAATTTTACTAAACCCAAAGTACATTCCACCTTGCGCCATTACTTAGTTGGTATCCTCTTATATTTGACTCATACCCATCTTGATATTCCCTCTTTTATTGATCTTGTTTCCCAATGTATGCAAACACCCCATGATATCCATTGGAAAGCATCCAAAAGAACACTTTGATATATTTTGGATACATTATAGTTCATTGAGGACACCTTTATTGGTTGATTTCATTGATTTCAATTGGGCTAGAGGCCATGATGATTAGAAATCTACTACAGGTTATGTTTTTAGTCTTGGTTCCAAACTTGTCACTTGGGATTGCAAGAATCCACAATCTCTTTTTCTTTTTTTAGAAAAAGAAGAGTATCAAGAAACAATTAATGCAACTCAATAATCCTTGTGGTTTCAACTAATCCTTTTAGAGTTTTGATTATAGTAGCATCAACCTACAACACTCTGGTGTGATAGTCAAAGTTTCATAAAGCTCACCAAATATCTAGTTCAACATCGGTGCAACAAACACATTGAGCTACATATGCAGTTCATTAGAAATATTACTCAATTTCATTTTGTTGAAGTTCTGTTTTTCCCTACAAGTGATAAAGTTGCAAGAATTTTCACAAAGTATTTTACAAAAGAGAATTTTTCCAAACTTTGATCTATGGGGGATAGGATCTAGAATTGGTGCTTCACCTTGATGACCAATATATTATTATATTCATTCATAAAGTGGGGTTTTAAATTGTAAAACAAATATTCAATATATTGTAGGTATTAGTTGTGGGGGTATTAGGCACATGGGATTCACATAGTGAACCTATGACATAGTGCAGTTGTTCATGGTATATTAAATAATACCCCTACATTCACTAGATATTTAAAAATACCTCCCAAAATCATTTTTTTAACCCCCTCCCAATATATCTATTCAATTTTAAAAATCCTATTTTTACTAAATATTATAGGTATCCATTTTTATGTGGCATTTTAATACCCCATTTTATTTCTACCCCTAGTACTTGGACACTACAAAAATATTATAATCCAACAATTCATGAAAAATAACCAAAAAATAATCAAACAAGTGCATCAACATACCAAGATAGGGATATGCAATTATAGTAGGATAACCATGGGTTTAAGGGATTTGTGTTCTACTTCTTTCACCCCTCTCTTTATTCTAATAGATGGTCATGAATTCGTTTAGGAAGTGTTTCATGTATATTGATTTCTATTTGTAGACCTAGAAATGTGACCTACCTCAATTCATAACTCTCCATCCCTTAGATCTATGATCTTGTGGACATTTTCATAAACAATATCTATCTATCTATCTATCTATCTATCTATCTATATATAAAGCCTATCTTTGAAGTGATTTTTAAGAAACTAATCTACCTAATAACCCATTTTTTTTTCTCATCATTCAAATTCCAAGGAACTCTCATTATGAGAGATGCAAGATATTGTTATCTAATGGCTAAATTTGACCTAGGGGCATTCTTAATATCATTTAGGTAGAAATGAGTCATTTATTCCTTGTAATATATAATTATATTAAGTTTTTTCATATATTAAGATTAAGGTTGGATGTAACACCATGGATATTATTTTCATTTGAGGGTTGAGACCCATCTTTCCAAACAATATACCTAATTGGTTACCTAGGTTAATAATATTAGGGTAATCATAATCCTCTCCTAGTGAAATGAAAAAATGAAAGTATACACATCCCCATTAGGCTATGTGGATGGATCATATAGGTTGTGTAGTGATATTAGCTTCACCATCATTGTAAAAAACTAGAAACCCTAATTCCCCGAACCAAAATCACCAACTCAAAAAGATCCCAAAGTAGTGAAGAATCAAGGCTTATAGGAGAGATCCTTGAACTGGAGAACACCTTTCCATTAAATATGGGATCATGATATGTGATTTTACAAATGCCTAGAATTAACATGCAACAAAGTAAACCATACAAAATTAGATATAAAACCATACATACATAAATAGAGATAAAAATGGAGCTTGGGATAGTTGATACATATATATTTATGTGATGTAGGGGCTCTAGTTCTCAATATTTTTTCAATATGAAGGATTTAGGTGATATAAACAAGGGGAGTAGGTACAACCTCACTATTAATGTCTACTTCCAAACACCATTGTTGAGAATGCATTGATTTTATACCCAATAATACATTAGCCAATACTTATTAATTTCCCTTGCCTCGTGCACCTCCCCCCCCTCGCCCCAAAGAAATACATATAAACTTTCTTCAATTTAAAAATATATGTCCCACCCCTTTAACATCAAATTATATATTGACTTAATTTTTAAAAATTTCAAAACCCCCTTTATAAATTAATATGATAGGATATTGGCCAACAAGTGAAGCCCCTGAGAATGTAGGGTATCCGGGCGTTTATAGATATTGGGGGGTATAAAAGGGGGTATCTAGTAAAAATAAGGGTTTTCATTATTGGAAATATTTATTTATAGGGGGGTTCATGTTAGGGGCCTAACCTCCCTAACCCCTCATGTAGGTAGAATAATATAATTCCATGTAATAAAGGCCAATATTAATAAGTCCTAGAAATAAGGAAGAATAAGTCAAATGTAAGAAAACCTAATAGAAAGCTTCCACTTCTAGAAGGATCTTCCTCTAGATTGTTCTTTTGATATATAGATTTAGTATAAATAGGAGAAGAGGGTATGTGAAATCTTGTCTTGGATATTATTGTAATAGAGGTCTTCTCCACTGCAGGATTCCCCCTCAAAGAGGCAAGTGAACATTTCTATCAATAATCAAAGTGCTCTTTCTGGTGTTATTCTGGTATTATTATGGTATTGTTCTGGTTATATCATTTTTTTCTACCATTTCTAGCTAAGATATTTATGTTATGCATATTATTTTATGTCTGGAATACTGCAAGTGGTATCAGAGCACCTTCCTCGAAAAAATATTCCGAGTTAAATTTTTTCAGGGTAGAAATGTATTCCAGCGTCTTAAAGATACAAATATTTGTCGTTATGCACATAAACCCATGGTTTGGGAGTCATACACGCATGAAATAAAAGTGGTGCCTAAGCGCACATCTGTTAGCCACCCTTGTAACCCCTGTTGGTACCCCTTCAAGTGGTAGCACATCAGACATCACCTATATATGGATCATCCTAGATCTCTTGAAACTCACAATAGATAAACTCATCACTTATTTGGGACTTATCTCGCTGGGTTCCTCTCTTCACCTCGATTCTAGTGATACCTGTCTTTATTAACACGAATTTGTTTTGTGGACCTGACCCTTCTCTGACACCCTCATTTGGATCCTATCGCTTTGGATCCACCTTTTGGCCTTGATCACAGTGGTACCTATCATTTGACTCCCTTATTATCCATGGTGTCACCCACCCCTCCAAACCCCTTTTGTTTCCCCTATATCATTTTCCTTCTCATTTTTCCAAATGAATACCATATGAGCCGAAGAACTCAATGCCTTGATTTTTGAGACTCACTAGAACTAGGAAGACATCAAGACTATCAATGCCAACCTTAGCTCAATCAATTGAGATATTGATATCCTCAAGGAACAATGTTCCCACATCAAAGACCTCAAAGAACTCAAAGAATGCTTCTTGGGTCGTTCCCAAAACCCTTCCTCTTCTGAACAACCATATTATCAAGATGACCATGATTGTTCCCATTACCAAGGTCCTCATACTACCCACTTTTCCTGAGACCTCTGCCCTCTCAGAATTGAGATGAAAAACATTGATGGATCAGATCCTACAAGTTGAGTCACCCAAATGGAACATTATTTCTCTTTTCATGGGATTACTGATGATTTACCCAAGCTTCATTATGTTTTCCTACATCTGGATCTAGAACGATGGAAATGGTGGCAATGGTGAAAATAGGCATGCCAAGGGTATCATTCTTGGATACAGTTTGTGGCCAAACTTTATGACCTCTTTCACTATGACACCCACCATTTAGGCCATTTGACCAAGTTAAAGAAGTCTAGGATAGTGGAATACTTTATTGCCTCATTTGAGCACTTGCCTTTTAGAATGGAGGGCATGTTAGATGCTTTCTTTAAGGAATTCTTTATCAGTGGCCTCACAGATGAAATTCATTTCCATGTTCTCATGGCATGCCTGTAGACTTGGTTGGAAGCTACTCAATGATCCAAGGAATCACAACATATTGTATCCTCCCAGAACTACAAACCCTCCTTTCCTCCTCACCCTAAACCCGCCAATTTTTCCCCTCCTGAAACTCCCCTCAAGATCTAGAAATTAACCAGGGTGGAAATGGTTGAACATCAACTAAAGGGTCTTTGTTATAATTGTGATGAAAAATATTTTCCCGTGCACAAGTGTAAGGAAAAAAATATTTTTACGGTTGTGATTAAGGATATTTATAAAGAAGATGTTGTATGAGAGGGATGGAATGACCATGGACTCCACGGGAAGGATCATGATCATTCCATCCCTCTCATACCAATAAATCTTCCTCCCAATGTTCAACCTTATCATCATCCCTTTTCCAAGAAGAATGAAATTGAAAAAAATGTTCATGAATTACTAGGAGTCAATGTTATTCATCCAAGTACTAGCCCATATTATTCCCCTATGGTCATGGAACTCAATAAGTAAGGTACTTGGCACATTTTTCCTAGTTTTTGTTCCCCCAATAAAATCACAATCGAAGACAAATTCCCCATTCCTGTCATTGATGACCTCTTGGATGAATTGAGTGGTGCTTATTATTTCACCAAATTGGATCTATGTTCTGGCTACCACCAGATCCATATGAAAGAAGAAGACATTCCCAAGACTACATTTTTCACTCATGAGGGTCATTATGAATTCTTGGTAATTCCCTTTGGATTCTGTAATGCTCCTTCCACTTTCCAAAGTTTTATGAATCATGTCTTCCATCCTTTTCTCTGTCATTTTGTTTTAGTTTTCTATGATGAAATTCTCATATATAGTAAAACTTGGCCATCCCATCTCTCCCATGCGAATCAAGTTCTCCATCTACTCTCTAAGCACCAACTTTTCCTCAAACAGTATAAATGTTCCTTCGATGCCTCATAAGTGGAATACCTAGGTCATATTTTCGACAAGGATGGTGTCCAAGTGGATCCTAAGAAAAATGAATCTATGCAAGATTTGCCTCACCCTAAAAATCGTAAGATCTTGTGTTCTTTTATGGGTTTAATGAGCTATTATAAGACGTTTGTTCGAAATTATGGAAAGATTGCAGCTCCTCTCACTTCTCTCCTTAAAAAGAATGATTTCACTTGGACTTCAAATATGGATCATGCCTTCCAAGCCTTAAAATATGTTATGTGATCGACCCTTGTCCTAGTCCTCCCAGACTTCACAAAGACATTTGTATTGGAATGTTATGATTTTGGGAAAGGAATTGGAGTTGTCCTCATGCAAGATGGCAAGCCCTTCGCCTTCACTAGAAAACAACTTTCAGAGCAATATTTGGGCCAATCCATTTATGAAACGAAAATGTTAGATATTATGCATGATGTGGATCTATGGCATCCTTATTTATTGGTTCAGTGATTCCAAATCAAAATTGATCATCAAAGTCTCAACTATTTTCTAGAATAATGAATTGCATCCCCGACACATCAAAATTGGGTGACCAAGCTATTTGGCTATGATTATGAGATCATTTACAAGAAGGGCAAGGAAAATGTAGTGGTATATGCTCTTTCCTATAAATGTGAAGAATACAGGTCCCTTTTCTCCCTCTCTTTCATTGTACCAAATTGGCTCTAAGTTGTTCATCAAGAATGGCTACAAGGCCCCAAAATTTCGAGCCTACTCCATCAATTTCAACACAATTATTTAGTTTCTCCAGGATACTCTTGGCATAATTAAGAGATTCACTACAAAGGTATTTTGTATTTATGCAAGAAATGCCAAATTAAATCCACAGTTCTTTCTAAACTCCATGCCTCACGCACAGATGGGCATTCAGGGTTTAACGGGTCAAACGTTCTTTTTTCTGGGAGGGTATGAAATAGGACGTCCACACATTTGTGGTTGAATGTGAGGTCTGTCAATGCAACAAGGGAAAAATTGTCAAATCTCCATGCATAGTCCAACTGCTTATGATTCCCCCTGCTATTTGGTGACATATTTCTATGGATTTCATTGTAGGATTACCTAAATTGGGAAATAAGTCAAACATCATGGTGGTAATAGATCGTCTCTCCAAATATGATCATTTTCATTCTCTTCAACACCCATTAACAGCTGCCAGAGTGGCTCAAATATTCATGGATATTATCTTCAAGCTTCATGGCATGCCTAATTCTATTGTCTCTAACAAAGGCCCCACTTTCACCAACAATTTTTGGCAAGAATTTTTCAAGATACAGGGCACCCAATTTCATATTAGCACTTCCTATCACCCCCAAATGGATGGCCATATTGAAGTTGTCAACGACTATTTGGAAACATATTTGAGGTGTTTTGCATCTGAGCAGAAAAATCGGCGGGTTCAATGGTTACCCCTAGCTAAATGGTGGTACAACACATCTTACCATACAACTACTCACATGACTTCTTTTGAAGCAGTCTATGGCCAAAATCCCCCATCAGTTCTCTCTTATATGCGAGGGGTCTCGAAGGTTTAGGAGGTTGAAAAGATATTACAGTGCGTGAGGATATTCTTTGTTCCCTCAAAGACAATCTGGTCATGGCTTAGAATCTCATGAAGAAATAATCAGATCAATGTCATTTTGAATGCCATTTTGTTGAAGGGGACCAAGTATTTCTTCGACTACAACCTTATATGCAAACTTCATTTAAAGCTCAACATTGTTAGAAACTTGCGCCCAAATTATATGGTCCTTATACAGTTCTCAAGTGTGTGGGATTGATGGCCTATCGGTTATCTCTACCCAATCAATCAAAGCTCGATCATGTTTGTCATGTTTCCTTCTTAAATAAGGTGATTGGAACTAAGTGCCAAACTCAAACTAGTCTCCTTGAGTTGGATGAAAAAGGTTCCATATGGTTGCAACCACAAGAAGTCTTTGCCCAGAGAGAGCATCTGTCATCACACCATCCAGGAAATGTTATTCCAATGGAAATATACACCTCCAGAAGATGCCACCTGGGAGTCGACCACCATTCTACAACAATTCCCTCATCTGAAGCCTTGAGGAAAAGGTTGTTATTCAAGGGGGAGGGCATGTTAGGGACCTAACCTCCCTAACCCCTTACATAGGTAGAATAATATAATTCCATGTAATAAAGGCCAATATTAATAAGGCCTAGCAATAAGGAAGAATAAGTCAAATGTAAGAAAACCTAATAGAAAGCTTTCGCTTCTAGAAGGATCTTCCTCTAGATTGTTCTTTTGATAGATAGATTTAGTATAAATAGGAGTAGAGGTTATGAGAAATATTGTCTTGGATATTATTGTAATAAAGCTCTGCTCTGTTGTAGGTTTCCCCCTCAAAGAGGCAAGTGAATAGTGCTATCAGTAATCAAAGTGCCCTTTCTGGTGTTACTCTGGTATTATTATGGTATTGTTTTGGTTATATAATTGTTTCTCTTCCATTTCTAGTTAAAATATTTTTGTTCTACATACTATTTTATATATGGAGTTCAATAAAAGTATTTTGGGAGGTATTTATCAATATCTAGTGAAATTAGGGGTATTCTTTAATATCCCACGAATTCACGTGCTATATCATGGGTTCACTAAGTGAAGACCCCGTGGCTATCCTACAAATCAATGGCATACAGAGTCATAGTTCTAGTGAGCCTCCTCTCTTTTGGCTCAAGTTCTAGAGACTCATGATCTATAAACATTTGCAGAATTTTATGGCCATCTAGATTGGGACACAACAATGAATGAAGAATATTGTTCCTTGATGGCAAACAATACTTGGGATATTATACCTCTTCCAAAAGGCATAAAAATTTTAATATGTAAATGGGTGTACAGAACTAAGTATGAATCAAATGGAAGTGTTGAAAGACATAAGGATCAATGAGTTTCCAAATGATTCTTTCAAGTTGAAGGAGATGACTATAATGAAACCTTTTCCCTGTAGCCAAAATGAATTCCATCTTCCTTGGTCTCTCCCTTGTCACCTCACATAAATGGGAGGTTCATCAAATGAATTTTAAATCCACCTTCTTTCATGGGGATTTGCAAAAGGAAATTTACATGGAGAAACATCCCAACTATGTTCATAATGACTCCATCCTTGTATACTCCCTTAAGAAATCTTTCTATGGTTTTAAGAAAGATCCCCCAACATGGTATTCTAAAGTGGATAGCTTTCTTCTTGACACTAACTTTTCTGGATGCCATTTTGACCCTAATGTCTATACCAATAAAGTAGGAAACCATCTCATAATACATGTTCTTTGTGTTGATGACCTTATCCTCACTGATAGTGGCCCCAAAATTTTAAACATTGTGAAATCCATCCATAAGAAACAATTTGAATTGAAAAACTTGGGTTATTTGTATTATTTATTTGGCCTCCAAGTATTGCAAACCAAAGAAGGAATTTCTCATTCCCAGTCTAAGTATGCATATGACCTTGTTCGTCAATTTCACATGGTAAATTGCAAACTATCCACTTATCCCTCTAAGTCTCGAGTCAAACTTGCTACCTCCTGAGCTAGACTTGAAGTAGATGCCACTTTATACCATTAGTTGGTTGGTATCCATGAGAGCCATTGCAATGTAGCAAAAGGGATACTTTGGTATATCCAACATACAATTCAATTTGGGGTACATTGTAGTTCGGTGGAGGGGACTCCTTTATTGGTTGGATTCATTGATTTTGATTGGGATGAAAACCTTGATTATAAAAAGTCTTCTACAAGTTATGTTTTCAGTCTTACTTTTATATTTGTCACTTGGGATTGAAAAAAACAACAAGCTCTTGCTCTTTCTTCAAGAAAAGTAGAGTATCGAGCAATGGTTAATGCAAGTCAAGAAGCCTTGTGGCTTTGATAGATCCTTTTAGAGTTTGGATTTTAGTAGAAACATTCAAAAACTCTCTTGTGTGATAATTAGAGTGCCATCAAGATTTCCAAACACTCAGTTCAACATCATCCCAACAAACACATTGATCTACTAATGCAGTTCATCAAAAAACTCATTAATTATCACATTCTTGAAGTTATCTTTTTAACTATAAATGATCAAGTTGTAGAAAATTTCATGGAGTCTCTTACAAAAGAGAAGTTTTCCAAACTTTGATCTATATTAGGAGTTCAGGAAGTTGCCACTAAGGGCAGATAGGCTCTAATTCCTCCTCCCTTCTCTTATTTTTTAAACTATGCAAATCCTTCAATCCTATCCCAAGGTGTTCTTAAAGGGGGATGTTAGAATATTTGAACAGATAGGAGTTAGTTAAGATCAACTTGGTCTAATGTATCTTTAGGTAAAAGTGTATTTATTTAGTGTGTTTCTTTAGTATGAATTACCATGCATTTGTAAGTTGATGGTTACGATATGTTCTAGACATAATGTGATCTGATGGCTCATATTCTCCATGATACTAATGGATGTATTGATTTGTGGCTTAACACCTAGGTGGCCCATTTTCTCTATTTAAAGAGCATGGTGGGTCATTTTCTAAGGATCGATTGTGAGAAAATCTTTTGTAAAATAATTTTCTTTTGCATTATATATTGCATCAAGTGGCAATGTTGGTTGGGGACATGGATTGTTTTCCTCTTTGAGGGTTTTAACCACGTAATACACTAGTGCACATTGTGTGAGATATTTTTTAAGGGGCTTGTCATGTGTGGAAATACCTTGTTTTGTCAAATTTCGAGGAGATTATTACTAATAGATGTTGATATAGTATCCCATAGGCTTCTAAGGAATTATAAAGTGGGAAGTAAAAAAAAATTGTAAAAAAATGAAATACATACATTATGACATACATGCAAACTAACAATGATGATGTCGATATATATGAATTAATTTAAATTAATTCATGATTATGGATCGGATTCTCTTTACAAAATTATTCCCAAGGATGGAGTATAATATTTGGTTTGAAAGTCGAACTAAAAATGGATGTGATTTCTCAGAAAATTCTTCATACAGCCTTACATTGTTCCAATATTTGTTTGTGACAAATACATCATTGTTGTACTTTTTAAGGGGTGCAAGCCTTTACATGATTGACTTATTAATAAGAGGAGAATCTAGTTGTCTTCAAGGTCTAGAGATGACAAGAAGAGACCCATCTATAGAAACTAAATCATCTCAAGCCAAGTGTTTGTAGGCTCTTGTCACCTTAGATGTGGTATGTGATTTTCTCTATGGATTTACTCCTCCACAATATACTTTTTCTTTGTACACATAAACTATCATCTTTTTTTCAACTCGTGTAGTTTCTCCCATTAGTATGACCAAACCTATAGTTTTAGGAATGCACCAAACATTTATTGCTAAGAACATTGATGGAAGGGATATCCTAACACATTCTATCTCTAAGGAAAGAATCAAAGAAATTACTATAAGTAGTCCTTGTAAAACTCTTACAGAAACAACTAAAGATATATGTGTAACACTGCATTTATCACCATGACTATTGTTTCTTCCCTAGTAGCTTTAATGTGATTAGATGATGTTTATTGAAGTGACAAAAATGGTGAGGGTGACTAACCTAAGAAGTCAAAACAAAATACAAATGATGCACTAGAGACCATTCATATTGTGAAGGAGAGCATAATTGAGAAAACCATAGAGCCTAAATTTAGTGCCTAACAAACTACAATAATTAAAACATAATTAGTCAATGTTCATACTCAAGATTCATTGGTTGGTAGTGCCCACGCTAAGCAGGTTGTATCTAATGGAAGAAGCCTATAACAAAAGGAGGTTGTATCTAATGGATGAAGCCTATAAAAAAAAGGAGGTTGTATCTAATGGTAGAAGCATATAAAAACAAAATTGGGCCAACCCATGTAGATTTTAGTTACAATATGAAAGATCAAAAAGAAGAAAGCTATGCAAAATATAGTATATACTAGCATATTATGATTTGTTGAAACAAGCTGCTTTGAGGATATTTTTAAGGCCTTGTGACATCTTGGGTTTATCACGGTGAACATTAGAAGACTCCATTCTTTCATATAGAGGCTTCTTCTCTTGTGTCGCTATTTGGATATAATGGAATCAAAATGCTTGTTTTTTGGTTTGGATGGGCCAACTATCATATTTGAGCAGATCAAATCATCATGCTTCTTCAAAAGAAGGGTTTATGGATGTACTTGGAGAAACTCCTTTCTCCTCCACCAATGAAAACTATGACATTGTATATCTAAACAAGGACAAAACCCTCAAGCTAATCTAATCTGAATGGATCTCTAAAGAATCAAAATGGCTAAGCGATTATTTCTTTGATTTAATTTGTGTTTAAGAACCCTTTCATTTCCTTGCTTATAACTTGTTTATAAAGGCCTTGTTTGTCCTATGTTCTTGTCACCTATAGAAACTAAATCATCTCAAGCCAAGTGTCTGTCCTATGCTCTTGTCACCTTAGATGTGTGGTATGTGATTTTCTCTATGGATTTACTCCTCCACAATATACTTTTTCTTTGCACACATAAACTATCATTTTTTTTCAACTCGTGTAGTTGCTCCCATTGGTATGACCAAACCTATAGTTTTTGGAATGCACCAAACACTTTTCCTAAGAAAATTGAGGGAAGGGATATCCTAACACGTTCTAGCTCTAAGGAAAGCATCAAATAAATTAGTATAAGTAGTCCTTCTAAAACCGGTGCAAAAACAACTAAAGATATATGTGTAACACTGCATTTACCACCATGTCTATTGTTTCTTTCCTAGTCGCTTTAATGCAATTAGATGATGTTTATTGAAGTGACAAAATTGGTGAGGGTGACTAACCCAAGAAGTCAAAATAAAATACAAATGATGCACTAGAAACCATTCATCTTGTGAAGGAGAGAAGAATTGAGAAAACCACATAGCCTAAATTTTCGAGTGCCTAGTAAACTACAATAATTAAAACATAATTAGTCAATGTTCCTACTAAAGATTCATTGGTTGGTAGTGCCCACACTAAAGAGTTTGTATCTAGTGGAAGAAACCTATATCAACAAAAGGAGATTGTATCTAATGGAAGAAGCCTATAACAACAAAACTCGGGCAACCCATGAATATTTTAGTTACAATATGAAAGACCAAAATGAAGAAAGCTATGCGCAATATAGTATATATTAGCATATTATGATTTGTTGAAACAAGCTACTTTGAGAATATTTCCTAAGGCTTGTGACTTCTTGAGTTTATTAAGGTGAACATTAGAGGACTCCATTATTTGATATAGAGGCTTCTTTTTTTGTTCTCCTATCGAATCTAATGGACTCAAAATGGTTTTTTTCTAGTTTGGATGGACCAATTATCATATTTGAGCAATCAAATCATTGTGTTTCTTTAAAGCAAGGGTTTATGGATGTACATGGAAAAACCCCTTCCTCCACCGATGACAACTATGACATCATATGTCTAAAGAAAGACTAAACCCTAGAGCTAATATGATCTAAATGGATCTTTGAAAAATCGAAATGAATAAACAATTATTTCTTTGATTTATTTTGTGCTTAAAAACCTTTTCATTTCCTTGATTAGAACTTGTTAATGGATCTTTGAAAAATCGAAATGGCTAAACGATTATTTCTTTGATTTATTTTGTGCTTAAAAACATTTTCATTTCCTTGCTTAGAACTTGTTTATAAAGGCCTTATTGGAAGCCTACTTATTTGTCTCGAAGAAGTTAGTAGAAATCTTAAGAAATAGAATAAGGAAAGTCTATGCGAGTTTTTGGTCATGCTGAGGTATGGATGAAGGAGGGGCTAAAGGCTTGAATGTTTAGTACGATATTTAGATCTAATGTGAAAAGGATGCTCATTAAAATATCTAAAGAGAATAGAGATTATGAAAGAAAAATAACACAAATGAAAAGGATATAACGTGTATACAAACTTTGAATGAGATCTTTGAATCTAATCCCTTCTAGCCAACATTCGACGGCCCCATTTTCTTTCAACTATTGCTTAAGAATTCAACAATCGTGCTTGCCATTCAAGTAAGTGGCCAACAAAACAAAGTAATGTAGCCCCTAAGAATTAAATATGAGTCATATCCTAGTCGACATGAGTACGACCCTCCATCAACTAACGTCTTGTCTGGTGTACCTAACACTCCATGATAGAAAAGAGTAAATACAAACACTGGTTGCTTTGAATGTGTCAGAAAGAGATTATAAATGTTGAACGTTCTTTAGTATGATGTATATCATGGGCTGTGTGAGCTGTGTGAGGCTGAATTCGAATATCTGAATTACCCTTGACATCAACATGGATGACAGTAATTTATAATCGCAAGCCAGGGCAAGTATTTCCAAGGTTCATTATTACAATGGTTACAGCACTGAGAGGTATATGTGCTTTGTACCGTTTATCAGCATTAAAATCCCAACAGACAGCTAGGTTGTGCACACTACTCAGCGCAAAGATATGAGAGGAGTTACTGCGCCTTCTAATGCGAGAACTTGTTCGGTGTGGAAGTCACCACAGACATATGTCGTCGGTGGAGCGGGTTCCATTCTCGCTGTGATAGTTTTTGCTTTCATGTTTTTGGTTTGGTCTTGTTGGAAGGGCTATAGACGGGGCCGTTCAGAAGAAAATAACCTGAGATCGTGGAATAGCAGTGAATCGGATATTGAGTCTGGTGAAAACAATGAGACGATGAACAATGCCATGGCGTCTTGCTCACACGATAAGCCGGAGAAAGTAATTGTGATTATGGCCGGTGATGAGACTCCATCTTTTATTGCCAACCCAAGCCCTCTACCTGCAAAATGAAAGAGGAAATACATGGTGTATTCCATTGTAAGATTTACTTAATTGAATATAATTAGGTATGGAAAATAAAAGTCTAATACCTTTGTAATACAGAAGTATACATGTTATAGATCTATAAATATGTATTTTGTTGTATTTCAATGTCAATGATCTAATAAATAAAAAATAGAAGTTACAATTCAATTCTCGGAAATACCAAAACATAATTTATATTGAGTAGGTTTTTAGAATATATATATATATATATATATATATATATATATTTTTGTTGTATTTCAATGTCAATGATCTAATAAATAAAAGATAAAAAGTTACAATTCAATTCTTATAAATTTTAGAACATAATTTATATTTAATAGGTTTTTAGAATATATATATATATATATATATATATATCACAAACAAAAGGGGTTTTATATATTAATTTGGTGTCTTTCTTGACAGTGACCTTAAAAATAGATTATTATTATTATTATTATATATTGGATAGGTGAAGTCTTAGAGTATAATCTAAAAGTGTTTTTGCTTGGTTACCAACTCATCCTCCTCAAACTTATGCCTCTTTATTGACTACCAGTGGGATGGTTTTCTTGAATAACGACCATTGGCCTACAGTATTATGATAGGTTTTCCCATTGGTAAAAAAAAGTGGACACATATCAAAGATAAAAAAAAATTAGGTTAACTATAGGGTATTCATATTGTGATACTCTTGCTACTATGGTGTATTCACATGGAAGATTGCAAACTAGCCTCATTTATTTTCTAGTCTCGAGTCAAAATTGTTGCAAGTTGTACTAAACCTAAAGTACTTGCAACTTTGTACCATTAGTTACTTGGTATCCTTTTATATTTTTTACTCATAGCCATCTTGATATTTTCTTTGTTATTGGTCTCATTGCCTAGTATATGCAAACACCCTTGAGAACCATTGGAAAGCATCCAAATTGATACTTTGGTATATTTGGGGTAAAATTCAGTTTGGGATACATTATAGTTCATGGGGGTACACCTTTGTTGATTGGTTTCACTGTTTTCAATTGAGTAGGAGGCCATGATGAGTAGAACTCTACTATAGGTTATGTTTTTAGTCTTGGTTCCATATCTATCACTTGGGATTGTAAGAAGCAACAAGTTCTTTCTTTTTTTAAGCAGAAACAAAGTATTGAGAAACAATTAATGCAACTCAATAAGTTTTGTGGCTTCAACAGATCCTTTTAGAGTTTAGATTCTAGTAGCATCAACTTACCACACTCTCGTGTGACAATCATAGTGCCATCAATATTTTTAAAGATCTAGTTCAACATGAGTGCAACAAACACATTGAGCTACATATGCACTTCATTAGAAATCTTACTCAAGTTTGTTTCATTAAAGTTCTCTTTTTCCCTAGAGATGATAAAGTTGCAAACATTTTCACAAAGTATTTTGCATAAGATGATTTTTCTAAACTTCGATCTATGGCGAATAGGCTCTGGCATGGGGGCTTCACCTCGATAACAAATATATTGTCATGTTCATTCATAAAGGGTGGTTTAAAATTATAAAAAATAAAGTCAATATAGTATAGGTATTGGTGGGGGGGATGCAAGTACTCAGGATTCACTGAGTGAACCTATGACATAGTGCATTCATTCATGGGAAATTAAAGAATACCCCTACTTTCACTAGATACTGAAACAATTCCTCCCAAAATAGTTTTTTGGAACCCCCCTCCCAATATCTCTATCCAATTAAAAAACCTCTATTTTTACTATATATTATGGGTATCCATTCTTTTGTTGCATTTTTAATACCCCATTTTATTCTTACCCTAGTACTAAGACACTACAAAGCATTTATAACCCTACAATTCATAAAAATAACCAAAAAATAAGCAAACACGTGCATTAACATCCCAACATATGTAGAGAAAATAACACTCGCACTAAACCAACTAGAAAAGAGAAGGAAGAATTAAACATAATAATCAATTGCAATCACATAGTGCATAGATATTTTACCTTGGAAGCCATTAGCCAGGGAAACCAACATTCCTTGAGCAACTCTCACTCCTTATTTTTTGATTAATTCATAGAATAAAGAGCTACATGACTAACCTTGGTCCACACCTAAGACACAATATCCATCCTACTCTCTTGATTTTACACAAGAACAACCATGCAATCAATTTGGCTTACATCTACATGACCGTTACACCCCTCTCAATTCTAGGTTTTTAATCACTAAAAGTTTAGCTAAGTGTAACCTCTTATAATATTACAACAAACCATATTTATAAGATTTACTCTATCCAAAAACCTAATTCATGGCATCCAAAAATGATTACAGATCCAAACACATGATTGGCTGCAAACCTGCAAATCTCGGGATTCTATTACAATCAACTACCTAGTTGACCTCTAGTCGAATACTAGTTAACCATATTTTGACTTTCTGTCAACCTGTAGTGGGCTCGAGCTGTCGACCGGATTTTAGCCTAACCATCAAATCAACTTAACCATCCAATTAAAAATTCACCCAGTCAATCCACCTGGACTAGCCAGTTGATTAGACTAAGTATCCATTGCAAAGAGTATAACAACCCAACATCATCCCACTTGTTTTCTTCTTTGTTGAAACAAGAGAACCTGAACTTGCATTCATTGATCCATGGAATCAATGTTGACCTAGGGTAGCAATGTGTTGGAACATCAAGTCATGATGGTTCATCATAATTCTCTTGGAATTAGTCGGTTGGGTGGTCGACTTACATCTAGAAACAATCAGTCAAGCAATCGACCAGATATTTATATTATTTGGTCAAGCGATCAACTTACATATGGAAAACATGAGTCAATCGATCGAACATATATTAACATTACTCAGATGATTAGTAGACAAGTTTGTCGATCAGAGAGTAGACCAATTGATGAAGATAGTCAGTCGGTGGATCGACTAGACAAGAAATTGACTATGAGTTGGATGCGTGGATGGTTTGGTCAAGCATCCTTGTCTAGGAGACTTGACAGCATGGATTTGATTAATTCAATTCTAACAACCAACAGTTATATGTGGATAAGATCCTCTTGATTTCAAGGAAGTTGGTTAAATATCGAAGATGTAAATAGAAAACATTATGGGTCATTATAATCATGATGATATCATTGTTTTTTACAATATGTCCAATATGCATTGTGATATTATAATCACAATGCATTGTGCTTAAGTTTTGTAACAGAGTTTGTAGACACCACCTCTTTTTTTGTGAAATCTTATATCCTTTTCGATTATCTGTAGTAGTGTTATTTTTTTCGTATTAGGTTCCACCCAATACCTAACATGGTATCAGAGCCGATGGTTTGAAATGTCACATGTTATCCACAAAACTTGTTGAGTCTCATATGTTGTGTGATTGACTCTGGGTTGATGGTTTGTCGATTGAAACTTGTGGAGACAGAATTGTTTTGTCTAGATATCGAATATGGATTTGAAGATTGATCGTGTATTTATGAAAGGATCAAATTATGCAGTATGTCCATTGTTAGCACTGAATGTCACAATTTGACTGCTAAAGTGTAAGATCAACAACCATAAGTAGGCTTGAAGATAAGTTTTTATGATGATGTCAAATGGATCAAAACTCAGTCAAAACAGTGAAAATCACAGAAGTTTCCAGAAAAGATGTATCAACAAATGAGGTATTGGATAACTTAGATCAGGGTTTTGCAAACTAAAATGGATATATAGAAGACTTAATGAGAAAATCAAGATGTCTACCACTCACTTCAAGAAATACTAGGAAACAACTGAGGAAAGTCTTTTGACAAAAGAACTTATTTAATCAAAAGATAAACTCTGATAAAATCATAGTATAATCACAAAAAAACCTCCATTGCAATACATATACAATAAATTAAATGAATCATTCAAATGAAAGTAAAATTAGATTAATATTGGGATAATATAATGGGAAAGAAACTGATTTCTATTAATAAAAAAGTCTCAAGAGTGATACACAAAATCCAGAGATGACTCTGTAACTTCACAAATTCAAAAAGGTATGATTCTCATTACAATCCTTTGAACCCTCCAATGATTTTTCAATCTCTTTGTTATAGCCTAGGCTGTCAATGACAACTTTACAATTCAAATTTTCCTTCTTTCCTAGGATTCCCACACCTAAAGTTGGAGTTACTACAGTTTTTCAACAAAAAGGAAACAAACGGCTAAAAACTAGGAACATGTTGGTAACCTCCTTAATCATATTAAATATTCTTGATGATGTGTTATCTAATCGAATCTCCCTTGGTCAGGTTTCCATCCATCCTTCAAATAAACTTATAGTTGTTTTCATAACCTTACCTTCCCATTTGGCAACTGTTTGGTCCTACAAAACTTCCAAATCAGGAGTTCACAATGCAGTTCGTGGCACCAAACTATATCATCTAGTTCAGAGTGTCAGGTTTTGCGAACTCTCCTGTAGTTGCTCTGTTTGTTTGAAAATTCATCAAAAACACTCCAAAACTCTCCCAAGTGTCAACAAATACTATAATAATATATGACAGTGGTATAATACATAGGAAAAAATAATACATCCTCAATTAAATCCGTATTTATCAATCATGACTGTCTTCAAATCAACAAAATATCAAAACAAAAAACTGTCAAAAATGGTATGATTCAAGGTGTCCATTTCCTTCACTTTCTGACTCTGGAGCTCCTCCCCATGGAAAATTTATCTAATAGATCCAAACTCGTCTTGAGCAGCTCCTCTTTGAAAGGTTGTGGCTCCATCTTTTACCCTTTGATCTTACTCCGGTAGGCTACATCTTGTCTATACAATTTTCTACACTGCCTGTGGAGAGCTCTAAATATTTTAGCTATAAACTTAGCCTTTTCAAGAGTTCCACAATACATATCTATAATATCAGTTAGCTTCTTGTTTTCAACCAACTCCTCCCTCTTTAATTTAGCAATTTCAGTCCCGACCTCTTTAAGATGTCTATTCATCCTCTTAAAGGTAGGATTTTCTGGAGGAGTAATTATTTCTACAACTTCAATGGGCTCTTTGATAGGTACACTTTTTCCCTTTCTCTGGATGGGGTCTCTCACTGACACCTTCTTCACAATTCTTTACTACTTTGTTGATGATCTAGTAATAGGTCTCATGGTCTTGACCTTGTCTACAGTAGATGGTAAAGAGAACAATAACTTTCTCCCTCTCAGACCTTTGGCTCTAGCTGAAAGAGTCTCCACTAGATTGGGAGTTGGAAAAGGTGAAATCTCTCTTTGTGGGGTTTGATAATATCCTGCTTCTTCTACATGTTCCTTTGTTGCCTTATCTTTGTTAGAAGACTCTATTCTCTTATTTTTATTATTCACCTCCAAATGTATAGTCTTGTCAATCTCATGAGGGATATGTACCTTAGACTATGGGGTAGGAGCAATGTTAAGCTAAAAGTTGGAAGAAGAAATGAATTATTCCCCTTCTATTTTTATCTTACTTAATTCCTCCATTACCGACATAGTTATCAGTCCTAAATGAAAAACACTTGTATCAAGTGCCTTAGACTTAGCATGAACCCTATCAGACATTTTTCCAATACTTTTGAACAAGTGAAAAGGAAGATTCATATCATCTTTCCGTATGAAGTGTAGCAGTAGTCTTATGTGATATTGATAGATCATGTTAAATATACCTTAATAGGTAAAGAATGTTTGAATTATCTTCAACATTTTATCAAAACCCTCTAACATATGGTTTATGGGAACACTCTTTGACAAATTTTCTTCTTAGTGTTCTGGTTTGAAGAATTCCCATGAAAATGCAACATTCAGAGTCATGGATTTGAACCATCTCTCCCCAGTACTAGGTATCTCAGTGGTTGTTGATATGGTCCTCTCAGATACCTAAAATTATAGTATCCAAACCTTGGTCTTGGTTCCATCAAAGTTTAGTCTAAATTTTGTATCCACCTCTACATTTACTGATAGAAGTTAATACAACCCACTCTTTGGAAGACATCCCTAATTAGAGTTTACTCAACAAATATTTTCATATCATAGGGCTCTGTCCTCACAATGTCTCCACGTTTATGAACCTTATTCTACTAATTATCCATATGTGCTAGCTAGGAAGGTTTTGTAACAGTATTGAAAAATTACCCACAGTGGAGAAGCAAAGGAAATGAACACTGGAATCAATAAGAAATGCCACACAGACCTCTCAAAATGAAAATTTTTCTAAGTAAGGTTGGAGTATGTTAACAATGAGGTTATCTTCATAAGGATTGGTAATAGATGGTGAATTGGTAAAAAATGATACTTTGCAAGGATGTTGGAAAAAAGAGTTCGAAGCCCTAGCTGACTGCACAGTTTTTGCAATGCTAGAGTTAAGGTTTGGGAAAAGTTGTTTGAAAGAGTGATACAAAGGACAAGGATCATAAGACAAGGTAATTCAAGCCCAAGAATGTTGATGGTTTCAAGAGATAAGTTGCAGAGCAAGGGGAGAAGGTTTTGGAGCTTAATTACAAGTATGTGAGATAGGTCACAACGCTAGAAATCCAGTTCACAGTGTCATACAAAGGAGAAGCCACTAACCCCTTTCCAGGACTTAAAATGAGGTGGGAAAGGTCATGAAGTACCTGGTATCCTGTAGCTAGAGGAATGTGTCTTTAGATCTACTCAGGAGGGCCTGAAAGTAGTCTAACATCCAACTCATCCCATGTAGCCAATTCGTAGTGAAGTGCACACCGCATGTCTGTAACACCAGTTCGCAGCACCAAGTTGGAGGATATTTTTCACACTTGGAGAAAATGGTTAATACATTGATAAAAATATCCTTAGATATTGATTTAAAATTCAACTATGAAATAAAGGATATGTCCAATGACATAACCTTTCAATAGAAATGATAATAATAAATGAAATATGTACTTTGAAAGGCACTGAGAACTCTCCTAGTGAGTTGGCATTATACAACTCACATTAGATATGACACTTTAACGAGCTATGTGATAAGAATATGGGGTCAACATACAACATGGAGAAGGTGACATGTCAGTGTCATAACAATAAATTTGAAATATGTGACTCAATGACTTTTAACCAGAACCAAACTAATCATAATTTATTCATGCCCAAGAAAAAGAAAAATTGCTATGGGAAAAGGGACCTAAAGCCTATAACCTAAGGTAAAACTATGACTCAAAATCAAAATTAATATTTTTATTGACCGATGAAAATCTATTAACCCGTGACAATCTATGAGATAACAATGGGTCCATAGGGGATGGCATGCTCCCTACAAGCTGCCAAGAACAAGAAGTTGCAGTGTCGTATCCAAGGGATATGGGGCCATTATTCAAAAGAAAAAAAAAAAAACTAAAACTGATATTTACAATGGAAGGGAAATCCACTCATGGCTTTAAGCAAAATATTTCTTCAGAAAATTCCCATTAACTCGGCCACTAGAAAGTTCAGAGTCTTCCAAGTTCATGTTTTCCTTGCCTTGCCTTTGCACATCCTACTTGAGCACCAGGTCTCCCAGATGGAAATATTCTTTGTTTACCTTCTTCTCAAAATCTTTCTTCTCTATAGTTTGTTGCACTTCTACTAGTTGATGACTCTGATCTTTATCAAGGAGCTTATCTCTGGTCTAATGCACTTCTACTAGTTGATGCATCATTCTAACCATATCAGTTGTTTCTCCTTAATGATATTGTAAGAACTTTTCCACAAGTTATGCAAGATGAGAAGGAAATACAACCTCAGTTCTATAGACCAATTGAAATGGGGTAGTACCAATTGATCTCTTGGTGGTTACTCTATCTTCCCAGAGAGAAAATTTCATCTTTGAATCCCAAGATTTTTTGTTATCCTCCAGTATCTTTTTGATAATCTTTACTAGACATTTGTTAGAGGAATCTACCAAGCCATTACCTTGAGGGTAATAAGGAGTAGAATGAAAGAGTTTGATTCCAAACTTTTCACAAAACTTGACCAGGGGTTCAGGTTTAAAAGATGTAACATTATCAGTCAAAATCTTGTTAGGACATACAAACCGTGACAAAAGGTATTCTAGGAAACCAATAACTACTTTATGTGTTGCATTTATTGTAGGAATGGCATCTATCCACTTGGTGAAATAATCAATGGAAGTCGGTATCCATTGATGTTGGCCACTTAAAGTTGGATGGATTTCTCCAATGAAATTTATTCCTCATTGTTGGAAAGGACCAGATGCCATTATGGGTTTCATAGGTAGGGATTTTAGTTTCTTCGTGTTTGAGAACTTATGACATTTATCACAGGCCCTGATCTTTGCAGATACATCAGTGAATAGACTAGGCCAAAATTACCCATCTCTGAGTATTTTATATGCTATAGTCCTCCAAAAATGATGGCCTCCACAAAATCTATCATGAAAGTCAGACATGGTTTTCTTTTCCTCATCTGGGTCTAAGCATCTTAGAGGAACCCCAATAGGATCCTTCCAATACAAAACATGATCAACAATTCAGTATATGATTGCTTTCTGTTTTACATCTCTCACCTTAGTGTTTGCAAGTCTAGGTGCAGGCTGCAATGTCTGCAATAAATGTATAAGGTCCTTGTACCAGTTACACTCTATCAATTTAGGATTGATTTGTGATTTGTTGCTAGCAATATCAGTCTGTTGATATACCTAATCTACATTCATGAAATTAAATCCAAGTTCTTTACAATTTGATTCAGCTAACAACCTATCTAAACCTTGCCCCTTTACCAACTTAGTAGGCTTCATTTCAAGGTCAAACTCCATAATTTGGGAAATCCACTTACTCCTCTTTCCATGTAAGTCAAGTTGGATTAAGATTTCTTTCACAGAAGCTAAAGGGGCATAGGAAATAATTATACAATGTAAAATATATACCCTGAAGGATTTAAGGGATTTAACCAAAACATAAGCCTACTTTTCCATAATATCATACCTAACCTCTGCATCCCTTAATTCCCTACTTAATAAAGATATGGTTTTCTTCATCCCATCTGTGTTTTTCTGAAGAAGAACAACAACCAATGTGTCATCTATGGAAAAAGAAAATATCAGAAATTATTTTGAATAATCAGGGTTCATAAGAACATGTGCCTAAGTCAATGCTTTTTTTATTCGATCAAAATAATTTTGGGCTTCAAGAGTCCATTTTACATCATTTCCCTTTCTTAGCATAGATGTGATCTAATATTAACCAATTCAACGAAATTAGAGATGAATCTTCTCAAAAAGTTTATTTTACCAAAGAAAGATTGAATCTCCTTCTTGTACCTAGGGAGAGACAGAGTCTTGATGGCCTCTACTCTACCTGGATCAATCCTTACCCCCTCTGTTGAGACAATGTTCCCCAACAACTTGCCCTCTTTCATAGCAAACAAAGCCTTCTTGGGACTGAGTGACAATCCAAACTTCCTACATTTTAGTAAACTTTCTTCGAATGATGATATTGTTCCTTATCGGATCTTGAGAACAATGTAATGTCATCCAGATAGATGACCACAATTTTTTCCTTTTCTCCAATGAAGGAAATATCCTTTGTGCGGTAAAAGATTGTTCCTGGATTCATGAGACCAAAAGGAATTTTGGCATAAATGAATGTGCCCCAAGAAGTAGTGAAAGTTGTTTTCTCTCTATCTTTAGGTAAAACATAGATCTAATTGTACCCTGAGAATCCATCAATCATGGACATCCTTGTTGAACCAGTCACCATTTGCAAAATATGTTCCATCTTGGGAAAGGGATAATTATTTTTCTTGGAACTCCCGTTTAGATTTTTGAAATCAACACAAAGTCTGATTTCACCATTATTTTTCCTCTCAGGGACTAGATTATCCACCCACTCAGAGTACCTCAAAGGTATGATGATATTAGCATCAAGAAATTTCTTGACTTCCTTTTCCATAATAGGCAAAAACATGGGAATAATCTTTCTTAATTTTTTCCTAAATGGCGTGGTATCATTTTTCAAAGGAATTTTTTGTTCAATGATGCTTGTATCATAAGTTTGTAGGTGATGGGTATTCTATATGCACTAATTCCCTCAATTAAATTGTCAACCCGGGGTATGTAAAATTAGAGTTGTGGCAATGTATGAGCCAAGCAGGAGAAGATAATGGGAGTATTATCTAACTAAGGAGATGGTCTACCCTAGGGATCAACTCTCTATCAATCTACATTCTAAAGAAATGATTTTTCAATTTTAGTTAATTAACAAATTCTATGTAAAGCAACCTTTAATTAATGAGCTTTAAGCAATTCTAGAATTATGAACTATTTACTCTAAGTAACTTCAAATAATGAATTTATGGCCTATTTATAAATAAGCAAATAGCAATCTATTTTAAATCTAGTTAATCTATTCAATCTCTTTTTAAGTAAGCAACAACAAGTAAGTTATTTCTGAGTTATTTGATATATCTATCTCTGAGAAATTAAGCAAGTAAACAACTAATCTATCAAGACTATTTTGATAAGTGAACTCTATTCTTAAAAAGAACTCATAACTATTTCTATTCCACGAAGAATAAATTTAATCTACTTAATCAAAAGTAAAAGTGTTGTAACTGTATTTGGATTCTACTTGATCAAAACTATTTCTATCTTGTAGTAAAAAGAAAGAAATTATTCAAAGGTGATGATTATGTATTTGGTGTCAAATAACATCACGATGGCATCTGATTATTAGTGACAATTCAAGAGTAATTAATTCAATGTTGACTTCTATAGATAAATGGAAAGTATGAATAAGGAAATCTAAGGAAAGTTTTGCCATCATAGAAGCAACACTAAGTATTTCTGAAATCCATGTGATCTCTAAATTTTATACATCAATCATCAACTGTTAAAAACACTCTATTCAAAATCACTACTTCAAGCAAATCTATAAACTCATGAACTCATGATTAAAAATCTTAATTCGAATTCACTCTGTGCAAACTTCTAATTCTTGATCAATGTCAACTAGAAATTCCAATTCAAATTCATAACTAAGGTTTCTTGATCTAAACTGAACTAATTCTATCATTAAAAGTCATTTTTCAAAACTAAGTAAAATTCTTTTAGAAATCATAATCCAAAATCTATTTCTATCCTATCATGCTAAAGAAAAATCAATAGACAAATTTCACCTACATAAAATAATTGAAATGACAATTGAATCTATCTCAATTAAAGCTATCAAAACCTAAAACAACTAATCTGTCAAAGATTACAAATAAACCAATCTTAAACTAATGCTCTATGTTACACATCAAAATTACTCACTTCAATAGTGTCGCAAGTGTCATCATTACAAGTGTTGTAGGTGTCGCATATTGTACGCAAGTGTCGCATCTTGAACACAAGTGTCGCAAGTGTCACAAACATCATACTTCCATATTGCCTATGTCATGCCTCTAATGACATCACAGGGACACTTAAGACACCTCAAAGACTAGTTTTGAAGAAGAAAAATCAGTTGACAAGGAGTACAAACTTTTTGACACTAAACAACCCACTCAAATATCAAATTTGGAAGGCAGTTCTCCCCTATGCACTGTCAGGGAGTGCCAACACTCCCTGGGCTTCTTTGGGGGACTGCTACAATGCTATGTGCCCCGTTTTGGGGGAGCACTACCCTTTCTGAGCGAATTTTTGTTTTCTGAGACAAATCAGGGGAGAATCCCCTCAATTTCTGAAGGTGGTTGGATTCAAATAGAAGGTCAAGGCATGATATTAGGGAAGATCCACAAATGAAGGAGAAGAATCCTCAACTTATCCCAAATATCTCTCAAGTGGTTGGGCCTCTCCAAGGTTATATAAGGAGGCCTCCTCATGGTGAAAAGGAAGGCAGTTTAGAGGCATCAAACTTATGATGCCATGAGGGAGATGAACAATAAATCATCATAATTTTGTGTGTGAATTATTTGAGAAAGGGTCTAGACAAAGGGAGCTTGGTGAAGCTGCTGCACTACATCCATGGCCGTAAGCAACACTTTTCTCTCATTAATATAAATTCATGCTTGGCTTATTTCCTTTAAATTTTTTGTACATTTCATGAACTTGGCTCTAGTAGATATATCTGTTTTTGAGCTAACCTTAGTAGAATAGGAAGTTTGTTGTATATTTGTTTGTTCTATAGGACTTATTCAGGAGCTTAGGATAGAAGCTCAACTTGTATTATGTGAGGACAAACGTCGTTAAAAAGGTACACTTTTATTCTTCCTCTTCATACATTATCTTAGCTAGATATAAAAGGAAAGTCAGTGTCCATAATAACACTTTATGTCTTGGTTTTAGGGGTATAGATAGAAAGAGGGAATCTGCTTGTCTGCATGAGGATTCACCTGTAACGAAAATTGGTGACTCCACTGGGGAGGAGATCTGGTTTTTTGTTTCCTTTCCTAAGTATTGTCTTGGATTTTTCTCATCATTTGACCTTATCCACACTGTCTCTTTGATTCTTAGATATGATTGATTGGCTCTTGATTTCATCATATTCAATTTGATTGAATGAGTTTGCTTTATTTTTTGAGTTTCTAGGCATTTTTATGAACTTTTGAAGCCTAGTGCTCCCCTGCCCTTGCTATCAGAGCATTAACACTCCTTGTTGGTCTTACACAAAGCGTTGGAATGCTCTGTTTCCCTTTACACTAGAGTGCTACCCATTTTCTGTGATAAATCTTCTAGGGTTTCAATAACTGAGTTCATTTCTTGCTTTTGGCACTTGCTTAGGAGTCTTGTAACCTCAGTACATCTTTTTCATTTGCCTTCAACACCTGCTTTCTAAGAATTCATCATCTTTTGTTTGGATTTTTGACATTTGTCCTTAATTTGGAATAACTCTTTTTCCTTGACAATTTAGCGTCAATTTGTCGTTTTCTTCTCATTTATTTGATTGAGTGAAAACTTTGTAGGGAGATTCAAAGGTTTTTTGTACCATTCCTTCTGATCTTTGAGGTCACCTTGTCCAAACCCCTTTTTTCCTTCTTTTTGAAGATTTGGTTTTCTTTTTCTTGTTTGATCAGAATAGGGGTGTGTTTTTGTTTATGTGGAGTTTGCTTCAAGATTGCTTAAATCTCACAAATCTTGAAGTCTGATTAGCATAGGAAGTTTTACATCTACTGATTATCAGTCACATATAAACATTTTAGCATTTTATCGGATTTTTGATTGAGGACTGTTGCATTAGGTCATTGCATCTTAGTGTTTGAAAGTGAAAAGGAAATCCTTCTCCTTCCCTTAAATAGACATTCATTGAAATAAAAGACTTCTTATCATTTCTTATGCATGTTTTGGGAACTGAGTCATAATATCATCAGTTTTCACTCTCATACACCTCTGAGTAAACAACATCCACTAAAATCAGCGCTTAACTAAAATTTATCAGACTTTTTTACATATTTTATTAGAAAACCTACATTAGCTTAAGGTGTAGGGCTTTGGAATAGGGAAAGGATAACTTTCCAAAGATATCAAAGAAACTTAGCATATTGCAATAGGGAGAGAAAATCCAATTGTCTTATAGGCTTTCTGGGATCCCCACCTCATACAAGGGTTATGCATGAGGTCGCGTTCGGGAGAGCTACAAAGATTATCCCTCCATTGTTTGACTGTTCATAGTAGTCAGATCATATATTGGCGTTCACTTGAGGGTATACCCACAATTATGTGTGGGAGCCTCTCGAGTTGATTTCAGACTTGTTATCCTGCCCATACATTCCGACTATACTATCGATTGTACCCACCTAGGGGCTAACTGCGAGTTGGTGACCTTAGTATCCATAATATTTAGGGTCTTACACAAGGTGACAGTGAAGGGAAGTCTCATTTTACCTGGAACAGACATTGGTCAAACTCACTCGGGTTCCTTGGAGAGTAAATCCACATTTACTGTGTGGAAGCTTGCACCAAGGCATAAGTCCATTAAGCAGGTCTCCAACGTAACTGATCCACCCGCTCTATCCCCGCCCCTTCCTATTTTGATCTCGTGACATTGGATTTCATCACCAACTAGTGGTTTCATTGTGGGAAGGTTTGTTTGATTGTTTGCTTATAAGATTCATAGTGTGTGTTGTTTGTGTTACTTAGTGGAACTTAGGTTGAGTCAGTGTGAATGGAATCAAATCCTGAGAGTACTAATGGAGGAACCCCTTGTCCCAAGGAATCTTACACCTTTCCTTATTTTGGAAACTTTGGTACTCCGTACATTGCCACACTGAGTCTTTCACGACTCACCATCGGATTACCGGTTTGGTTGTTTGCCACTCTGGTGATCTCAAATCCTCCCAGTGATTCAACTGCACATAATACTTTAGATATCAGTACACCACCCACACATCAACCTCATGTTGACCTTTCGTCTTCTTCACTCATTAAGTCTCCTTCCCTTTCTCCTTATTCTCCTAGTGAAATCTCTAAAGAAAGTAGCCAGGTTGATCAGAAGAAGAAGAAACGAAAAAAGAAGAAGAAGAAGAACCCAAAAAGGACCAAGGCTCCAACAACATCAGATGTTGTATCCAAGCAACCAACTATTGTTAATAGTACTAGGAGTGTTGATGAGGTCAACAAGATTAAAATGAAGAATATAAAACTCTAATTCCCTTACAGTCTTTGTAAGGGTGACCACTTTTTGAGGGATTTCCTTGGTATTCCCAAGGTATTAGAAATGTGGTCCTCCACATCATCGACCTTTGCTAGACATGCAGGTGATTCCCCTTCAACTAGCGACATTAAGGTTGGTAAGAAGAAGACAACTGTCAAATTTCCTTGTATGTTATGCGAAGGTGATCATTATTCTCACCTTTGCCCTCGTATGGACGAGGCTTCTTCTCGTTTGGAAAAAATTCAACTTCCACCTGGTTATCGTAATATTTCTCCCAACCAATCATTAGTTGATGGACTAGTCAATCTGGTTCCATCTCCGGTCAATCTGGTTGATCCGATGGTCAATATAGTTTCATCCTCAGTTGAACCACTAACAAAAGTAGTTGATCCAGTTCCATCATCGATCAACCCCACTTTTCATCTGAAAAGTGAAACCTAAGTGACTGATCTAGTTCCTTCCTCGATCAATCCCACCCTTAATCCGAAGAGTTTCAAAGTGGTCGATCCAATTCCACCATCGATCGATCCCACCCCTCCTATGACGAGTGCCAAATTGGTTGCTCTGGTGACTTCATCGGTCAATCCCACTCCTCCTCTGATGAGTGCCAAAGTGGTTGCTCTGATTACATCATCGGTCAATCCCACTCTTCCTCCGATGAGTGCCAAAGTGGTTTCTCCAGTTACATCATCGATCAATCCCACTCTTCCTCTGAAGAGTGCCAACGTGTTCGATCTGGTCCCATCATCGGTCGATCCTAATCTCCCTCTAGAGAGTAAACCCGATACTGCCCACATTTTTCTCATTGATACAGAATCTACCGTGATGGGGGGAATTCCTCCTTCTCTCATGAAACCCCCTCCAAGTAATGAGGCCATCCTTTTTTATTGGGGTGTGCTAATTGGACCTCATCTTCCCTCTCACATCCCTTTCCATATTATAGTATAGGTTTGTGGTCAAGATGTTCCTCAAATGCTGATAGATGAAGGTGCGCCAGTTAGTATTTTTTCCTCTATTTCTTGGCACGATTTTGGTTGTCCTCAACTTGTGCCAGTTACACAGAATCTATTATATTTTAATATAAGAAAAATTCAAACTTTAGGGACCCTTCCTCAGTTTCCTATAACTTTGGGAGGTAAAATTGTCTTTATTGATGTCATGGTAGTCTGAGACCCCTTGGATTTCACTTTACTCCTTGGGCGAGATTATGTTTATGCCATGAAAGCTATTGTTTCCACTCTTTTTCATGTGATATATTTCCCACATGATGGAAGAATGGCGACTATTGATCAACTTTCGTTTGTTTGTCTTGACTAGTTACACATCAAAATTACTCACTTCAATAGTGTCGCAAGTGTCATCATTACAAGTGTTGTAAGTGTCGCATATTGTCTGCAAGTGTAGAATATTCTCCATAAGTGTCGCAAGTGTCACAAACATCATACTGCCATATTTTCTACGTTGTGCCTCTAATGACATCACAGGGACACTTAAGACACCTCAAAGACTAGTTTTGAAGAAGAGAAATCAATTGACAAGGAGTACAAACATTTTGCCATTGAAAAACCCACTCAAATATCAAATTTGGAAGGCAACGCTCCCCTATGCATCATCAGGGAGTGCTAACTCTCCCTGGTCTTCTTTGGGGTAGTGCTACAATGCTCTGTGCCCTATTTTGGGGGAGTGCTACCCTTTTTGAGAAAATTTTGGTTTGTTGAGACAAATGAAGGGAGAATCCCCTCAATTTTTGAAGGTGGTTGGATTCGAATAGAAGGTCAAGGCATGATCTTAGGGAAGATCCACAATTGAAGGAGAATAATCCTCAACTTATCCCAAAGATCTCTCAAGTGGTTGGGCCTCTCCAAGGTTATATAAGGAGGCCTCCTCATGGTGAAAAGGAAGGTAGTTTAGAGGCATCAAACTTATGATCTCATGAGGAAGATGAATAGTAAAGCATCATCATTCTGTGTGTGGATTACTTGAGAAAGGGTCTGGACAAAGGGATCTTGGTGAAGCTGTTGCACTACATCCATGGTTGTAAGCAACACTTTGCTCTCATTAATAAAAATTCATGCTTGGCCTGTTTCCTTTAAAGTTTGCATACATTTCATGAACTTGTCTCTAGTAGATAGATCTCTTTTTAAGCTAATCTTAGTAGAATAGGAAGTTTGTTGTATCTTTGTTTGTTCTACAAGACTTATTGAGGAGATTAGGATCAAATCTCAACTTGGACTGTGTGAGGACAAATGCCATTAAAAAGGTACACTTTTCTTCTTCCTCTTCATACATTAGCTTAGTTAAATCTAAAAGGAAAGTCAATGTCCATAATAACACTTTATGTCCTGGTTTTAGGGGTCTAGATACCAAGAGGGAATCTACTTGTCTGCAAGAGGATTCACCTGTAACACTCTATCTACACTAATGCTCTATCTAAGTTAATGCTCTATCTAAACTATTGCTCTGTCTAAACTAATTCTCTATTTATGTTATCATAACCAAAGTAATTAATAAATACTTCAATGAAACTATCTAAATTAGTATCATACAGGATGATTTATATGATTTAACCGACTCCTATAACTTGTAAACAACACATAACCATGGACGTCTTTATATGATCCACACAATTCAATCAAGAAATATGCAATTAAGGAAAATGAATCAGATTAACAAGTTATAATTGACATATACACATAAATAAAAATTGAGAAATACATGCAGTAAAGAAACAATTGTGAATTCTAAATAAGCAACAAGATGAACACAAAATATACGATGATGTACAAAGTCACCCAGACCACTGGTGGGCCCCCCAGTAGGTCATGGCTGCACTCCGACAAGAAAACGCAGGTGCTAAATCAACAAAATATTATCATTAATCATAGAAATAGAGTTCAGAAAAAAATTGCAAATAATGTCTATATTAAACAATAAAAGTCATCTTTTCAGTCATTCCATAGGTAGTGTTATTTATATATAATTTACATCTTGAGAGGTCGACCACTGGAAGGGTCGGCCTCCTCTAAAAACAGGAAACTCATTAAATTATCTCTAACAACAACATCTTCCAGTAATTTCATGAGCCACTCAGCGATCACTACAACCGTCCAATCCGAGGTGTGTCGATCTTTGTAGCTAGAGGCCATGATGGGGCACAAAACCTAGATCCCTGATTCATCCACCAAAGGCCGTCAGTGTACCAACTGCTAGCTCCAATGCACTCTAAGTGTCGGATCATGTGCCGAATGGAGTACCAGATCATGTGCCAGATCAAGTGTTGAACGAAGTGTTAGATGAGGTACGAGATGGAGGATCAGATCACGATTTCGTCATGTTGCAAGAAAACAATGCATTAGATCTTCATAAACATCGAACTGATTTGAGTTGATCACAAAACCATTACAAAAACACCAATTATACATACCTTATGCGAATTCATGGTGAATTGATATATAAACCATTGAGAATCCTTCAAAATGGATAATATGAAGCATAACATATGTAATATCGATGCAAAAAGGATTTGATCATTGCAATAAAACAATCAAAACATGAACCCAACAACAGGTCCTAATATTTCCAATAAAATACATCAACAAACTCCTGTAATAATTTCACATATTCAGACCTTTGTTCTCTTCACAGACTGCTAGACAACTTGACATATTTGGGGTTTTTCTCAGTACCTAAATTCCATTCTGTCACATTAGCTTCTTCATTTGATCCTTTATCCTTTATAGGAACATCATTTCTATCAAACAATCTCTCCAAAGGGACCAATCCTTTGGGAATATGGTTACTAGGAAATTCGACGATATTCTGGTTTGCAATTTTGTTCAGGATTATGTCAACATGAGGGTTTTTCTTAGTATCTTGATCTTGATCAATGTGAAGAGGATAAAACTCTTCCACGGTTTCCATAAATATTTTAATCTCAAGATCATCCTCAAAAACCTTCCAATGCTTTACATTGTTAGGTATAGAGGGCCTATACTTCACTTCTACATCATACTTGCGTTTTGGGGGTAATGGGATTTTGAAATTGCTAATAGAAAAAACAAAAGAATCAACCATCACATTCTCTTCTCTAGGAACAAAAGAGATGTTGAAATCTAGGAAAAAATTATCAATGAGATCCCATACCTCATTCCTATAAGTCTTCAACCTTGGATGCTTTGCTTGATACAAATTTCTTACTTGATGCATAATCAATTATGCATCCCCCAAAAATGATAACTCCTCAATTTTCATATCTTTAGTTGCCCTCATCCCCAAAACTAGAGCCTCATACTTTGCAACATTATTTTAGTTTCAAACTCCAACTTATAAGACAAGGATATGACTTCTTGAGAAGGAGAAATAAAAACCACTCCAACACCTACACTTTCTTTAGAAGAGGCTTCATCAAAATACATATTCCAAACTTTGGTAACTTGAGGAGGTGTCTCACATATTGTTGGAGGTTGCTTTCTTATTTCCAAGGGTGTCTGGGGAACACCAATAAGTTTCAAAATACTGGATCCCAAATCAGTGTCAACTTCATAAATAGGATGATTTGTGGGATTATCTTCATCACTAATAATGTAAGATAAATGTGCCTCTCTGTACAACCTCCTGTGCTCACCTCCAAACACAAGAATAATGGCATATGAGAGTTTCATCTGCAATGTTTCCCCCAATATTTTAATCTAATACCTTGACAATAAAATCCCAAACTTAGGGGAACATCATCCACTACAATTTCCATGACCACACTCTTCATGGGTAGTTGAAACAAGGTAACAATTGGGTCTTTAATCACTCCAAGGAATTTCACCTTCCTAGAGTCAAAAGAGTATAGATCATGGCATGTTTTGGTAATTTCAAGACCCAACTCATCCATGAAAGTCTTAGGCATTAGGTTATGAGATTCACCTGAGTCCATCATGAAATTATGAATAATTTTATCATGAATATTCAATGAGGTATAAAAGGGAGGAAAGGAATCATCCCTATCTTCTACCAAGGGCCCCAATATGACTGTTGATTTTTCATCTTGTAAAGTCATTGATTCTGTTGAGTTTGAAGTAGGCTCAGGCTGCAACATTTTGGAAATGTACCTCTCAAACTATTCATTATTGATCAACTCTAAAAATGGTATAGGAATCTTAATTTTCTGTGTTTCATTTTCAAAGTTAAAGAAAGAAGAATATTTCAAGATCTCTTTAATTTCTGGAACAGGGGCCTTAGACACAACTTGATTGTTTGATTCCTCATTTTCTTTACTAGTTGTAGTCATTGTTTTAGCATAATTTTCTGATTTCTTAGTTTGATTGGAAGTACTAGGATTTCCTTCCTTTTGTTTAGACCTCAAGTTGTACTTGTTTTGATTTTCTTTTGTTTTCTCTCCTTTACTCAAGTCATTTAGCTAAATTTTGTTGGCCCTTGGTTATGGAAGGAAGCGAAGCCCAAGGAAGAAAAGGTGAAAAGAAAACTTCGCAGGAGACACAATGACTGTCACTGGGTCAAAGTAAGCAAAAGAGAAGAAAATATGGAGCGAAGAAAGGAAATGAAATTCGCTGGATGAAGAGATCAAGGATGAAAGATCAGTAAGGAACATGGATCATGGACAACTCAACAAGAGGAAAAATCCACCATTGCATGCTTTGGCGCACCGTGTGAGTAGGAAGGAAAGACAGGCTGGTGAAGATCGGAAAAATCAGGTCAAGTTGACCTAGAGTTTTAGACACCTAGGGTTTTGGTCTTTTAGGGTTTTGGCACCTAGGTTTTGGCCTAAGGCTATCAGTGAGGTGTTGTAATGTATAAATAGAGGTCTAAAGGGCCTAGGTTTGGTTGGTAATTCTGCAGTATAATATTGTTTTTGATCTAGCTATAGTATTGAGTGAGGGATCATTGTATTGAGAGAGAGAAGTGTTGAGAGAGAGGAAGCCTTCTGGTATTGTAAGATATTTTTCTATATGTGAAGGTCATGTCCTGTAGTTGGGTGCACAAGAAGAGGAGAGAAAGAGAGAGAAGAAAGAGAATCTGCTAGCTGAGAGTGTAGATAAGAACTGTATGCTTTACCTCAATGAATCATAAGTACAGTTATGTGGACGTAGCCCTAGAGAGAGGGTGAACCACGTACATCTATTGTTGTGTGTGTGATTGATGCTTTGATCTCTATCACTGTTGTATTGTTACCTGCATTATTGTATTAGATCAAATCTATATCTGTGAAGGATAGATCTATATTGTTGAATGGAAGATGCATGATGTATTTTTCTTGTAACAGATCCACTTGATATTCCCCTAGTTGTAGACATCTCTGTCCTGCAACCCCCTCATAGATGCTTCAGGTGAGACTACATCTACTTCGCAGGTGTTGCCAAAAGGGCCAGTAGCTAGGACTTGTTGGTGTGCTCTTGGAGTTGAACCCTGGGTCTGCCCCTGTGCTAACAAATGGTTCCATTTTCGGGACATGAATCTTCATGAGGGAATGACAAGGTGGTTCCCATTGAAGACAGAGATTCAAAAGTGTATAGAAGATCAAGAGAAGGACTTCGCCAAAGCCCAAAACAAGAACCCTAATATTAGTACAAAAGATTGGTTGGAGAAATATATCTTTACCGACATTCACGAGATATTCTTTGGAGGGATCGATCAAGAGCTACATGAGTGGTTAGCTAGGTTAGCAAATACCCAGTTCGAAATAAGACCTAGATCTCCTATAGTTTGGACATCAACACTGATCCAAAAGGTTAAAAGGGTTGATAACATTGTATCCAACACAGTAGATCACTGGTTTGATAGTACCATTGGAGAGTATATCACCCAGTTTGTTGTTGACAGAGTAGAGTCATACAACCAAGATGAAATATATTTCTTTAAAGGACCCAAAGAAAAAGTTTTACAAGTCATGGAGTTGAGACTTAAGATGTTGTTGCATGACAATAACATCTTGAAGATACAGTAGATCGAGAAGATTTGAAAAGGATAATGTTCAAAAATTTGGACAGCGACAATGATACCGAAGTTGGACATATGCATAGTGGAAGAGTATTTCAAGGGGTTCACCTTGATAACCTCTTTAAGAAAAACTATGGGGAAGAGGGTATCTACAGTGGAGAAGAGGCAGATCTGACAGATGAAGAACATTTAGAACCCGTGGGGCCAGAGGAAGAACCAGTTGAAGAACTTCGTTGAAACAAGCCAGAAACCTCAGGAACTGCGTAGGCGACTAAGGTAAGTAATATCAATCCTCATGTTGTTTCAGAAATTCTAAGTAATCATAACATTCTAAACCACTAGAGTCTGCAGAGACCTATTACTAGCAACTCAACATCCACTTAGATAGGAAACCTAGGCAAATCCATGGTAGATGAGATGAGGCTCCCTATATTTAGAGGAGATGGATATGAAGATCTCGATCAACACTGGTTCCTGTGTGAGGCCATATGGAACATTAAAAATATTACTGACGAAACTGTTAAAATAAACCAGTTTAGCACGGCACTAAGAGACCGCGTGTTGAGTTGGTACATGAAGCTTGTCCAAGGACTTGTGCAGCCTAAACCATTGAATGAAATCAAGAACGCGTTGATTGCAAAGTTTAAGAAACCTGATTTGGAGTCCCAATGTATTATAGAGCTGAAAGAGATCAAGAAAAAGGTAGTCGAACCAGTTTGGGAGTTTGATCAGAGATTCAAGACCCTCACAGGAAAATTGACATTTAAGATCACGAACGAGCATAACAAAGAGTGGTTCATTGCTGCTCTCTTACCACATTTCAGAGTACCCCTGATGCAACATAAGATTTCTTCATAGGCAGAAGCATTGGAGATCACCATGAATCTTGAATCACCCCCTATGGGAGAATCCAGATCAAGTATGATTCAGATCTTGAGTCAACTAACTAGTTTGTCTCTACAGGTCAAAGACATGAAGAAAGACAAGGGAAAATACAAAATAGAAGACATCTAGTTTGTTATATGCAGATAAGAAGGTCATGACAAGGAACACTGCCCTCTATTCAATGAATACTTTTCTTCTGGAGCTCCGAGCCCCTTGAAGCAAGTCACCTTACCTTGGTGCAAAGTATGCAGAAATCGACATCGCCCTGGTGAGTTATATTACATGTAGAAATATGTTCAAACACCCACAAACTTGTATTGGACATTCGGTAAATCAGTAGGGCATGAAGATAGATATTTCAGAGATTATGATCTCATGAATGAAATATCAAGAGACATATACAAGATCCAAGCTGAAGTACATCAAGAAGAAAACAATGTGCAGTATGACTCCCCAGGAAAAGGAAACTTCAATCCTCACGGTGGATACAGAGAAAGAGAATGAGGAGGAGGAATGGGTCGAGGCCGAGGAAAAAAAATCTGTTATAACTGCACACAACCATGACATCTAGTAAGGGACTTTCAGAACCCTTGTACCACTTACAGTTATTGCAACTCCTTCAAGCACGTAATTAAGGACTTCCCTGTGATGCTATCCAAGCTTCAGGAAAGACGAGGACCCCAACGGAACCCACAAGTGCAATTGATCTATGTTGAACCTCGCAGGGAAAACCCTAGAGTTGCTATTATTACTCGAGGAGGCACTACCACAAGAGCAGATAGAATGACCCAAGGAAAGAAAACTGAAAACTGGGGCATCAGGAAAGCTGCAGAGAAGACCCAAAATTTTGATGCGGAGAAAGAAAGACAAATCTTTGAGGAAGCAAGGCAAGAGTTCAAAGAAGATCAAGGTTCTTCCTCCAAAACATGACCATAAATTAGAGAATATGGGTTTCCTCAGGCATTTGATCATTCGGCTTTGCCAAAAGGAGGAAATGAGGTTAGTAAGCTCAATGAATTTTTATACACTTGTATTAAGTTAATTCAGGATGAGAATGTTGTGCAAGAACTACATAACTTAATTAGGCAGTATGAGATAGGGAAGATAGACCCCTTACTGAATAGGGTAGTACACCAAATTGGTAAGAAGAGAAGGAAAAATAAAGAATTACATTTGAATGCTCAAATAGGAGAGTATGATATAGACTATGTGGTCCTCAACTTAGGGTCGGAGGTTAATGTCATGACGAAGCAAACTTGGGCACTAATGGGAAAACCAAGGTTGGTCTATTCCCCTATCAAACTTAGGATGGCTAATCAGCAAGATGTCAGCCCATTTGGATGATTAGAGCATGTCACTGTGGACATTAACGGAGTTAGAACCTTTAGAGATTTTGATGTAATTGAAATTGTTGATGACAGTTTCCCTTGCCCTGCATTTTTAGGAATTGACTGGGCCTTCAACAATTCCACTGTAGTTGATATGAAGAAAATACGTATGACATTTGAAATATATGGCCTTAGGGTCATTGCACCCTTAGTTCCAGATGAAGGTCCACGATAAATAGAGCCCATCAGAGAATAATATCATGCATACGAGTTGGAAAACATATACAAACTAATAGCCAGACAACAAGATTACATCAACCCTACAGCTGATGGAAATCTAAGCTGGCGATGTGACAATATGTGATCATTAGATTCATAAGAAGCACTGGATAAATTGCAAAACCATATGTATGAAGTATCTACCAGAATATGTTCTATATTAACTAGATAAGTTCACTGGATCGACACAACAGTGAGTAACTTACCCACATTTGATGGTATGAACCCTTTAGAAGCCTTCCTATCAGATTTTGAAACAAGTGTACCAATACAATAAATATTTTTGGCAATGGATGAGGCCCTAAAATCCATGCCAACAAGATGGTGGGGGACACATAAAAGCAATATCACAGACTGGACCCAATGTTGAACCTTGATGATAGCACGATTCTTAGCACAAGTAGTAAATTGCGAAGTAAGATATACTGGTCGAATTTTCCCAAAGGACCACATGCAAAGCTATGAAGAGGCCTGAAGTGAAAATCCTCAAGGACAATGTGTGCATAGATTAATTAACACACTAGACATGACCCCTATCAATTGGTACCTTCAAGCGGAGTTGTGCCTCATCACTACAGATTGGGAAGGTATGATTTAGAACTTTGTAAACACCTTTTTATTTGAAAGTGAATATCCTTCAGTAGAACAAGCATTATAGATTGTGAGAAAGAAGGTATTCAAAGAAGCATCTAGCCTCCCTATGGAACAAGAAGAGGACGAATGGATTGCGCCTTTCCAGAAATTGCAATGTTGCTACAACATCAATGCCGATGACGATGATGATCCCAGGAAGGTAAACATTACTGAAACAGAAGGCCAAAGAAATGTGGAAGGACCAGGATTTGATCTACCATTTATTGGTCAGCCAATCAAGATTAAAAAATTCAACATTGGGACAGAGGAGACACTAAATCTTGCCAATGTCGAAGATTATTGGGATGTTACTGCATGAATACCAGGACTTGTTTCTGACTAAGTTCAATGATATGAAGGGTATCAAAGGTCCTATGGGAGAAATGAGGATCCCTTTGAAACCAGGTGCAAAGATAGTCAAGCAAAGACCCTACAGATTGAACCCAAAATATAAGGAAAAAGTGAAGATTGAGCTCGACAGAATGTTGGAAGAAGGGATTATTGAACCTGTGGATTAGCCCTATGGTTGTGCAAGAAAATAAGATAGGATAAATAAGGATATGTGTGGAACTCATAAAGTTGGATCATGCCTGTCTGCATGACCGTTTCCCTACACCATTCACTGATGAAGTATAAGACAACATGGGAGGCCATGAGGTACATTCTTTTATAGATGGATTTTCAGGATACCATCAGATCCAAATTGCTAAGGAGGACTGCCACAATACCACGTTTTCCACAGAATGGGGATCCTACCAATATAAAGTAATGCCATTTGGACTGAAGAATGCCCCAGCCATATTTTACAGGGTGGTGGTCGAAGCATTCAAAGAATTTCTGCATAAATTTTTAGAAGCATATTTCGATGATTGGACTGTGTTTAGTTTGTTGAAAAATCATATTGAATGTCTAAGGCTAATCTTGGATAAATGAAGGCATTGTCAAATTTCCTTGAATCTGAAGGAGTGCATCTTATTCTCACCATTTGGAGAGTTATTAGGCCATATTGTATGCAAGCAGGGATTGTTGGTTGATCCATCTAAAATTCCAATTATAGTTGATTTGCCACCTCCTAGTTTAGTCAAACAATTGCACACTGCGCTAGGACATACTGGCTATTATAGAAAATTCATTAAAGGCTATGCCCAAATCACAACACCGATGGAGAATTTATTGAAGAAGGATTGTCAGTTTGGTTGGATAGAAAAATGCCAACAGAGCTTCGACACGCTGAAACAAAAGATGGTCACTGCACCCATTCTGGTTTTTCTAGATTGGAGAAAAGAAATTCATGTGCACATCGATGTGTCTTATATTGCATTGGGAGAAGTACTGGAACAACTGGGAGAAGAGGATATCGACCATCTGTTATCTTTTTCTAGTAGGAAGCTATCTACAATAGAGATTAACTACACCACTACCAAGAGAGAAGGATTAGCCATGGTGTATGCATTGCAAAAATTCTGCCACTACTTGTTGGGAGGACACTTTAAAATGTTTACAGATCACTCCGCATTGAAATATCTAGTCAACAAGCCAGTGCTATGGGGGAGAATATGCATATGGCTTCTAATTTTTCAAGAACATGATTTTGAAATCATAGTTAAGCCAGGAAGAATGAACAAGGGTCTTGACCACTTGTCGAGGCTGGAACATGGCAAAGAACCCACCAGTTTGGAGGATACACTACCGGATGCACAACTTCTCGCCATTTTAAAGATTGATGACCACTTCGCAGACATAGTCCAGTTCCTGTCAACAATAATGGCACCTAGTGAGTATACAATTCCCTAGAAGAAACAACTAGTGGTGTGCGTTGTAGACTTTTCACTTATAGTTGGTCAATTATACAAACTGGGACCTGATGAGATACTAAGAAGATGTGTTATGGAGACAGAGCGACCATTGATCCTTGAAGAATATCATGAAGGCATCACAGGAGGACACTACGCAGGGAGAACAACTGTAAAGAAGGTCCTAAGAGATGGCCTTTGGTGGCCCACCTTACAAAGAGATTCTAAATATTATGCTAGAGCCTGCAATGTATTCCAGAGAGTTGGGAAACTGTCCAGAAGAGATGAAATTCCATTAGCACAACATATGACCCTACAAGAATTTGAAAAGTGGGCCATTGACTTCGTGGGAATTATAAACCCACAAGGACAACACACAGGAGCAAGGTATATCATTACTGCGACATAATACTTAACCAGATGAGACGAAGCCAGAGCAATTAAAGACTGTAGTGCAACCACAACTGCACATTTTATATTTGATGACATAATAACCAGGTTTGGATGCCCCAAGATCCTTATTAGTGATCAAGGTACACACTTCATCGATAAGATAGTTGAAGCCCTGACTGAAGAATTTGTAGTCCACCATCAGAAGAGTACACCTTACCATCCACAAGAAAATGGAACAGTTGAAGCATTCAACAAGATCTTAGAGACAACATTAACAAAAATTTGCATTGTGAATAGGGATGACTGGGACTTAAGAGTACCTGCAGTACTATGGGCCTATCAAACCACTTGCAAGAAATTAACAATCCAGACTCCTTTCAAGTTGGTTTATGGTCTCGAAGTTGTTGTCCCGATGGAATACTTGGTACCAAGCTTAAGAATTGTTTCTTTTACAGGTATGGATGAAACTAGCATTGCTCAGGAAAGGCTCGCACAGTTGGTTGAACTGGAAGAAGACAGATTCATTGTAAGATTCCACCAACAGGTTCAGAAGGAACGAGATAAGGCATATCATGACAGGAACATCAAGAAGAAGGCACTCAAGCAAGGATTTAGTACTGGTGTATGACAACAAGTTTATAAGACACCTAGGGAAGTTCATAACGCATTGGCTTGGACCATATGAGATTTCCTATGTTACAAAAGGAGGAGTTGCGTAACTAAAAACATTGAAGGGAGAATGGAAGGAAGGATTGGTGAATGGGAGTCAACTGAAGTTGTACTATGAAAACCAGATGCCTCATAGCTCTCAGTAAAAGCATGAGAAAAAGGGTCTAGGTACCAGGTGCAATTGAAACTGGGTACCAGACATGGAAAAGACATTCTGCACAAGGAGGGAGAGGAGGCATAGAGAAGAAGCCAAAGCTTCCCTCCACAGTCCAAATTTGAAGAAAAAAAGAAGGATCAAATCCAAAGTGCCTCAGTACAAGTCACAGGTGAGTGTTGTGGGAATTTTTTCCATTGGTTATGGAAGGAAGCGAAGAACAACGAAGAAAAGGTTAAAAGAAAACTTCCCGGGAGACATAGTGACTGTCAATGGGTCGAAGTAAGGAAAAGAGTAGAAAAGATGGAGCGAAGCAAGGAAATGTAATCCATTGGATGAGGAGATCAAGGATGACATATCAACAAGGAACATGGATCGTGGACAACTCAGCAAGAGAAAAAAGCCATCATTGGATTCTTTGGAGCACTGCGCAAGAAGGAAGGAAAGACAGGTTGGCGAAGCCCAAAAAAGTTAGGTCAAGTTGACCTAGGGTTTTAGACACCTGGGGTTTTGGTATTTTAGTGTTTTGGCACCTAGGTTTTGGCCTAAGGTTGTCGATGAGGTGTTTTAATTTATAAATAGAGGTCTAAAGGGCCTAGGTTTGGTTGGTAATTCTGCAGTACAATATTGTTGTTGATCTAGCTATAGTATTAAGTGGGGGATCATTGTATTGAGAGAGAGAGGTGCTGAGAGAGAGGAATACTTCTGGTATTGTAAAATATTCTTCTATGTGCGAAGGTCAAGTTCTGCAACTGGGTGCATAGGAAGAGGAGAGAAAGAGAGAGAAGAAAGAGAATCTGCTAGCTGAGAGCGTAGATAAGAACTGTATGCTTTACCTTAATGAATCATAAGAATAGTTTTTTGGACGTATCCCTAGCGAGAGGGTGAACCACATACATCTATTGTTGTGTGTGTGATTGATGATTTGATCTCTGTCGATGTTGTATTGTTACCTGCCTTATTGTATTAGATCAAATATATAGTTGTGAAGGATAGATATATCTTGTTGAATGATAGATGCATGATGTATTGTTGTTGTAATAGATCCACTTGATATTCCCCTGGTTGTAGACATCTCTGTCCTACAACCCCCTCATAGCTTCTTCGGGTGAGACTGCATTTGGTTCGAAGGTGTTTCCGAAAGGGCCAATAGCTAGGGATTGTTGGTGCGCTCTTGGAGTTGACCCATGGGTCTACTCCTGTGCCAAAAGTTGTTCATAAGGGATTCTTCATATGAAGAAAGAGTTAAATGAGGGGAGGTAGAGGTGTCACCTAGACAATGAATTTCCTGATCTTCTCCTTCATCTTATCCTCCTTCATCATTGACCATGTTATTTTGAAGAGGATTTTGGAACTTTTGGTCATCTCTATTCCTTTGATATCTTTGAAGGATCCGAGGAGAATTATTCTGTCTTCTAAAATTACCCATGTTGCCACTATCTTATGTGTTTATATTAGTTTGTCTTCCCTCAAGTTTCATTTTTACCATCTCTGAAGACAGTCATTTAACCAATCCTTTCAATTCATCCACCTGAGTGTTGACACAGAAGAATTAGAATTTGAATCCTCAAATTTTTGTTTTCTTCTCTCTCTATCATATTTTTTTCTTCATTTATTAGCTGCTAATATATTTGATTCCACATCCAATGTTGCATCTTGCATATGAGATAAAGAGGTATATATTGTCTCTCTCAAAAGGAGGAAAAATTCATTATCAAAGGCACTAACATAAGTTACATTGGAAGAGGTTTCAGTGGGTTTGATTTTAGTAGGTATTTTATTGTACATTTTATTAAACCTTTTGGAAAAATATGAAATTGATTCCCCTTCTTTCTTCTTGAGTGACCCAAACTCTGTAATATAATAAAAAAAATATTTCTTATCACCCCAATGCCTTAAAAAGGAATCATTAAGGGTTTCAATCCCAGAAATTGATCCAAGAGGTAATCCCCTAAACCATTTCCTGGCTTCACCATCAAGGCTTTGTACAAAAACTCTCATCCATATATTCTCATTTTCAATGTTTAGATTATCAACATAGTTATAAAAAGCTAAAAGATGCTCCTCTACAGTTATGTCCTCTTCTCCTGTGAACTTGGGCATGTAATTAAGATAGTCTCCTACTGGGACATCATTCATAGGCTGAGGTAGCAAAAGATGAGAATACCTAGCAACCACTATGGTATCCATCCTATTTCTTGGAGGGTTTTCACCTACCATTCGATTATGAAGAGGAGGATTATAAATTATATGATAATTAGGGGGAGACTTGATTGGGACAGCTACATTCTGAATGATGGGTAGCTTATGAGAAGGAAGAGTATAGGATGGGGAAGTTTCATTTTTAACAAACAAAGGCTGAGTCTTGAAAGAGGATGTTGAAAATTCCAAGGGAACTGGGGTTCCTTCTTCTTTGGTCAAAGAAAATTTAGAAGCAGGAGGAGAACGAGAACCTAGGGTAGGAAAATCCTCCAAAATCGCAAGCCTAAACCAACTTACAACATCAGGTGAGGCAAGCACTTCAAAATTTTCAAAGATTTCTTCTTTCAACTAGGGGGGAAAAGATGAATACTCTATAGGGAAATCTCCAAGATTTAAGTTTTTAGGATTTTCAACAAAAGGTAAAAGAGGATCACTAGATACAACTACTGGTATTTTTAAAGTAGAATGAGGAAGGTTTATAGTAGTACCTAAAATATTATATTAAAATCCTTCTTGAGAATCTTTTCCTTTCTTGATGATCTTCTCTGGGTCAACTTCAGGTGTATCTAGAGGTAAATGTGGAGTAGAAATCATGTTTCTACCTTTATGAGACACAACAGAAACAATGGAGTCACCATGTGAAAACTATAGTCTTCAATTTATTTATCACTGTGAACCTTCAAAATCAATATTTTCTTTGTCGTTTAATCCTAGGAAATGTTTTCAATCCATTCCCCGACAACGTCGCCAAGAATTTTAGCACTAAAAGTCACACTTTGACTGCTAAAGTGTAAGCTCAACACCCATCAATAGGTTTAAAAATGACTTTTTATGATGATGTCAAATAGATCAAAACTCATTCAGAATAGTGATAATCACAGAAGTTTTCAGAAAAGATGGATGAGAAAATGAGGTATTGTCTAACTTAGATTAGGGTTTTGCAAAGTAAAATGGATAGATAGAAGACTTAATGAGAAAATGAAGATGTCTACCACTCACTTCAGTAAATACTAGTAGACAACTGACGAAAGTCTTTTGACAAAATAACTTCTTTAATCAAAAGATAAACTCTGATAAAATGATAGAAACATCTCAAGAAAACCTTCATTGCAATACATATACAATAAATCAAATGAATCATTCAAATGATAGTAAAATCAGAGTAATATTGAGATAATATAATGGGAAAGAAAATGATTTCTATTAATAAAAAAGTCTCAATTCTGATACACAAAATGCAGAGATGACTCTCTAACTTCACAAATTAAAAAAGGTATGAGTCTCATTACAATCCTTCAAACCCTTTAATGATTTTCAATCTCTCTCTTATAGCCTAAGATTTCAATGACAACTTTACAATTCAAATTTCCCTTATTTCTTAGGATTCCCACACCTAAAGGTGGAGTAACTACAGTTGTTCAACAAAAAAGCAACAAACCGCTAAAAACTAGGAACATGCTGGTAACCTCCTTGATCATATTAAATATGCTTGATGACGTGTGATATGAGCACATCTCCCTTGGTCAAGTGTCCCTTAAGCCTTCAATTAAACTTATAGTAATTTTCATAACCTTATCTTCCCATTTGGAAACCATTTGTTCCTCCAAAACTTCCATATCAAGAGTTGACAGTGCCAAACTGTATCTGCCAATTCGCAACACCAGGCATTGCAAACTCTCTTGTAGGTTCTCTGTTTGTTTAAAAATGCATAAAAAACACTCCAAAATTGTCCCAAGTGTCAAAAAATTCTATAATAATATATGATAGTGGTATAATACATAGGAGAGCTTAATACAACCTCAATTAAATCATGATTTATCAATCATGACTGTCTTCAAATCAACAAAGTACCAAAAGATAAAACTGTCAAAATGGTATGATTCAAGGTGTCCATTTCCTTCACTTTATGACTCTAGAGATCCTCCAGCTAATAGATCCAAATTATTCTTGGCTAGCTCCTCTATGAAAGTTTGCAACTCCATCTTTAGCCCTCTAATCTGACTTTGGTAGGCTATATTTTGTTTGTACAATTTTCTAAGCTTCCTGTGGAGAGGTCCTAATAATTTAGCTATAAACTTAACCTTTTCAAGAGTTCCATGATTAATATCCATAAGATCACTTAGATTCTTCTTTTCAACCAACTCTTCCCTCTCTAATTCACCAATTTCAGTCCTGACGTCTTTAAGTTGTCTATTGATCCTCTTAAAGGTAGGATTTTCTAGAGGAGTAGTTATGTCTACAAATTCAATGGGCTCTTTGATAGGTACAATTTTTCCCTTTCTCTTGATGGGGGATCTCACTGACACTTTCTACACAATGCTTTCCTTCTTTGTTGATTCTCTAGTAATAGGTCTCTTGGTCTTGACCTTGTCTTCAACAGGTGGTGAAGAGAACAATAACTTGTCTTGACCTATGGCTCTAGATGAAGGAGTCTCCACTGGAATGGGAGATGGAAAAGGTGAAACCTCTCCTTGTGGGGAATGAGAATATCCTCCTTCTACGTGATCCTTTGTTTCATTATATTTCTTAGTAGACCCGATGCTCTTCATTTTATTATTCACCTCCAAATGTACAATCTTGTCAAACTGAAGAGGGATTTGTACCTTAGAATGTGGGGTCGGAGAAATGTTAAGTTGAAAGTTGTAATAATTAATGAATTCTTACCATTACATTTGTATATTACTTAATTCCTCCATTACCAACATATTTATCAGTCCTAAATGAAAAACAGTTGTATCAACTACCTTAGAATTATCCTAAACCCTATCAGACACTTTTCCAATACTTATGAACAAATAAAAAGGAAGATTCATAACATCTTTCCCTATGAAGTGTAGCAGTAGTCTTATGTGATATTGATAGATCACGTTAAGTCTCCCTTCACAGGTGAATTATCTTTGAATTATATTCAACATTTTATCAAAACCCTCCAACATATGGTTTCTAGGCACACCCTTTAACAAATTGTCTTCTTGGTGTTTTGGTTTGAGGAATTCCCTTGAAAAGGAAACATTCAAAGTCATGGCCTTGAACCATCTCTCAGTAGTTTTAGGTATCTCGTTGGTTGTTGATATGGTCCTCTCAGATACCTCAAATTATAGTATCCCAACCTTGGTCTTGGTTCCATAAATGTTTAGTGCAAATTCTTTAGCCACCTTTGGGTGCCCTCTTTGCATTTTCTAATAGAAGTTAATACAACCCACTCTTTGGAAGACCTCCCTGATCAGGGGTTCCTCAAAAAATAGTTTCATATAATAGGGATTTGTCATCACAATGTCTCCACCTTATGAACCTTCTTCCGTTAATTATCCATATGTGCTAGCTAGATAAGTTTTTTCACAGTACTAAAAAATTACCCACTGTGGAGAGTAGGGAAGCCACATAGACCTCTCAAGATGAGATTTTTTATAAGCAAGGATGAAATATTTTAAAAGTTAGGCTATATTCATAAGGACTGTGAATAGATCATGAATTGTGAAAAAAAGATACTTTGCAAGGATGCTCAAAGAGAGAGTTCGCAGTGCTGGATGACTCCACAAAGTTCACAGTGCCAGAGTTAGGGTTTGGGAAACGTTATATGAAAGAGTGATACAGAGGCCAAGGATCATAACACAAGGTAATTCAAGCCCAAGAATGATGATGGTTTCAAGTGATAATTTGCAGAGCAAGGGGAGAATGTTCTGGAGCTTAATTACAAGTCTGTGATATAATTCACAGCACCATAAAGTCAGTTCGTAGTGCCATACAAAGGAGAAGACACTAACCCATTTTTAGGCCTTATAATGAGGTGGGAAATCTCATGAAGTACCTGGTATCCATGAGCTAGAGGCTGATGTGTTTATATCTACTCAGGAGCACCTGGAAGTGGTCTAACTGCCAACTCATCCCCTGTAGCTAGTTAGCAACACCTGTTTGTAACACCAGTTCACAGTGCCAAGCTACAAGATATTTTGCAGACTTGGAGAAAATGGTTAAGACATCCATAAAAATATCCTTCAATATTGATTTAAAATTAAACTATGAAATCAAGGATATCTCCAATGACATGACCTTTTAAGAGAAATGATGATAATAAATGCAATATGTACTTTGAAAGGTGTTGCAAACTGTCCTAGTGAGTTGGCAGCGTACAACTCAAAATAGATATGACACTTTAACGAGATAATTAACAAGAGTATGGGGTCAATGTAAACCATGGAGAAGGTGACATGTCATTTTCATAATGATAAATTTAAAATATTTGACTCAATGAATTTTAACCAAAACCAAACTGATCATAATTTATTCATGCCCCAAAAAATGAAAAATTGTTGGGGGAAAAGGGACCTAGAACCTATAACCTAAGGTAAAACTATGACTCAAGATCCAATAGATGATCAGGAAAAGTTCATTGTTGATGGAAAGAAGGATAAGGTTGTGGGGTCATCAAGAACTATATCTTGCAAGAGATCTGTTTTCAAATCGGTGGAATCAACTTCCCTCATCAAGTATGCAATAAGATAAAGTCATTGTTTTACATAGTTGATGAAAGCCACATCATGTAGTTGGAAAAAGAGTTGATCTCTCTTGATCCTCATTGTTTTGAAAAAATAGAGGACTATATGGTGCATGTAAAGGAACTACAACTGAAATTGATTGAATGTGGAAAGAATTATCAGAAGAAAGACAAAAGAATCATCAAGTTGGTCTTGAAGAATTTCATAATACCATTCAACGTGTTCATTTTGACTTTCTGCACCAACTAGATGGAACACAAGGAAGATGGTAGGGATTATACCTTTGAAATTTTTTGTGGTGTTTTGATCACTGATCAAAACAAACTGCTTGAAGAAGACAAGCTTGGTGGTAAACATCAATGCCACTTTATCAATGGAAAGAGAATGTTGAATAATAGGGAAAGAGGAAGTTTGTATACCCTTACACAGAGACCTAGATTCCTTGACTAGAGACCTAAAGGGAAAACAGGTCCACCCCGTAAAAGTTGAAAGAAGAAGACATGTCAATACTATGGAAATATTGGACATGTGGAGAAGGTCTAATACAAGAATAGAGAGGCTTTAGAGGAGAAGGTTTAATTTCTTGAAGGAGACGTGTATGTTTTTCTCCGACTTGCTAATAATTTCACCTTCCAACTTGAAACTTCTTAGGCTTTGCTATCTCACTCTCTATATAATGAATGGGTAGTCAAATCTTAGTGCACTCATCATATGGATAAGGATGATTTCTTGTTCACGTCCTTGAATGAAGCAGAGGAGAGGACAATTTATGTTTTCTATAATTATTATCTAGATATTACTAGTCAGGGTGAGGTTTCCTATTGACATGGGAGAATCATCGATGTTTATCATGTGTCAAATCTTAGTTCCAATCTATTATTTGTTGCTCGGTTAACGTAGATGGGAAATGTTGTAGAATTCTGGCCAACTCGGTTCTTTGTTCAAAACTTGAAGAAAGGTTATTTGATTGTCGTCAGAGGGTTTCTCAACCTGAAGGACAATATATAAAAATTCGGTGACATTGTAATATCCCCACTATAATCCTTAGTTTAATTAATTCTTAATGTAGATATAATATGTGGCTATGACCAAGCGATGTAATATACGAGTTGTATTTATATGTTTTGATAATAAAAATGTGATGCCAACTATTAAGGGGACATGGACAATAGATAGTGTATGAATTAGTGCACAAGAGAGGGGAGTGTCTATGATAATGGCCAAGAGGGGTTCAAGGGGGAATTACCCATGTATATTAATTCAAATCATTTTCCTAAATTTTCTATTTGTATATGAATCTTCCAATTTCTAATTGAGTGTTCCCAAAGCTAAACTTTGAATACATGTAAGAGGGTGGGTGTTAATAGTCACATCCCATAGTTATTGGGTACATGGGGGATGAGTACTATGTAAGTGTGTGAGTCAAGAAAGAAAGCCAAAGGAGAGAAAATCCATATGGGTAGCTAACAACAGTTTACACATGATGTTTTTGTTCATGGGGAGAAAGTAGAGAGAAAGAAAGAGGGCTTGGAGATGGTGTAGCCATGGATGGAAATTTTTAGAGAAAGATGGAGATTATTGGAGCATATTTTGATATGGAAACTAAAAATCCAGGTTTTCAGGCCTGGAGAGTGAACTCCTAGGAAAGCTACACTGTAACAACAAGTGTTTCTTATTCGTTTTCTTGTAGTTTTCCCCACAACAAGTTCCCTTGAGTTACCATCTTAGATATTCCTAGTTATTTGTGCCAAAGAGAGATTGATAAATGAATGGGATTCTCTAGGGATTGAGATCAGTAAAGGGGTACATTACTTGGGTTGGTAAGGTCAAGAGGAAGAGATATGGTGGAAAATCGGGATAGTTGTAGGAAGGATACCATTGGATTCTGAGTTTTATGAGCTGTGAGTGGATTGTGGGAGACCACTCTCTTTTGTGGATTGCTATCATCATCTTGAGGGTGTCTGGTTGTTCATATTTGGAACAATGTGTCTATGGTTGGGTAGAATGTTCGTCCTAAGCTGTTGGTTGCACAACAAAATTGAAAGATAAGTGTTTTATCTTGTTGTTGTGTTATTTCATGAGATTATTTGTTATGCATGAACTCGATGTATTTAAGAATGATTTAGATGTTGTTGAGTGAATTATTAAGTTGCATTCATACTACTTTGGTATGTTGTAGATAAATCAATTTAATGGTAACATTCAATAGTTGAATCTATTTTTAATTCATAGATGAAAGCTACAGGAAATCAGTTAGTTGTAAAACAATTAATCAATTAAAAAAAAAACATTTTTATGAGTATGTTGCACTATAATGTCCTTCAGTTGGACTCAAGGACGTTACATTATGGTATCAAATATCCTATTTCAAACAACGAGCTTGTATGGGCTCAAATTCATGTACATATGAGAAACATTCGTTGTTGCAGACTTGTCTGTGACGAATTTGGGGAAAAATAGAGGGAAATTTGAGTGAAATCCCCAAATTCATGAGTAAAATTCAATTTTGAGTGACATAGATTTGTTTAATAAATTTAATGGAGTAAATATGCAAAGATGTAGAGATCAATTCGACTTGGAATGGTCAAAATTCTAGTTTTAATGGTTGTTGTAGAGTTGTAGGGAATTTGGTGAATCAACAACCGAGATCTCTTATGAGCTTGATATCGATGGTTGAGATTCGTCATGATAAATTTAAAAATTTATAATGTTTCTACTATTTTGAAGGTTGATAAAATCAACGAATGATCGATTTCATAGGTTGAAAGTTAAAGGAAATCGATGGTCCAGATTCACCTGGATTGTGCTTAAACTTTTCTAAGTGTTGGATTTCATCAAAAGATTTTGCCAATGATCGATGGTCAGATCAATGAGATTTGTGGAGGGTTTGAGGTTCTCCATCTGAACTCACCGGTGGCTAATGGTCAAATCGAAGATTTTGGAAAAGAATTGAGTTCAGCAAAAAGAAGTCTTTGATCGCTGACGATCGATGGTTGGGGATCAATAGATTTTGGCCAAACTTTGTAAGTCTCAAAGTTCACCTACGAAACTTGTCAATGGCCGATGATCGGGGATTGGTAGAATTCAAAAATGGTTTCATGGATCCATTTTGACTATTGATCTTTGATGAACATTGAATTGTGGATCGACGGATTATGACGAGAATTTTCATTTGTCCAAGACAAGTGGTCGATCATCGACGAAGGAAAAGTGGATGATGATGACATCATCCATGTGTCATGACACATCAACATCCATATGTCATAATGCCACCCAAGTTGATACCTTAGGATGATGTGTCATACTAGGTAAACATCCACGTGTCATGCCATGTCAACAGTTTCCATGTCAACCTAGAAGTGGTCGTTGATCGATGGTGAGCTCGACCAATTTGGGGAAGTGCTTCTGACAGTCATCGAGGATCGTCAGTTATTGATGGTCAGGAGTTGACCATATTGATGAGGAGTTTTCATTCACCCAAAAATATTGTCAATGGATGGTCGAATTAGCCGATTTAGAGTTGTGTGCAAATCGGTCGTCGAGGAGTTGGGCCAATGGTTGATGGTTGGGACAACAGTTTGGAGAAAGAGTTGTGCGCAAAAAATGAGAACGTCGGTCGTCTATGGTCGATGGAGCACATATAAATGGCTCATATTTGAAGAAATTTGAGATCAATGAATTAGATTTAAAGTATTTTTAACACAGAAAAAAAATACCAGTTTTATATGAAATTTTCCTAATTGTTCATATTTTTGAAGGTCATTAACTTGTGGGTCATTTTTTAGGACCTAAATGACATTTTTATCCAATAAAAACCCATAAAAGTAGAGTTTGCAAGGGTATACTATGTATTTTTAGTTCAAATAAAAGAACTCAGAGAGAGCTATCCAATGAGCAAAATGATTCACAAAATGCAGCTCGTATGAGAAAGTTACAACCATAACAGTAAGGGTAAAATTTTGGCACAAACTTTACTTCCAGAGGGCATAACCCCATGCTCAAAAGTCTATTTGGGGAACAGGAGAAGTCAATGGAAATATTATGACCCATAGAAGCCAGTGGTAGAGTCATATTTGGGTTATGGGTACCTGAAAATGCGCAGGAAGAGAAATAAGGCACCTGTAGCATGGAGGGATAAATTGGGTAAAGCAATCTAAACTTCTCTAGACCATAAAATTCAACTCGAAGCTCATATTTGAGAAAATGAATAGTCATTGGAAATGTATTGAGAAGTAGAAGACATATGTCCACCAAGAATTTTGAATTAGGCATTAAAAGTTGTCTGAAATTAATGAATAGATTTTTGTAGCAATAAAAGAGTAGAAATTGCAACATGTAAATGTTGTAACGTTTCACTCATCACTCAGATTGAGGCATGAGTATGACTATTAGAAATATATTTTGAAGACGAATACATCTAAGGAATCAAAATTTGAATTGGTGCATTGTGTCCTTCATAAATGGATGAAGAAATAACATGTATTATAATGGATGAAATGTTTTATACTATGCATGTTCTAACAATAATCATTACATGCACATTTCTTGCAGAATTAGAGGTATAGAAAACCAACTTTGTTTCTTATATGAGGACTGGAGTTATGGAATATGCTCAAGGATATTAAAACCATGAAGAAGATATAAGAGGTCTGCATGTCAACATGGGGAATGCTAAAACAAAGTCAAACGAAAGAAGAGATAGGTAGGAGCCTGTCACTATGAGAATATTGCATAGGGAAGCGTAGAGCTACAGAGCTGATAATGAAAGGAACATGAAGGCTCTGAAAGAGATACTTCATAACTTGAACATATTGCATAAGAAAATGAACAAATACTTTGGCACCAAGCAAGTAGCTAGTGCTAGACAAGTGACTGCATCTAGATCCCATAGAAAAAGGGATGATCATGGAAATAATAGATATTCAAGAAGCATGATAAGTAGCCATCATTCTCCAAGGAAATACACTAGAAGAACTCATGCAAGTTCAGTTCCAGGGAACAAATCAATTGTGTCTCATGTCAATAGGCAAAGGAAAAGGCCTGAGAAAAAAAACCTACAAGGTGATCTCTGGAAGATCAAGCCACCAAATTTCAATGCTGAGCATAGGAAAGGAGAATAGGTCAAGGCCTAGATGTTGGAAATGAAGAAATGTTTCCAATTGTAAGATTACCCCTCCTGGGTAGAATCTATAATTTCCACCTACCACTTGCAAGGAAAGCAAGCCATGTGGTGGGATCAACTTAAGAAAGACAAGAACCTTGATGAGAAGAGAATATAATGCAAGTATTTGTTAACGAGTCTAAATGGACGATCAAGCAGGTAAGGGAGAACACTTGATAACAATTCCTAGTTAGACATACTCTTGTTTGGTGTAGTGTTTCCGATGAGTATATGGGCCTCATTGCACCACTCAGAATTAAAAGAATCAAAGGGGAAAAACAACAAATTGTCCCCCAAAAGTTCTAAATAATCATAATACTAATCTAACTATAAGAAAACTAATCTAATCTAACTAATTCTAACTTATCTTGGGAGAAAAACTAAAAGAATGAGTACAACGAAAGATAACCCCATCAAATCTAGAAATAGTTCAAGTATTCTAATGATAAAAGAAAACAAAAATGCTACAGATACATAGAAAAATAGTTGTAATATACATCCATAACATCATTTATGTACCCACAAGGGAACATGTGAAAACATAAGAAAACATAAGAGAGTGCAAAAATAGTTCATACAACATAATCCTATCTACTCATCTAGAAGATAAATTCATAAATAATAGTCTCCAATACATCCATCAACATCACATATTTTTTAAATGCCTCATGCTCTTTATTACTCAGAAATAATAGTACCATATTTTTCACAAAAAGGAAAAAGTTCTTCCTCTATCCTATGAGTTTTCTTTTATAAGACAATAGAGAGACTCCTTAGTTTTCATGACTCTTCGTTTCCTTTTCCTTCCATTTTTTTTCTCCCCTTTCAAGAATTTACATGTGAGTGTTACAGAGAGAAGCAAAATAGACTACTGAGTGATCATTTTTTCCCTCTGGCAATTTACAAATGATATTAGTTAAAAAACAAGCATTGACTCTATCTATTGGTGTAATCTTTTGTTCCTCAGAAGTTTTTAGGCATTTCTATATTTTTCCTGATGATTAATATCTTTTCAAATTCTTCTCCTCTATATCATACTTACATTGATCTTATGTTGGATCGATTTATTTGCTCGTATCCTAAGATACGACTTCCTGAAGTCTACATAGTTGATTCTTCAATCAAATTAAGGTTCCATTTGTATTTTGCATTTCCAGACCATATATTCTTAGAATATGCCAAATATTGTTGTTCTATCATGTTCTTATCCTTTCTAGTTTTCCAATGAGTTATCATGGGCTTAATTTCATCGCCCATAGCCTCATATATGATTGTTGGAAGTTAGTATGGCCATTTTCCCCTCTGAATTCATGGTCTATTTTATTCTTTGTTTTATGACTACTTATGTCACATATCTGGGCTAGAGACCTATAACAATGCATTGATCTATATGATACCTCTCCAACGAGGTATCACGAGCCTCATTCTGAAACCTATACAAAAAGTTATGGTCGTTTAAAAATCGTCACTCAACGACCATTGATCAATCCCATGGGTTAAGCTAGACCATTGATTTATAAACCTGTAAAAAGCGAAATCTCACCTGCATAAGAGATCAACAATTAGAAATTATATATATATATATATTAAACCCTATCGATATTTTGATTTAAAACCTAGGCTTTATGGGACCCATGACCTGTAGCATAATTTTCTCTAATTTTCTCTTTTTCATTTTTTTATTTTTAGGAAAATAATTAAAAATAAAATAATATATGATAAAATTAAAATAAAAATTAGAAGATTATTTACATTATTTACATTTATTTAAACAATTTAAAGGAAACAATTATTCCTAACCAAAGAAAATCAACTAAATTAAAACGATCTTCGATAATGTAAAAATACAAATTACCAAAAATACCCTACCCCCACTTTGATGAAGAAACATATGTTTTTAACCGTTAGAGTCATTCAATATTGTTATTCAGTTAATCTACAAAAAAACTATAAATCTATTAAAATTAAAAAAAATTAATAATTAAATTAAATAAGAATAAAATAAATAAAAAATAATAATATATACAAAAGAAATAAAAATAAAAATAAAATCCCAAAAAACATAATGTCCAAACCTCTACATGGAAATGTGTGCCGAAAAAGGCTTCCAGAGTGGATATATATGCGTGACATGCCCTACTCCGAAAGACTATCAGAGTCTCATGGTAGCTCATCATGATCAAACTCCGAACACAACAAATATATTAAAAAAATAAGGCATGCTCTTGTGTGAACATTTCCCCAAAAATAAATTTAAAATATTTCACATTCATGTCCTTTTCAAAAATAAAATATTAAAATAATATATTGTTTGATGACTTCGTTTTCTCCCAAAAAAAATTATTAAATTAATCCACGTTCCGTAGTTTTCTTAAAATAAATTAAAATAATTTTGATATTTTTTCTCGTCATAGTGTTGAGTGAAGGAGAGTTGGGCGAGCTCCGATAAGCTCACTCCAAAGGGCTCTTCTGAGTGCGATGGTAATGCGTGTTGAGTGAAATCTGATGGGCTTTTCAGAGTGTGATGGTGGGGATTATATATATATATATATTATAATAATGAAACATTAGATTAATCCACCATCTTTATATGTTTTCATTATTATTTAATTAATAAATTCTCATAAAAAATAAATTAATATAGTTTCCAAAAATTCCTAGAAAATAGTAACTCCCTATAAAATATGAACTTCCTATAATGTAGGAAATTCCTAGAAAGTAGGAGTTGGGGTAGTATGTTGATCTTTAAGTGTGAAAGGGGAAAATTAAAAAATGGTAAAATATGTACAAGTTAGGTTTAGTAAAAAATGAAAAAAAAAGGAAAATTGAAAAACTAAAATGAAAATCATGAAAATATAAATTAAAAAGGAAGTTTGATTTGTTTTTCTATTTTATTATTTTTCATTATTATTGTTTTTTAATTTTCATTTATGAGAAAAATATGTACACATTAAATGATGAAAATGGTTAGTTTTTTAATCATACATGGTTTACAAAAGAAATAAAATAAAATAAAATAAAAATAAAAATAAATTAAATCAAACACATTAAATCAAATAAAATCTATATATATATTTTTTACAAAATAAAATAAAATAAAATTAAAAAAATATTAAAATGAAAATAAAAATAAGATAAAATTAAATTAAATATATATACAAAATTAAATTAAAATATTTACAAAAATTAATAAAAGAAAAAAATATAATATAATTACAAATAAGGAAAATTAGGAATAAATTAGACAAGTCGAGGTTCTATGCCCCCTAAGTTATACTAGTAGGGTACCATCGGTCAATGTTCAACACCTAGGGGTCAAAATTTAGAAAAAGACGTATAGGGTAGGATTTGAAAAGCTAGGCATCGTGGAAAGGAGCAGAGTCATATGGAAATTGAGGATGTGGCAATTAATTTGTGGCAAAGGAGGAGCGATGGGAGAAAAGGATGACACTTCATGCGATGATTTAACATCACAAGTAGTGATAAAAGGAAAGAAGACATCGACTCCAACCAAGAGCACATTACAAGTTAGTCCATTCTGTTAGCAACGAAAGTCAGTCCTGGATTGCAGCAGGAGTAGAGCTCGACGCCCATCAGTTTATGTCACGATTTGTTTATAAAAAGGGGTGATCGAATGGAAGTTAACTCAAAACAATGTTGTTCTAACTCCGAAACTAGGCCAGGCATGCATGGGCAAGTGAGGTCTTAGATAAACTTCAGAGAGTGAGTTGTAGTAAGGGTGAGTAGGGGGAAGACTTGTATAAGAGAACTGCAAAGGTCTCTCGTAAACATTAGGTTTCCAGCAGACTGTAGGAGAAAACATCTAAACACAAGATCTTCTTACATTCAAACGCAGAAAACCGAAAAATACAACAATGCAACAATAAAGCCTTTATCGTAACATAATTGCAATAATTCACATGAATCAGTCAATCATGAACTCCCTCGGTATGAGATGAAAACTAGATGGGATAAGAAAATTGTCTGTCATTAAAAAAGAAATCTTACATACAGATGCATAACCAGAGAACTAGAGACGTCTACTAAAACTTTACAGTCGGGAGCTTCGCTCTACCATCGATGCTTACAAAAATGGTGAAAACACCTTCATATACTCAAAAAAACAACAACAACAAAAACAAGATGCTGCATTAAAAACATTGCATCTGCATGTCTTCTGACAGTCTGCGCATGCAGACTCTGGCTGATCGTGCACCTATGACAGACGCTATTAGATTTCAGACAGTCCTGCTGCAGACGAATCGACCAGCTTTAGTCCTTTGCTAGACTTTCCATTTATGACGGAGACGATGTCTAACCACTTCCAACAATTGCAATAACTTCCCTCTTGAGATCATGAATGGTTCTGGTCAACTCTGCCTTTGGGGGACGTGGATGTCTTCTTGAGGGGCCACTTGGACTAGTCGAACGGTTTACGGGATGAGAGGTGGAAGATGTGGCATGCTTGATGAGGATGTTGTAGGTGCCAGTATGGTGAAGGTGAGGCGGGGGGGAAAAGGGGTGCTTTCGTGGAAGTGATACGGGGACAAGAGACAATGAAAGGAGGGAGGTGTTGAGGTGGAGGTGACTGGGCGAAAGGGACACATGGCAGGTGGTGAGGACTTGGGACCAGTATATTTGTGCCACGTATAGATAAGGGGCCCACTAGAGTGAAATTCCATTCCGAACCCCCCCTCCATTAAAGGCAGAACCGATGGGGGGTCCGAAATTCAATACAGACCATAGATCTAAGCGTCGAGACTTGGGCCATCCAGATGTGCACATACATTATCTCCGATTCCGGACCCCCCCCTCTCATTAAAGCCAGAATGACGGAGGGGGTGCAGAATTGGACTTCGTCCGTGAATTTGAGTGTCTGGATCACGACCGTCCATATCTGCGCCCTCTTTAAATTAAATGTTCCCAAGCCTCGTTGATTGATGAACGACTGAGATGACCTCGGTGCTTTCATCATGAAAATCCCAAAGGGCCCCACTCGTGGCTCAATTATTGCGCCGTGTGTCCTTCAGATGGAAGGTCTCGATCCTTTCGAGATTTCTGGTACTGGAGGTTCACGATGCAATTTTCCTCAAAATCCCGATTGACCAAACCGCAAAAGCATGGATGTACACCGCATGTCCTCCAGAGGAACGATCAAGATGGCATTTGATGTTAGAAGAGGGCTGCCTCCATTACCAGGCTCGCTTGACATGACCAAGTGCTAGGACCATAGGCTTAGCTTCAAAGGTGTTTATCGACGTTTCGGGGGTCGGGGTTTCGAGATGTAGAACGACGTGAAACCCTCACCCTTCGAACTCCCGAATGCCAAAATGTCGACGTGACTAGATCTCGTGCCACACATCCTTTGGATGGACGACTGATATCTTTTCTTGCATGCAATATAAACGCTACCCATCGCGCTAATCCCGGTGCAACTCCGCTAACCGCAATTTCCCGCTGACCGTCGATCTGCTCCTATGGATGAATTTGGGTCGTTGACAACATAATTTCGCCCGTTTACTTGCTTGGAAGCCTAAAACGAGATTTTTCCATGCTGTGCTTGGGCGCTTCTCATGCAACTTGCAGACCTGAATATTCTTGTTCCCAAGACAAGAATTTTTTTTAACATTAGGCTCCATGGGGGATAGAGTCATCCCTGTGATGCTCTAAGGACTCATTTTACAGTTTCAGTACCTTGCTGTTGGGCTATGGAGTCAAGCTCAAAACACCCCCTGCTGAAAATACAAGCTGAAAAATAAAAGTGAAACAAAACAAGATACATGCTCAAAAGAGCTTATTTATGTACAGTCCTAAACTATCAGAATCCTTTACATGGGGCTAGGTGAAAGAAAACTTCCACCATAGCCATTCAAGCAACTTCCTGAATAGAATCTCCTTCCTTCTGTCAATGATGGATAACACATGATGTAACCAGGAGATTAGAATGGTTAAATCCTTTAATTCATCTTCAAGGGTTGTCATGAAGATGAAGGTGGGCAGCTCTAAGGCATAGAGGAAATGCCACTCCATGTACTTGCTGACAGGGTCATAGAATGAGTGGCGAATTCTAGAAATGGGTGACAAACAACCTCCTCTGCTACACAGTTGTTCACATGTGGCTGAATATCTCTGATACGCACAGGTTGGTGGACAACTGACGTAGGCTCACTTCTCTTAGGTGGTGGCTTCTCGTTGACTGGCTCTGGACAGGAAATATTCTTCTCCTCTGGTTCTTTCTCCTCTTCTGGTTGGCTCTCCCCCAGGTCAGATTCATATTCATCATAAATAGGGACCATGGGATGGATCTACTTGTTGTCATGTCGGTCAACGTTTTCATAGTGATCAAATGTAGGATAAGCTTGTTTCTCATCATCACTATAATATTCATCAAAAGGGGGTTGACCTTCATTTCTATGTTCCTCCTCCAGAATAGTGATCCCGTCAAAAATATTTGTTTCAGGGACAGTGGTATCTGCTGCTTCTGGCTGTTCGTACATAATTTTTTTCTCTTTAATCCCAGGTAAAAATATATCGTGAGAAACCCCTTGAAGGAAAAGAGAAAAATCCTCCTCCACAATCATCTCTTCTTTAAAAATAGGGAGGTCTTCGTCGTCATAAGCAGGGCAACTAGGAACATTTTCTTCAACCTGATACCCAGGTGAGCCATCTACTATAGACCACATTTTCTCTATAAACTCGCAATTTCTACAAGAGGCATGTTGATCGTTATGAACATCTAAAAGAACAGAGGCATCTGATATGATGTCATATGCTTCCGTTCTAGGGCTAACACAATTAATATCATTCAAAACCTCTATATTTTCCTGGCAAATGATTTCCTCCTTACTAAAACCTTCATCATGAACATGGCTTTCAGGGCCAGCAGAGGCTTCATGAAGCGAAGCAAACTCCTCACAACAGTTTTCATACAAGCAATCAGCTGGAAAATAATCTTTACAAAATGAATTGAAAGCTTTATGAAAACCTGTTAAAGAGTGGATGCTTGCAGCGAGAAGAGACCGATACCATTCAAGAGAAGCTCCCTTCAATGAATAATTGAAGAGATTAATCTGGACATCTTCATGCATGATATTAAGTCGATGAATAACCTCATGAAAGTCTAGTAAATGCTCAACTGGTACCTCTGAAATTGTTGCGTGAAATTCAGGGAGGAAATTTTCCCATTGGTCTCTATCAGGAAGTGCATTAGGAAAACCAACTATTTGAGAAAGGTCATAGAAAGAAAACCTTTGAGCTACGATTTTCTCCATATCGAACCAGTGGAGTCACCAATCGATCCTTGAATCATGGAGTCGCCAATCGATCCTCGAATCATGGAGTCGCCAGGTGAAAGATTCACAGCTTTGAATATGCCTGGTCCTTGTTCACCATCAAAGGCTAGATCTTAATGTTGTCGTTACCCCAGGAAGCTTCTCAGGCTGAGAAAGCAGCCGCTGAAACCTTCTCGAGAAAGCTCCTCCGGGTCAGCTTTCAGGTGTGCCAACAGTAGCCACAGCTGAAACAATGAAGTGGAAACAATGGAGTTGCCACAGTGGAGTCACCAGGTGCACAGTAGAAATCTTGATAATTCTGATATCTGATGCACCTTTAGAATCAGTTAATCGTTGTCGTTCAATCCTGGGGAAAATATTCAATATTCGTCCCTGGCAACGGCGCTAGAAATGTTAGTGACAGAAGTCACTCCTGGATTGCAGCAGGAGCAGAGCTCGATGCCCATCAGTTTATGTCACGATTTGTTTATAAAAAGGGGTGATTGAATGGAAGTTAACTCAAAACAATGTTGTTCTAACTCTGAAACTAGGCTAGGCATGCATGGGTAAGTGAGGTCTTAGATAAAATTCAGACAGTGAGTTGTAGTAAGGGTGAGTAGGGGGAAGACTTGTATAAGAGAACTGCAAAGGTCTATCATAAACATTAGGTTTCTAATAGACTGTAGGAGAAAACATCTAAACGCAAGATCTTCTTACATTCAAACGCAGAAAACCAGAGAATACAACAATGCAATTGCAATAATTCATGTGAATCAGTCAATCATGAACTCCCTCGGTATGATATGAATACTAGATGGGATAAAAAAACTGTCTGTCATTAAAAAAGAAATCTTACATACATATGCATAACTAGAGAACTAGAGACGTCTACTAAAACTTTATAGTCGGGAGCTTCGCTCTACCATCGATGTTTACAAAAATGGCGAAAACGCCTTCATATACTCAAAATAGCAACAACAGAAAAAACAAGACGCTGCATTAAAAACATTGCGTTTGCATGTATTCTGACAGTCTGCGCATGCAGACTCTGGCCGATCGTGCACCTATGACAGACGCTATCATATTTTGGACTGTTCTGGTGCAGACGAATCGACCATCTTTAGTCCTTTGCTGGACTTTCCATTTATGATGGAGACGATGTCTAACCACCTCCAACAACTATAATAACTGCCCTCTTGAGATCAGGAACGGTTCTGGTCAACTCTGCCTTTTGGGGATGTGGAGGTCTTCTTAAGGGGCCACCTGGACCAGCCGAATGATTTACGGGATGAGAGGTGGAAGATGTGGCATGCTTGATGAGGATGTTGTAGGTGCAAGTATGGTGAAGGTGAGGCGAGGGGGAAAAGGGGTGCTTTCGTGGAAGTGATACGGGGAGAAGAGATAGCGAATGGAGTGAGGTGTTGAGGTGGAGGTGACTAGGTGAAAGGGACACATGGCAGGCGGTGAGGACTTGGGATCAGTATATTCATGCCACGTATAGATAGGGGGCTTGCTAGAGTGAAATTCCATTCTGGACCCCCCCCCTCCATTAAAGGAAGAATCGATGGGGGGGTCCGGAATTCAATACAGTCCGTAGATCTAAGTGTTGAGACTTGGGCCGTCTAGATGTGCGCATACATTATCTCCGATTCTGGACCCCCGCCTCTTGTTAAAGCCAGAATGATGGAGGGGGTGCGGAATTGGACTTCATCCGTGAATTTGAGTGCTTGGATCACGACTGTCTAGATCTACGCCCTCTTTAAATTAAATATGCCCGAGCCTCACTAATGGATGAACGACTGAGATGACCTCGACGCTTTCATCATGAAAATCTTGAACGATTGCGCTGTGTGTCCTTCAGATGGACGGTCCCGATCCTTTCGGTATTTTTGGTACCGGAGGTTCACGATGCAATTTTCCTCAAAATCCCGATTGACCAAACCGCAAAAGCACGGATGTATGTCGTGTGTCCTCCAGAGGAATGATCGAGATGGTATTTGATGTTAGAAGAGGGTTGCCTACATTACCAGGCTCGCTTGACGTGACCGGGTGCTAGGACCATAGGCTTAGCTTCAAAGGTGCTTATCGGCGTTTCAGGGTTCACGGTTTCGAGATGTAGAACGACATGAAGCCATCACCCTTTGAACTCCCGAATGCCGAAATGTTGACGTGACTAGATCTCGCGCCATGCATCCTTTGGATGGAAGACTGATATCTTTTCTTACATGCAATATAGATGCTACCCATTGCACTAATCCAGACGCAACTCCACTAACCGTGATTTCCCGTCGACCGTTGATCTTCTCCTATAGATGAATCTGGGTCGTTGACAACATAATTTTGCCCGTTTACTTGCTTGGAAGCCTGAAACGAGATTCTTCCATGCTGTGCTTGGGCGCTTCTCGTGCAACTTGCAGACCTGAATATTCTTGTGTCCAAGACAAGAATTGTTGTTAACACATTCAATATGTGCATTCCGGAGGGTGGACATGCTTAGATCATGAGGAGCGGGATGACAACCTGGTTAGGGAAAATGTCTCTACACCAAGCCACTATGAATGAATACGATAGATAGTTAGAAAGTATCAGGTGATAGCTCAAAAATTCCTCATAATCAAGAGGCTAAATGGACTTATGGCATGGGTTTTGGAGAGAGGTAAGACCAAGAGAGGACCTAGTGTAAACCAATCCAGATAGGTTCAAGGACATGATTACGGGAAAGGTGGGTCCGACAACCTTAGGGTGTTAGGACCTCGAGACAATTGCAAGTGAAGATAATATACTTCCCAACAAGGATAATATTGGGAAGAATCTATAAACGTGTTGAACCTATACAAAATAGTTCTAGCAGGAGAGAAAGAATGGAAGAATTCTCATTAACCAAATGAATGAACGATAATTTACACATGATATACTATGTATAACTCAACCAATGTTCACTGGAGGGCCAATGCACCATAGTGGTGGTATAGAGTGATATGGACACATACCAACAGTTACGAGAGTAAACTTCCACCTAGTTTATTATCTCGGGAAATTACGAGAGTGAACTTCCGCCTAGCTGAGTTAAATAGTCTATCAATCTTTATTTAACTGACTGAAACAAAGTGAAGTGAGGAGGAGATCATGGAATCATGAGTAATTCTCTATTCCAGTGATGATCCCAAGCATAATGTGCATTAGCTGGTGATGATCCCAATGCTGCATGGTGATAATCCCAAGCTATCATCTAGACTCCACTCAACTGATCAAATTGAAGAGAATATTCTCCTAGAGGAAGATTCTCCCTAAAATATAGGAGACTGAATAATGCCTAATAAACATAGGAAAAACGTTAGGAAAAAAAAAACATAGGCATGTGTGAAGTAACTTAAACACAACCCTTGAACATCACTATGGTGAAAATAAAGAATGGGTCCCGACAACGAGGCCATGTTAGGTACCCAAATACAAAAAATACACTGAAATAAACAAAGAAAGAGGGAAAACCTCATGGAAAACCCCCCCCTCAAAGTACAATGTATGTAAAAAGAATAACTGATAGCTTCTAGGAAATTCTGTCCTTCACTCCAAGATGATTACATAGAGAATGAAACTTCTTCTCAATGAAGCTCTTGGTGAAGATGTTTGTATTTTGTTCTGCTGAAGGAAAAAACTGTAGGTCAATTATCCCCCTTATGTACTAAGTCCCATATGTACTTCATGTGGATATCGATGTGCTTCGTTTGCTACCTATGAACTGGATATTTGCAAAACTTTAGAGTGATCTGGTTGTCACACCATATGACGATCGACCGATGAAACTAAATTCCCAACTCAATGAGAAAATGTTATAGCCACATAGCCTGAATGGTTATGTTAACTACCCCTCTGTACTCTGCCTCGACTGAGGATAGAGAAATAACAACCTGCTTCTTACTTGACCAATAGATAGGCCCGAAACCAAGACTGAGTGTGTAACCAGATGTGTACTTGTGATCAATGTTATTTCCATCCCATTCAGAATCAGTGAACCCGATGAGGTCCAATGTAGTGTCTATTTAATAGTGAATCCCAAAGGTGATGGTTCCTTGTACATACCGAAGGATATACTTTGCATCCTTCCAATGTAGCTCATGTGTCTCTTTCATGAACCTGGAGACTGATTCAACTACATAGGAGAGGTATTTTCTAGAGTGTGTGAGATAAAACAAGATCCCCACTAGCTATTTGTATAGTTTTTTGTCAACCAATGGAGTGTCCTTGCCATCCTCGAGTCTAACTACTGATAGGAAAGGATTCGGGGAAGACTTGTAGTCTATCATGTGAAATCTCTCAAGGAGATCTCATGCATACTTGGTCTGAGAAATTTTGATGTTTGATGCATCTTGAATGGTATCGAGTCCAAGAAATAAATGTAGCAGACCCATGTCCATCATCAAGAACCTGTCATGTAGAATCCTCTTGACTACAACAATCGATGAATTTGAGAAACCGATGATTAACAAATCATCAACATACAAAGCTAGGAGTAGAAGTGAATCATTCGTCTTGAGCATGTGAACATTCAGGTCTGATTTACAACGTAAAAATTTCTATGACAAGAGGTAGGAGTCCATCTTGGCATACCATGCCCTCAGAGCCTTCTTGAGGCCATAAAGAGAATTATTCAGTCGACAGACCAAAGATGAATCCTGCATAAATCCCTAGGGATGCTCCATATAGATCTCCTCAGATAGATCGTCATAAAGAAATGCATTCTTCACATCAATATGATGGAATTCCCATCCCTTGGTTGTTGCAATGGAAAGTACCAAATGTATGGAATCCATATTTGCTACCGGAGCGAAGGTATCATCATAGGCAATTCCATGCACCTGTTGAAATCCTTTGGAAACAAGCCTAGATTTGTATCTTCTAATCTTTCCATCCACTATGCTCTTGGTCTAGTAGACCCAGTTGCACCTGGAAAGTTTCCTTCCTGAAGGAAGGGGAACTAGATCCCATGTCTGGTTCTCAAGAAGAGAGTTGTACTCCTCCTGCATGGAAGATTACCAAAAGGAGTTTCAAGTAGCCTCACCATAAGACTGTGGATCTGAATATTGGACCAATAGAATATGACTGGGTGGAAACTATTTAGTGTCACTGAGTGCAAGAGGAGGCTCCTCAAAATCGAATCAAGTCCTCCTAGTATTAGCTGGATCCCCAACAAGATCCCATGCATCCTGAAGAGTAGTATGGGACCACATGGGCCTCGGCTCTGGATCTACATCTGAATATTCATGCACTTAATCTACATATGACTATATTGAATCTGTATCTAGATCATCTTAATCCTCTAAATTAAAAATCTCATCTAAAGAAGATTTGGCATGTGCATGCTCATCATATCTCATAGGTGGAAGAACAAAAATGTTTGCATGCATATGCTGAGGTACATGCAAGACACTTTCCTTGAATTGGACACTTCACTCAATGATGAGCCAATCTGAGGAAATATCAATGAGTCTATATCCCTTCACACCATCGGGGTATCCAAAAAAGATACAGTTTGTGCTCTATGGATGAAGTGCCTTCCTCTTCTTAGAGGGAAGCCTGGCCCATAGACGTGAACCAAAAATATGAAAGTGGGTCACTTTCTGTTTGATGCCACTCCAAGACTTATAGGGGGTCTTATCCTTGAAATACCTATGGGGATATATGTTTTGGGTGTAGGTTTCATAATTAAGTGCTTCGGCCCATAGTCTCAATGGAAGTTACTTTGCATGTAACATGCAAGATGCCATCTCTTTTAGAGACCTATTTTTCCACTCAACAACTTTTTTTTTCTATGGAGTATAAGGAACCGTGTGCTGCAACTAAATCCCTACCTCATGACAAAGATTTTTTATCTCATTTTTGAGATACTCTCCCTTGTTATCTATTCATAGGAATTTTATTTTCTTTCCTGACTGTGTCTCAAGAAGGGCTTCGAAATATTTGAGGTGTTGAAAGACCTCTAACTTTTTGCTTAGAAAGAAAATCCATGTGAAGCATGAGAAATCATCAACAAAAATGAGCACGCAGCTTTATTTATTGATTGATGGATGAAGAAAAGGGCCCATGAGGTCCCTATGGATCAGATCTAAATGAGAGGAATCCCTCTGAGTCTTTCCTTTGTCAAATTTCTCTGGTGGGTGTTTTCCAAGAACACATCCCTCAAAAATTCTTTTGGAGAAGTGGATGTCAAGTATACCATCAACCCTTCCTTGATTTCTAATCTATTTCATATATATTAAATTTAAATTCCTAAACATTTCATGCCATATCCTACTTCTTTCACCAACATGGGTAAGCAGTAATGAAAAATATGGTCCAATAAATTCAAAAAATGTGTAGAGTCTAGATTGATGATTTACCTCACTGGTGCAACCATGGAATTGGTTTTCATTTCACATATATCCACTACATCATGTGTGAATATGACTCTCTTTCCAGTGCCAGAGTTATTCATCTGATACATAGAGAGAAGATTGACAAAAAGTTTGGGAACATGCAACACATTCTCGAATATTTTTTTTGTGAGTTCAATCCTTCCTTTTCCAGTGACCTCGAATGGATTTTTTCCCCCCATCATAATAGGAGGATATTTTCATGAATACAATGAATAATATACTTCTTTTGTGGCAGCCATGTGGTGTGATTCTCATGAATCTATGACCCAAGCATTGGGAGAGGAATTGATGGCAATCAAAGCATGGTTAGAATTGCCTTTCTTGGGATTCTGATCTTATAGCGTCTTCTTCTTGGCACCCTCAGGGATGCGATCTCCAAGGTTGTTTTTCTGAATTATTTGAGTCATTATATTTATCTGTTTCTGCATACATGCATATTCTAGATGGAATCATTTATGGCACTAAGTGCATTTCTCCCATTTTCTTCCCTTTACACCTTTGGATATGGAGGCGTTATTGAAGGGATTTTAGTACCCTTCCTTCTTTGGATTTGCATGTGATTTCATTTTATATTTCTCTTTATATTTATGATATTTATGAATGCTTCCATATTTCACATTACGTGCATGTGCCTTTGGGCCTTTTATTTTTCCCATGTTGATGATCTTGTTCTTCTCTTGTGTCAGAGACTCGATAAAGTCCTCAAGAGAGGGAATCTTCGAGGTGGCTCTAGAGGAAAATATAATTGAATTAAATGTGCATACAAACACTTAGTATTCTAGACCAAGTTTGGAGAGAATGGTGAGAACCATTTGTTTCTCCTCCTTAGATTTATTAACCCTGCAAGACTTGAGTTGCGACAACAAATCCTTATATTTGGTAAATAAATCTTGGATATTGAAGAAAATGTTTGGATCCAATGTGAGAAATTCCACCTTGAGCATATTTCCCCTCATCTTATCCTTTTTTCCAAAAATCCATTCCATGGTGGTCCAAGCTTCATTGGGGGTTTTACAAGAGGATATGTGAAAGAGGAGTTCATGAGAAGTGAGTCTACAAATTCTTTTGAATGCTTCATCCATTCGATTTAGATACATGGATTTTTCTATGGATGATGTTGGTTATGTCTCTGTGTTCATGGTTAACCTATACAATCCTCTGCTTCGAATATGAATGATCATATTCTCCTTCCATGCAAATAAATTTTAAGGTGTAAGAATGAATTCTTTTGAAAATTCCATTTTTTCGTTGTCTTCAATCTTTGGTACCTGCAAAAATAATTTGGTGTGTCTTTTCCCTATATAATTTTTTTGTCTCTGATACCATGTAAATGTGTTTAACCTGGACAAATTATATCTATCTAGGAATTGACATACACAGTTGTAGAGAAAATATGATAAAAGAGAAGCGGGAGAGAAAGAATGGAAAAATTCTCATTAACCAAATGAATGAATGATAATTTACACATGATATACTTTGTATAACTCAACCGATGTGAACTGGAGGAGAAGCCAATGTACCATAGTGGTGGTCTATAGTGATCTGTACACACACCAGTAGTTACAAGAGTAAGCTGCCACCTAGTCTAGTTTCTCGAGCAATTACAGGAGTGAACTGCCACCTAGTTGAGTCAACTAGTCTACCAGTCTTCAGTTAACTAGATGAAACAAAGTGAAGTGAGGAGGATATCATGAAATAATGAGTAATGAACTAGTATGATGATGATCCCAAGGATAATGCGCATTCGCTGGTAATGATCCCAATGTTGCATGGTGATAATCCCAATGTACCATCTGTACTCCACTCAACTGATCAAACTTAAGTGAAAACTGATGACAATATTCTCCTAGAGAAATATTCTCCCTAAAATATAGGATACTGAATAATGACTAATAAACATAGGAAAAACCTTAGGAAAAATAATTCCTAGGTGTGTGTGAAGTAACTCCAACATAATCAAGTTCAAGGTAGAAGACAAGGATACAAAATTTTCCCCATAGGCCTCTCAAGGATGGAGTGGTCATGCGAATGAAGTGTCTCTGCGATACCTGCTCCTGAAAAATAGAAAAATGATATCTTCCATGCGACCAAAATAATATTTTCCAATACATAAACAATATATTACATGCCATTAAGTCAATTTAAAAGAGAGGGTTGAGTTGATTCAACGATAATATGGTGGATGTAGATGTGTGTCCTGAAACTACATGTGTTGAGTCTCAACTCAAAAGAAGGATAAACAATAAGAAATTTAGAATTAGAGTTCGAAATAGGTGATCAAAATATTCATGCTAAAGCCTAAAGATGAAAAAAATAAAGAATCAACATGCCAGTAGTAAGGTGCAAATTTTGAGTTATTCAATCAGGACATACAATACAACAAACCTTGCCACTGCATAAGATCACCAAGCACTTCAGAAATGACAAAATGTCAGGAGATGACATGTCGAGTCCATCATACAAATGTCAATGAACATAACAATTCAATAAATATAATGAAGACATTTGAAATCATAATATCAAAAGGAAAAATCAACACC